>JAGFNQ010007813.1:0-41336 GCA_024364735.1 Boesenbergia rotunda | reverse complement strand
ATTGAAATAATTCCTAACCAAAATGAAAAAAAATATTGTTTGAGAACCTTGATATCGGTGATGAGATTCCACACCAAATGGAGACATCATAAGGAGATGACACAGAAGCTACAAGGCAAAGAACTAAGAAATATGGTGACTGCATTCTTAAAGACAACAGAATCAAAGAGCTATCAGTGGAGAACATGTGTTTGAATGAAAGGGTTAAATAATTACTTGGAATAATTGAAAAAAAGGGCATGGAGGCTCAATCAAGCTATCCTGTAGTTGATCCTTCTTCTGAACCAGTAGCTTGTAGAACAAGGAGAAGGAGAGGATGTGATCGAAGTCAGTAAGATTACAGGGATACTCCAATTGGCAGTCTATTATAACACCAGCTATTACCTAAGGGGAAGCGGAGCAAGAAACTGTAGCGACCCGCCTTCTCTACCTTAGACGGACCGTTACTTGTCTACTTCTTGACTCTAATGCACGACTAAAAATGCGGAACTTTCTTTTTTTTTCCTTCTCTTTTTTTTCCAAAAAACAAAATAACTTTCATTTTATTTGCTCTACCTTAGACGGACCGTTACTTGTCTACTTCTTGACTCTAATGCACGACTAAAAATGCGGAACTTTCTTTTTTTTTTCCTTCTCTTTTTTTTCCAAAAAATAAAATAACTTTCATTTTATTTGCTTTGCCAGGATTTGACCCCTAGACCTCTTAGTTGTAACACTAAAGCACTAACCAGCTGCTCTACACAACTTCTCTTTAATGGTACCAGTCGACTGCTATATAGCCAGTCGACTGGTATCGGCCACAGCAAGTTTCTGGGCGCGGCACCAGTCGACTGGCCTCTTGGCAGTCAACTGGTGCATCAAACAGAAGCTACTGTTCGATAGGGCAGTCGACTGGTTCTGAACCAGTCGACTGGCACGCCTGAAAACCTGCATTTCAGACCTGAAAACTTGTTTCAAAGGCCCACAATTCATATACTTTCAAGCCATACAAAAACATAACACCATTTCTATACTCCACACTAGTTTTCTAAACATTTTAGCCAATCCAAACAACTTCATAAACTTAAAATTAGGACTTTTACGGAAGTAAATAAGCTATTAAAATCTATGTGAACTTTAGACTAGAGTTTGTACCAAATTTTGTATCTATGCAAGGTTTAAACAAAGTCATTCATTCTACCACTTCGAAACACCAAAACACATGTTCTACAACATTACTAAAGCATTATAGGATATGAATGCAACTTTTCTAAGCATATTTAAAGCAATAGAAACTTAATTCAAAAGGAGCCTAACAACATCTTGGCACATGCATCAAATAGCTCCATCAAAGTATCGATATTCAAAACTACTCACGCTCATACTCATCCAATGCAATCATAAGGATATATATACTAAATAGGATGACATGGGATCTTTACTCGTGGTTTTAAGACATGCAAAATATTTAAAACGCAAATACTTGGATAAATTCTATGTGATCTAACTTAAACTAAGAATCTGTAACAAATGCACTTTAAGTCTTTTATTCATCTTGTCCCAAGGACCTCTCCAAGGTCAGCCACCACACACACGTCACTCAGCACCGCCTCGTCGCCTTCCTTCAGAATTGCTTGCCTTTACCTTTACCTGCAGCAAGAGGAAATGCAACTAATAAGCATAAAGCTTAGCAAGTACTATCTAGCTCACAAAATCTCGAAATGTGCAAGCATGCTTTTTAAACAATGTGAGGTCACATGAGATACTTTTATGCTTAAAAGAAACACTAAAACATGTATAACTCAAAACATGCATACTCAAGCATTAATAAGTCTTAACTCACTTTTTCTTGGCTTAACTTGAAACTTTAGCAATTCTTTAACTTTAAATCTTTCTTTAACTTTTAGAAAACTTCCTTAAACTTTAGAAAAACTTTGGTAAAGCATATACTTGAAAATAATAACTCACTTGGATCCACTTAAGACGTAAGTATCATCTTATGCGCGTTGCCTAAAAGGTTGGGGTAGCGAGCCACCAATCCTAATAGGGCAGACCTTGGTCTACCAGGGCCAAGACCTTGGAATTGGACACCTGGATTTCTTTAACGATGCCCTTGGACGCCGAGTACTGGCCTTAGAAAATAAAATACTTACTTTTCTTATCTTGAATGCCTTGGCATTTTAACGAGCACCTCGTGTGCCCAAATCCCTAAGTCTTGACTTTTGGGGATTTCTTAAGGCCTTGGCCTTTTCTTTTCTTACCTTCATCTTCTCTTTTCTTTTCTCATAACTCCTCTTAGACCCTAACCTCATATAGGGTACTTAATTAAACTTATACAAGCATGGATTAAACTAGGGTTACATGCAAAATCATAAACTAAAGGAAAATTGCATTTTTAACTTTCTAACGGGAAAAACTTGTGGAAAACCGCCTCTTACTGCAGGTGAGAAGTACTTACTTTGATTTCTTTGGACTTACAACCAAAATTGACGTCTAGGGCTCGGGAGAAACTTGAGATCTCGATGAACCGTTCGCGCCTACGCGTTCCTCTCGTCGAGACGAACGAAACGCTCCGCACTCCTTGATTCTTCCTTGGCCGGCGCCCCCTTAGAAGAGGAGAGGAGGTCTTGGTGTCGGCGTGCGCACAAGAGAGGGGAAGAGGGGCGGCGTGCGTGCGGCTTGGGCGAGGAAGAGGGCTTTAGTTGAGAGAAATAAATTTCTCCCTTTAATTATCTATTTATACTTAGGGTATTTAAGTCCAACTTATAACTTAACTTAATATCTCTCTATTTTCTTTCAGCACACCCCTGCTGGGGCTCCTGGTTAACCCGACCAACTTAAGTCGTTGGTCCCATGGGAGGTCTCGGGTTCAAAACTCGTCCAGGCAACTTTTGCCGAAAACTCTATTTCTTTTAATAAAAATACTAAACGGACTCGGAAAATTCTATAAAAATATTCTAAAAATTCCTAAAAATATCTAGAATATTTCCAAAACATTTTTAAATAGTTCTAAGGACTTTAAGAACTTCAATATGGAAATTTCGGGGCGTTACAGAAACAAACATCAGATTTAGAGGGTAAAAAATCTGAACAAGAACTTGTATTTATGGACAAGGAAAAAAGAAAAATTAGTGGGATGATATGGATGAAGCAAGAGAAACCATCACTGTAATGGAAGTCAAGTCTGAAAAATACATAGAGGAAACAAATAGGATTGCCGAACTCTACAAAATGAGGAAATAATGCATTGCTGTATGTGATTTACTTTCATGTAAAATAGGTCAATTATGTTGATTTTGGTCATTAATTTTTTTTTATATTGATCGATCTAGTTTGTGAAGAAGCATTTTATGACTTCAAAGAAGAAAAATCAAGATGAAGATGTGACCTACCTGCTAAATAAATTGGAGAACCTAAAGTAAGCTAGGACATAGTTTATTTAATATATCTTTTTCTTTAATATTTTATCTTATCGATTAACTTTGCAGGTTGACAACTCAATTTATTTAGGAGAATGCACCCTTTGGTTTGAATATGAATTCATTCTTATCTGTTATGAATGGAGAGGTTTTTACGAAAGACGAGGTAATTGATGCCTTTCGTAAAATTCTATTTAGGGGAGCATCCACATGTGGTAGGTTATACAACAAGTCAATGTATTGTTCAATCTTCTTCACAGTAAGGGATCTAAATGAATTTAGAATATATATTGTAGTAGAACTAATTTTATGATTTGGTTATTAATAATTTTGTTTGTGTATATTTTTAGTCATCAATAAGATCCTCAAGAAAGTTTGGCCTACAACAAGTGATGAAGAAAAATATGATAGACGAAGATTTTAGATATATTTTAATACCTTTGTGAAGTGATAATGCACAATTTCACTTGTTGTCGGTGGATACAAAATCAATGACTTTCAATCATTTTAATTTTCTTGCTAGTGGCCGTAAAGATAAATATGAATTTGACTCAGCGGTGAGCATCTATTATTCATTTCTATGTTAATCATTTAGTATAAAATCTCATTGATAGTGAATTTTAAATTCATGAATTTACTTACAGGTAAAAGATCTAAAATAATATAGTCATGAGCAACTTAGGGCTATTCATCCATATCTAGAAAATTATCATCCCTTGGACCAATGGGGCTCTGTCAGAGCAAATTGTCCCCAACAATAAGCTACATATGTAAATGAGGATGAGTTTCAATTGAAAAGTAATTTATAAAATATATGGAAATTAAAAATGCTGATGTTATTTACAGTGTGGACTGTGCCTTTTTGTGATGAAATACGTTCGATGTCTCCTATACGATGAGAAGATGGACTTCAAACAAGGAGTCATGAGAAAAATGAGATTTGATGTAACACTTTTAATTCTGAGGGGCATGTGTTGTAAATATTGGATTAATTATCCATTGTATTATTGTAATAGACATCCTATGGTGTTGTAAAAGAAAACAATTGTGTATAGTTTTGTCACATCTATATAATTGTATGTTAAAAAAAATAATTGTGTGTTATTTATTCAACTCCAATTATTGCATTGCTATGTGCCAACTGATACGGTATGAGAACATAATTGATATTCATTAGGATTAAGTTTGGACACCACAAATACTATCTCCTAGGTCAACACTAACTAGTGATATCGAGTATTGAGAAATTCATATATCCTAGGTCTATCAGTGGATTTCCATCGAAACCCACTAATGTACCTACAAAAGTCCTATTGCAACAAATTCTGAAAATATGAGTTGACGGTCTGCAAGGAATTAAATTTTGCTATGCATTGTGTATTTAGGTAGTATCCAAATGTTGTCCGATAATACGATACATTTAAACTTGTTTCAAGTTTAAACAAATGTAAGTCTGTCTTGATCATACCTGAGTATTTCAATAAAATCAGAGAATGTTATCACAACTTGTAGAATTATATAAATGATTAGCCTATAAATATTAATTTAATAAATTATGATTAAACATTATTTAAAATATTTTTAAAATAGAAAAAAATTTGAGCCCACGTTGGACCTTAAGTCATCTGATTTTTGGCCCAACTTGGGCTTGAATAGCTTTGATTTCAGACCCAACGTGGGCTTGAAATCAGAAGACTTCAGGGCCAACGCGGGCCTGAATATCTCTGATTTCAGGCCCTATGCAAACTAAAATAGGAATATTCTTTTTCAAATTATAAATAAATATATATAATATAAACATATAGAAATAAAAATTAGTGGTTATAGATGTTATATCTATGAAATCAATATAAATGATATTAAAATAAAATTATAAAAGTGGAAAAAAACTAAATTAGATAATAAGATATAAACATAAGAAAATTAAGATATAAAGAAAGAAATACAAAATATAAGTTTGGGCATCACAAAATCTATAATTGAAATTAAGATATAAAGAAAACATGACTATAAAGAAAGAAATATAAAATATGAATAAATATATACAGTTTATAGAGTAAAAATATAAGAAATGAATATAATTCAAACAACTAAATTGAATAAATACATACAGTTTGGGCCTGAATAGCTGTGATTTCTGACCCTCTGATTTCATGCCCTTTGATTTCTGCATTATTGCTGCATTGTTCTGTGTCAACTGATAAGACCCATGGATCCGCTAATCCAATATAAAATTGGACAGCATCTCCACTGTTCGGTGGACAATTTACATATACATACAAACACACGCAGATATAATTTGGCCTTAGGCCACAAAATAGATATATATAACGTAAGAAAATGAAACAACTCTATACTGGAATCATAAAGCTCACCTGAGCTACCCCTGTTGGATCAAGAAACACGATAGAGGGGGGGTGAATATCGTGAAAAAAAATTTCGGATAAAACTTAAGAGAAGGTACGCAGCGGAATTGAAAAACAAACACGAGGAACACAAGTATTTTTACTTGGTTCGGAGTCGTGGTCGGCTCCTACTCCAAGGCCCACGGTCCTTGACTGTTTACTGCGGGCAATTCTATAGTAGCGCAAAGTTTTACAGAATTTGGTACAATAGTAGTGCAGTAAATGACCAAGTACACTTTTCGTTACCGATGCCCGGTGTGGATCATACTTCTGAGCAGAGGGTCGTCGTCGGCCCTAGAATGTCGAGAACGGGGTTTGCCGGAGTAGAGCGCTTGAATGAAAAGCTTGGAGGCGTTGGAAAAAGTGTTGTTGAAGCCTTAGGGGTCGAGCCCCTTTAATAGCAGGCTTGGGGGCGCCTGGGATGTCAGGGGGCGCCTGACACGTGCCTTCAAATCCGAGAACCTCTATCCGAAGCTTAGTCAGTGCTTTATCCCCTTCGAATCGGCTCATGGTCAGACTGGGGCACCTAAGACCTCCTAGGCGCCTAGCTTGACTTGGTCTGCTGGCTTCGTGTCTGATTTTGCTTCGATTACATTTTTGACTTTGAGCTTGGGCACCCGGCACCTCCAGGGTGCCTAGCCAAGTGTTGTTTCGAAGCAATTCTTGCTTAACTTCTTGTTAGGCTTTGACTTGGGCGCCCGGGACCTCCCGGGCGCCTAGCCCAGCTGTATGCCCCTCTCCTTTGGGGTGTTCTGAGCTGCAGAAACACACTCCTTCGGTCCCTGCATCCAAGGTTAGTTCCACAACAAACAAAGCAAGAATATTAGTTAGTTTTTACAGCCGTAGCTGTCTTAGTTCTAACTTTGGGTCTCCCAAATGGAACCCTAGGTCGAACCGACGCCTACTGTTCCCTCGATGGAGAATGCGTCCTCACCTACTCCTCTCAGGAGAGTTTACCTTTTGCCATCCGGCTCCTCCGGTTGGACTTTTGCCCAGCAGCTCTTCGCCAGGTGCCTAGCAGCCCTTCGCCATGTCTTCAATGCCTAGCAGCCCTTTGCAAGGTGCCTAGCAGCCCTTCGCCAGGTCTTCAATGCCTAGCGGCCCTTCGCCAGGTGCCTAGCAGCCCTTCGCCAGGTCTTAGGGTTTCGATGCCTTGCAGCCCTTCGCTAGGTGCCCAGTTGCCCTTCGCCAGGACTTCTTTCTGCACACTCAGTGAACACATTAGACCAAAAATAATATCTTAACTCTTGAACCTTTGCCATTATCAAAACCCAGGTTTGACTTAGGTGCTGCCTGCACTAACAATCTCCCCCTTTTTGATTTATAGCAACCCGGTTCAAAAAGTTAAGTTAAACAAAAAATAGGTAAAGTACCAGTTTTGATTTCCTCCCCCTGGATGAAATCTCCCCCTAGGTTTTTCAAAAATTCGTGGGGTTTTTGAAATAATTTCTAAGTCTAAAAGTGAAATGTTTTTCAGGTTTACTTAGAAAAATTTTCAAAAAGTTTAAGTAAGAAAACATTTTCCAAAAAAAATTTTGAGTTGGGCACTTGGAAAGTTTTCAGGAGAATTTGAAATTTATACTTAGAAAATTTTCAATCATCTATTTAATATAAGTACTTAGAATAATTTTGGAAAATTTTTTAGGAAAATATTGAACTGTGCACTTTGAAAAATTTTCACAAAGGATTTAGAGTAAGTACTTTGAATAATTTTGGAAAACAAGTAATTTCGAAAATAACTTAGTTTTTGCATTTTAGAAAATTTTTCTAATCTTATTCTGATGTTTTTACACTTAGAAAATTTTCAAACAGTTTAATACTTAGAAAGATTTTCAAACAGTTTAAGTACTTAAAAAGATTTTCAAACAGTTTAAGTACTTAGAAAGATTTTCAAATAGTTTAGAAAATAATTTCACTTTACTTTTTGAAAGAAAGGAGATAAAAGTTTTTGTAAAAAGATTTACTTTCAAAAATTAATTTTGAAGACAAAGAAAAGAAATTAAATTTTGAAACCTTCTTCTCTCTTTTCCAATCTCTCCCCCTTTGCCATATATCAAAAAAAAAATATAGCAAAACAATGAGTAATCAAAATAATATGCTGTACTAAACCATTTCTAAATTTATGCTGGACAAAATTAATTTGAATTTCCACTTTCGGGTCCTGTCTAACCCAATTAGCTATTTACTAACTGTTATAAACAGTAGTTTTCGTTAGGGTTAGTCAAGTTAAGTGTTCTGATCAAGTTAGATTTTCTAAGCTTGACAGTTAACCTGCTTACTGTTTAATTGGTATTTAGTGCCCCAACTATTGCAGATGCACAGACTTAAGCATCTTAAATCAAGGCAAAGACCTAAGCATCTCAACCCATTCTAGGTTATCAATCAAAAGTACCCTAAGGTACTTGTGAGATGCTGACTTCTAGATCTATAGGTGCATGCAGTTCTAGGGTTAGGGCCTAGGCTAAGTCCATTTGCGAAAAAACCCTAGTTTTGAAGGGAGTAATTTTATAAAAAACTAAGTCTGAAAAATCATTTTAAATAACAAAATAAGATAAAAAAATTGATTTTGCAAAAAAGTAATACAGTTTTTGAAAAACATAATTAGAGTAGTCCTATTCTACCAAGCATAACCCTAACTGCCTTCTTAGTGAGCTAAACTCAGACTCAGGTAGGGGTTTGGTGAATATGTCAGCTAGGTTGGATTTTGAGTCTACATGCTTAAGGACTATCTCGCCCCTGGCTACATGATCTCTTATGAAGTGGTGTTTGACTTCTATGTGTTTAGTTCTAGAATGTTAGATTGGATTCTTAGTTAGATTAATTGAACTTATATTATCAATGTAGACCTGAGTTTGGGTGTAGTTAAGCTGGAAGTCTTTATGAGTGTGCATCATCCATAAAAGTTGTGCTACACATTCTCCTAAAGCAACATACTCAGCTTCAGTTGTGGATAGAGCTACACAGTGTTGCTTTCTACTACACCAACTTGCTAGACTATTTCCTAAAAGTTGGAAGCTTCCACTTGTACTCTTTCTATCTAGTTTACAACCAACATAGTCAGAATCCGAGTATCCTGACAAGTCAAAAGTTGAGGTCCTAGGATACCAAATCCCTACATTTAGGGTGCCCTTAATGTATCTTAGTATTCTTTTTAGGGCTGCTAAGTGCGTTTCCTTAGCACAGGTTTGGTATCTAGCACACATTCCTACAGCAAAAAGGATATCAGGTCTGCTGGCTGTAAGGTACAGTAGACTTTCAATCATACTCCTATATAATTTAAGGTCTACAGATTTACCATCAGGGTCACTATCTATTTTTACATTTATGGCCATAGGGGTATTTATGCTTTTGGAGTTGTCCATTTTGAATTTCTTTATTAACTCCTTAGCATATTTGGATTGATGGACATAATTTCCATCCTTAGTTTGCTTAATTTGTAATCCTAGAAAGAAGTTGAGCTCACCAACTAAGCTCATTTCAAATTCATTTTTCATTATTTTAACAAATTCTTTTAAGAAATTTGAGTTGGTGGATCCAAAAATTATATCGTCAACGTTGATTTGGGCAATAAAGATTTCTTTTTCTAAGGTCTTAATAAATAGGGTTGAGTCAATTTGTCCCTGGTTAAATTCCTTGGAAATGAGGTAGGTTGATAGACGTTCATACCATGCCCTAGGTGCTTGTTTTAGTCCATATAGTGCCTTATTGAGTATGTAAATATGGTCAGATTTTTCTAAGTCCTCAAAACCGGGGGGTTGTCCTACATAGACTTCTTACTTAATAAATCCATTTAGAAAAGCTAACTTTACATCCATTTGGTAGAGTTTAAATCCTTTATGGGATGCAAAGGCTAACAACATCCTAATGGACTCAAGTTTGGCTACTGGGGCATAGGTTTCATCATAGTCTAACCCTTCAACTTGACTGAACCCTTTGGCTACTAAGCGGGCTTTATTTCTCACTATTTCTCCTTGATCATTTAGCTTATTCTGAAAAATCCACTTAGTATCAATAATGGATTTGCCCTCAGGTTTAGGTACTAGTTCCCAGACTTGGTTCCTCTCAAATTGGGCTAACTCTTCTTGCATCGCTATGATCCAATCAGGATCAGGTAAGGCTTCCTCTATAGTCTTAGGTTCAATTTTTGAAATCATTCCAATCTGACTAAGATTTCTATAGGAGGACCTAGTTCTGACTCCTAAGGTTGGATCACCCACAATTTGACCAGTTGGGTGACTTAGTTTGGGTTTCTTAGTTCTTCTATTACTTGGTTCAGCCTCAGGTCCGGCTGGTCGGTTCGATTCAGTGTTTGGTTCAACTACTTGGGTCGGTTCAATTATTGGTTCAATTGACTCAATAATTGGTTCAATAGTTAGTTTATTTAGGGATTCAACTAATGGTTCAATAATTTGTTCATTATCTTCATGTTCACTATTTGATGGATTTAGATCTGGATTATCAGATTTTGAATTAATTTCCTCATCAAATATTAGATTTGTTGTTTCTTCAATTTTCTTAGTCTTTTTGTTGTAAACCCTATATGCCCTACTTGTTGTTGAATATCCTAAGAAGACCCCTGGGGTTGACTTAGACTGGAATTTTCCTAGATAGTCCTTGGTGTTCAGAATATGAACTTTGCACCCAAAGACCCTTAGGTAATGTAGGTTTGGAAGTCTATGGTAGTATAATTCATAAGGAGTTTTATTATTTCGTTTGTTAATTAGGACCCTATTTTGGATATAACAAGCCGTACTAATTGCTTCTGCCCAAAATTGGTTAGCTAGGTTGAATTCATTGAGCATAGGCCTAGCGGCTTCCTACAGGGTTCTATTTTTCCGTTCTACTATCACATTTTACTGGGGGGTTCTAAGACACGAAAATTCGTGCATATATCTGTTTATCTTACACAACTCCTCGAATCGTTGATTTTCAAACTCTCCCCCATGATCACTCCTAAATCTTTTGATTTTAGTATCATTTTGATTTTCAATTAACTTACAAAAATCACTAAATAGGTTTAGGGTTTCATCTTTGGTCTTTAGGAACCTAACCAAGGTAAACCTAGAGTAATCATCTATAATTACTAAGCAGTAACGGTTTCGGCTTAGTGACTTGGCTTCTTGTGAATCAAATAGGTCAAGGTGCAGGAGCTCAAGTGTGGTTTGAGTTAGATCTGATTGAATTAGTTTGTGATTAGACCTGGTTTGTTTAACTTGGTTCCATGATTCACATATCAAGTTTTCATGGTTCTTAATTTTTGGTATTCCTTTAATTAGACCAAGTTGGGTGAATTTTGAAATTAATCTTAGATTAGTGTGACCTAATCTCCTATGGCAGAGGTTTGATTCTTCTAACTGAGTTAAGAAGCATTTAGGTATTAAGGGTAGGTTTATAGTGTAAACATTATTTTTCCTAGTGCCCTTAAGCATGATTTCTGAGTTTTGCAAGTTTCTAATTATACAGGTAGAGTTGGTAAAGGTAACTACATAGCCAGTATCACACAATTGATACTGAGCAAGTTAAACTTAAAGTTTTCAACCAAAAGAACCTTTTTAATGATAAAATCAGATTTGAGTTCAATGTTACCTGACCCAATGACCTTGAGTGTAGCATTGTTGCCAAATGCTATTGAGCCTAGGTTCTTGAACTTGAGTTTGGTGAATTTCAATTTATCCTCAGTCATGTGTCTGGAGCACCTGCTATCCAACATCCATTGGTCCAAATCTTTATGTTCCTACACATAAAGAGTTTTGTTGATTTGGATCCAATTAGAATTAAGGATAGCTTAAATTGATTTTCACAACCTAGTCTGTCTCACCCAATCTAGAGTTATCAATCACGTTAACCTTAGAAATATTTAGAAAGACCATGATTAATTTTGAAAAGTTAAATTAATTTTGAAAGCAATTAGTTTTGAATTTATTTTGACAAAGAATATTTGAATCTAAGATTAAATGAAAATTTGTGTTAGATTCGAATTTGACAAAGAGTAAACTGAATTTGAATTTCAAAAATTGGCTTTCAGGTCTTGGCGAGAAACAAGGCCTTCTTTGGCCGTAGCCTTATTGGATCATCAACCCTTTCCTTGACAAAACCTTTTAGTGAATTTCATTTTCAAGGTTACTTTTTTGAGAAATTCTGGTCTAACTAGCTTGGATCTTGGATCAGTAGCTTCGGCTAGTTTTACCAGTCTAAAGAGACCAAGTAGTGTATACTTGACCTTATTAGAAAAGGCTTCCCTAACGTACTATCATCTCACCGCCACCCAATACTATGTTGTTCAAATTTCAATTAATTGGTTTAGTCCTTAGTCTAACCAGTCCTAGGTCTAAGCATGGTAAATTGCAGAAAATAAATAGACAAGCAATCATGCAATTTAAAACAAGAAAAGAAATTCATTTAACTATAAAAATGGTTTTTAAGTTGGCTCCCCCTGGACTAATGTAACACCCCACTAAAATTCCCTTCAATATTATCCCTATTATTGAGTAGGATTGCATGAATAATAGCTATATTGAGTATGATTCATGAATGATAGTTAGAGTTATGGGAATTTTAGTGTAAGTGTTAATAGGCCTTATATGGGCTCTAAATGCTGGAAATTCCTAATGAGTCTTAAATAGCACTTCATTAGTTATCCTAATGGGCCCCATGAGGATAAAAGAAATAACACATCATGAAATGAGCCTTACTTTAGATGGGTTTGCAAAAGAATAAAAAAAATGTAATGATGTAGGTGCCAAGGATTGAACATTGGACCTTAGAGATGTTATAAGCCTTAAGAATGCATATGTAACCAATTCACCTAGCAAGGGAGTTCTATTAGGAGGATAAAGGAAATTGTATATAGGTGTAAGGATAAGGGAAGTGAAGAGTCACCATGAGAGGAGGCACCATGCCCTTTCACTTGCCCCCTTCACTTAGTATAAAGAGGTGGGATGAGAAGTGAAGAGGCTTAAGTTACTTTTCTCTTCTTCTCTTCCACCAAGGCCCTTCCTCTCCCCTCTCTTCTTCCTTCTTGGCCGAAATTCCAAAGGGGTTTTCCTCTTGGAAAACTTCACAAGAGGTCTCCCTCTTGAAGATCCAAGTTCTTCTACAAGGCTACAAGGGCAAGGAGTACTCTAAAGTCAAGAAGGTTCCCTTTTGGTTTCTCTATTCAAGGTTTATAACCAAGACAACAAGGGTAAGACTCCCCTCACCTGCAACATAATACTTTATATATGTTTTATTCATGTTCTTGTATGTTCTTGCAATGTGATGCTAAAAATCGTGAAGTTTTTCCCTTTAGGTAAGTTTCGGCCAAGCATGGATTTAGGGCTTAGGGTTGTGTTTGATGCTATCTAATTACTCCAATGTGTTCTTGATGTTAAGTTATGAGTTATGATGAAAAAAAGATGAATCAAAAAGACCCTTAAAAGTTTAGGCCAAGGCTCTCAAGAAGCCATAGACTTTTTGGCCATAAGAAGATGTTTGGGTTCTTTTTTGACTAGCTAATGTTTTAATTCCTTGTTAATGTTTGTTTGAGGGTTTTATATATATTTTTAGGCCATATTTCCCCTCTGAACATGTTGGGTTAATACCCTAAATAAGGGCAAAAAGAAAGAAAAAAGAAGAGTTAAAGATGTCATGTTACTTACTAATGCTTCCTAGTGTTAGAATATGTATTATGTGCATGTTGTATGAATCAATTACTCTTGTTTCTTTGTCATTTTCATATTGGTATGAACCTTAGAAGTTTATGATCAGTACCTTAAATTGGGTTTTAGGATGGGTTAAGGTCACTACCTCACTCGATGATGTCTCTTGGTACTAGGATATTCAATGTATGCATGTTGTATGAGTTGTGTGATGTTGTATTGTGTTTTTATGCCATGATAACCCTATCTAAATGTTTTGACCAGTAGAGTATATGTTGAATTAGGGTTGAATTAAAGGTATCCATGTTTCATTATGCCATGATAGATGAAAGAAAAATGGAACAAGTTCCTTAGGTGTATTATTCTTAGTCTTAAATTGAACATTATGTGTTTTATGAATCATGAATGATAAGTTGGCATGTTATGAATTTCCTTACCATAAAATTATGTTTTCTCCATGCCATGTTCATGCTTGAAAGTTATGATGATATTTATGCTTTGAATGTATGCCCATGACATGTATGACATTATGAATAAAAGAATGTCTAAAGAGAAATTTCTAAGAAAAGAAAAGAAATGATGAACGCTATGCTAAAGAGAAATTGCTATGGAAAGGAAAGGAATCATGTATACTATTTTACTTTATGTATTGGCTTGTACCAGATCTTGAAAAAGGTCCAAGGGATGGGCACCTTAAGAATGCCCCGGTTCTGGACTACCGTAGTTGTCCCTAGGCACCAAGGTTGCCTAGTACCTTAGTAGGTCGGGATTAGCTACCTCGTACTCTACTAAGGAATGCGCGCAAATGATGAATGGGTAGAAGCCAGGGATCCCAATGATAATGATATGTTGATGTTCAAGTATTATATTATATATATTTTCAAAAGAACATCCTTAATGTTTATGCACATGTTTATGTTTAATGATATTGCATATGCTATGTTTAATGTTTTTGCACATGTTTATGTTTAATGATATTGCATATGCTATGTTTAATGTTTATGCACATGTTTATGTTTAATGGTATTACATATGCTATGTTTAATGTTTATGCACATGTTTATGTTTAATGATATTGCATATGCTATTGTTAATGTTTATGTACTTGTTTATGTTTAATGATATTGCATATGCTATGTCTAATGTTTATGCACATGATTATGTTTTAAAGGTTATGCGAATGTTAAGTGTTTATGCTTATGTGCTTTAGATGCTTTAAGTATTTATTCATGTTATATGTTTATGTCAAATGATGTAGATTTCTACTTATATGTGATGTACGGATTTTGTGAGTAAGCAAGGAGCTTACTAAGCATTTTATACTTATAGTCTACCTTCTTATGTTGCAGATCTAACTAAAGGTTTCTAAAGAAGGGGAAGCAGCAGGAGGGTATGTGTGTGTGTGGCAGTGACTTGGCAGAACGATCCTACTGTTGTCTTTACTCTTACTTATGGACTTGTTTCTCATAGACTTAATGTTGCTACTTATAAATGCATGTGTTAATTTTTATGTTTACGCTTACTACTTGTTGGAGTTGAAGTTCTTTATGATATTCATGCTTAAAGTAGAACTATATACTCTCTTGATAGATATGTTATGCTATGATTCACATGCTTAAAGTAGTTTAGTTAGAAAGAAATTTATCCATTTGCATATGTTCATGATTTAGTATTATTTCCGCTGCTATATTTACGCTCCATATGCAATAATGTATGAAAGAAAGAAAAAAAAAGTAACGCGTCGCTCACATAAGGGGCGGGCGTTACAACTAAAGCCACGATAATGATTAGGCAAGATATGAATCTTGTCCTTGGGGACCCAATACTGATTTGGTCCAACTGGGTTGTTCAGGCACAGTTTGGGTACCCATGCCTGAATTTTGGGTCTAGACTGATTCAGTACAGCATAATATGACCTTTGTCTAGCCTTGGTTCGATACCCTAATCTGGATCGATTTAGAATGGACTTCTGTTTTCCAAGGATCATGTCAAGACCCTTGGAACCCGAAGTGAATCGTTCCAAAGCTGCTCTAAGGTCCTTGACTTGAGTTTTCAAGGAGGAGTTCTCTTTCTCAAGTTTTTCAACTTGAGTAGAGGTTCCTTCTTGAACCTTCTCAGTTAAGGATCTAGAGTCAGCTCCCTCTTTCAGGAGTTTTACTTCCTGTCGGAGGGATTCGACTCGGATTTTGGCTTTCGCCAAGTCATGAGATAGATAAGCAATTAACTCTGATAATTGAACTCTAGAAAATCCACTTACAGCGATTTTGCCGTCCTTTGAAAATGTGAGCTTTCCGTCGTCCGTCCGGCTCCGATTCTGATCCGGTCTCGATTTCTTCCGAAGCAGTCAAAGCGAGCAGGTTTGATTGTGGGGCCACTTCTTCTTCTTTGGAGGAAGACTCGTCCCATGTTGCTTAAAGGACCTTCTTCCTTCTTGTCTTCTTCGTCTCCTTCAGATTGGGGCATTCTGTCTTGTAGTGACCCTTCTTTTTGCATTCGTAGCAGGTCACATTTAGTTTGGTCTTTTCATTTGAAAGTTCAGCTAGCTCTTCCTTTCTTCGGCTGGCTTTCCTTCTGTTGGTCTGATTTTTCAGCTCCTTGTAGTAGTCCCGGGCTAGCCGAACAAGCTTGGGTCAATCTCCTTCGCTGTCTTCTGAGTCTGAGTCTGAGTTAGACTCGGGTGCAGGTTGAGGCTTCTTCTTGGTCATCTTTCCTGTTTTGCCTGCAACAAAAGTAATGTCTTTCTCGGCCAGGGTGCAGTTAGTCTGCTCATGTAATTCAAGTTCAGAAAATAACTCATCTAATTTGATTTTAGACAGATCCCTTGAAACTTTGTACACATCTACCATAGATGCTCACAAAGTATTTCTAGGGAAAGCGTTAAGTGTATACCTGATCAGGTCACGGTTTTCTACCTTGTGACCGATTGAGTGTAGACCATTCATCAACTCTTGGATTCTGGCGTGGAGCTGGGATGCTGACTCGCCGTTGTTCATTTTGATAGTGTAGAGTTTGTTTAGCAGTAGGTCTCTCTTGCTGATTCGGGTGTCGTAGGTTCCTTCGTGCAATTCAATTAACTTACCCCAAAGTTCTTTTGCACTGTTGAATGGTCCCACCCGATTCAGCTCTTCTTTGGTTAGACCGCATTGAAGTGTCTAGGTCGCTTTAGCATCCGCCTCGATCTTCCATTTTAGTGAGGCATCCCATTCGGTGTAAGGTTGTGGCACTCCTTCAGCATTTCTTGGGATTTCCAAAGCTGATTGGGTGATTATCCACATGTCCACCTGAGTTTTCAGGTGGACTTCCATCCGACTCTTCCAGTAGGAGAAGTCCTCCCCACCGAAGAGTGGTGGCCTAGCTGTACTGAAGCCCTCTTGCATGGCCATTTAGAAAGTCTGAAATAAAAAAAAAACAAAACTTTCCCAAGACTTAGTCTTGGATTAGCAGTGCGGGAAGAAGATATTTAAAAGAAATTATCGAGTGGTGTTGCACTAACCTCAATTAACGATAAAAGTTCGATCGAAAAAGAATTAAAAAATATTTCGAAAAAAAATCCGAAAATTTCCCAAATTGGTGGTTGCACCAATTTGAGCAACCTTGCTCTGATACCACTTGTTGGATCTAGAAACACGATAGAGGGGGGGGTGAATATCGGGAAAAAACTTTTCAGATAAAACTTAAGAGAAGGTACGCAGCGGAATTGAAAAACAAACACAAGGAACACAAGTATTTTTACTTGGTTCGGAGTCGCGATCGGCTCCTACTCCGAGACCCACGGTCCTTGACCGTTTACTGCGGGCAATTCTATTGTAGTGCAAAGTTTTATAGAATTTGGTACAATAGTAGTGCAGTAAATGAACAAGTACACTTTTCGTTATCGATGCCCAGTGTGGATCGTACTTCTGAGCAGAGGGTCGTCGTCGGCGCTAGAATGTCGAGAACGGAGTTTGCCGGAATGGAGCACTTGAACGAAAAGCTTGGAGGCGTTGGAAAAAGTGTTGTTGAAGCCTTAGGGGTTGAGCCCCTTTTATAGCAGCCCTGGGGGCGCCTGGGACGTCGGGGGTGCCTGACACGTGCCTTCAGATCCGAGAACCTCTATCCGAAGCTTGGTCAGCACTTTATCCCCTTCGAATCGGCTCCTAGTCCGACTGGGCGCCCTAGACCTCCTAGGCGCCTAGCTTGACTTGGTCTGCTGCCTTCGTGACTGATTTTGCTTCGATTACATTTTTGACTTTGAGCTTGGGCGCCCGACACCTCCAGGGCGCCTAGCCCAGTGTTGTTTCGAAGCGATTCTTGCTTAACTGCTTGTTAGGCTTTGACGTTGGGCGCCCGGGACCTCCAGGGTGCCTAGCCCAGCTGTATGCCCCTCTCCCTTGGGGCGTTCTGAGCTGCAGAAACACACTCCTTCGGTCCCTGCATCAAAGGTTAGTTCCACAACAAACAAAGCAAGAATATTAGTTAGTTTTTACAGCCGTAGCTGTCTTGGTTCTGACTTTGGGTCTCCCAAATGGAACCCTAGGTCGAACCGACGCCTACTGTTCCCTCGACGGAGAACGCGTCCTCACCTACTCCTCTCAGGAGAGTTTACATTTTGCCAACCGGCTCCTCCGGTTGGACTTTTGCCCAGCAGCCCTTCGCCAGGTGCCTAGCAGCCCTTCGTCAGGTCTTCAATGCCTAGCAGCCCTTCACCAGGTCTTCGATGCCTAGCAGCCCTTTGCCAGGTGCCTAGCATCCCTTCGCCAGGTCTTAGGGTGTCGATGCCTAGCATCCCTTCGCTAGGTGCCCAGCTGCCCTTCGCCAGGACTTCTTTCTGCACACTCAGTGAACACATTAGACCAAAAATAACATCTTAACTCTTGAACCCTTTGCCATTATCAAAACCCAGGTTTGACTTAGGTGCTGCCTGCACCAACAACCCCCAGGGCAGACACGTAGCAAATCAACAAACACAAAGTCCAACAAAGGACTCAAAAATACAATACCATGCGAATGGATCGTGAATCCAAATCCATGAGATCTAAAAATGAATACAATGCATAAGGAATGCTATCAAAAGAAAACAAACGCGGAAGCACCCAACAACGAAGTCATAGGGACCAGTACCAGCAACTGGGTACCTCCGGCGAGCTAGCAACCTGTAAACAAAAACATTATGACGGGTGGTGAATCCAAGTGGACTCTGCGGGTATATAGAAAGATATGCATGGCTGAGCAAAATAGCTGAATAAGCTATAAAGAAACAACATGATACAGTCTCAACAGGAATATCATAATATACATAACTGAAAATACAACTGACTGTACATACCAGAATCAGTCTATCCCGACCATAAAAGACTTGTACCAACAAGAGCAAGTGCAGGGTCATCAAACCACGCATAAGTTTATCATGTACGTGCATGTCAAACAAGTGCAGCAAATAAATGCAACAATCACAATCAAAATGCATAATGCATCATATGCACATGATGCAATGACATGGTCACCCCTGACACCAGTCAAGCCATCAAGACATGTGATAATGTGTCGGCCGAGTGGGTAGGGTTGTGACACTATACGCACTCTTCCATTACTACTCCTGAGTGACCGAGTGGACAGGATGCTGGCAGGGGACCACCCCCCTACCCCATGTATATATGAGGGAGCGTCGCTCTCATCTCCCCTAGTCTATGGGAAGAGAAGGGATCCCTACCTGCAACCACGCTCCGAAACCACTACCCATGAGTGGTCGAGCGGAGCAGTACATAGTTAATGCACACACCCAACGGTATCCACTAACCCATGAGTGGCCATGTGTGCATATCATGTGTTGGACGATGGGCTCGGACCACAAGTGAGCCGATGATCGCTGGCATGCAACAGTGCAGGGATGGTGCATGACTCTAACACATGCAACCCCTCCCGGTCATCATACCTAACTCAACCTAACATGCATTGGTCGATCACAGGTACAATAACCTAACCATCATGCATCTAGGTACACATGCAAGTAATAACAACAATCAACCAATACAGATATCATGTTTCTTCCACTACGTTCTGATTTGTTTTCCGAAAATTTGACGTAATCACTATTCACCCCCCTTTACCGATTACAACGATCTCACAAGTGGTATCAGAGCGAGTTGCTCAATCTTGGTGAAACCGCCAACTGTGCAGTTTTTTGGAATCGATTTTTTTAAAAAAAATTATATTTTTTCGTTCTTCGAGGCTGGTGCAACATCACTCGAATTGTTCTTAAATTTTTTTTCATACCGCACTACTAATCCAAGACAAAGTCTTGGAACGAGTTTCTTTTTGTTTATTTTTCAGGAAATTCTAAATGGCCATCCAATAAGGCTACAGCACCGCATGCCCTCCCCTATTCTCCGATGAGGATTTTTCTTACTGTAAGAGCAGAATGGAGGTCTACCTAAATTCTCAGGTAGAAATGTGGATTATCATCCAGTCTGGACTGGAAATCCCCAAAAATGTGCAAGGAGAAATCCAAGGGTACTCTGAGTGGGATGCCTCGCTTAAGAAGAAGATAGAAATGGATGCAAAAACCACTCAAACTCTCCAGTATGAACTGAGTAAGGAAGAACTCAACTGCGTTGGCCCATTCAACATTGCCAAGGAACAATGGAGTAAGTTGATCGAGTTGCACGAGGGGGCGTCATACACAAGAATCAGTAGAGAGACCTCCTCCTCACACGATAGGTCACAAGGTAGAAAACCTCCTCCTCCTCATACATGCATGAATTCAAGAAATCATGAACGGTCTACACATGATAGGTCACAAGGTAGAAAACCGTGATCTAATTAGGTATACCTTAAACTCATTCCCAAGAAATTCTTTATGGGCATCAATGGTTGATGCTTACAATGTTTCTAGGAATATTTCAGATATTAAATTGGATGAATTATTCTCTGAATTATAACTGCACGAACAAACTAACACCTCAGTAGTCGAGAAAGGGTTAGCTCTTTTTGCAGGTAAACCTCTGCAAAATAAAAGAAGAAGGTGCAATCAATTCCCTAGTCAAACTCTGACTCAGAGTCTGACAACGACGGAATCAACTATTCAGAACTGGTTCGATCGGCCCGAAGTCAGTACAAAATGATCAAGGGACAAATGAAGAAGAAGAAGGCGAACTAGAAGAAGGATGGTCCAACCGAACCATCTACCCGCCAAAAATCCAAGACTGAAGTCACCTGTTATGGGTGCAACAAGAAGGGCCACTACAAGTCGGAGTGTCCCAGCTTGAAGGACAACTAGAAGAACCGGAGGAAGAAAGCGCTCAAAGCTACGTGGGATGAATCCTCTTCTGATGAAGAAGACAAAGTACCACACGCCAACCTCCTCGCGCTGACTGCTTCGGAGACCGTCAACACTGAATCGGTGTCAGAAACAGAAGAGAACGTCGGCACCAGAAGACTTTCGATTTCGGAAGACGGGCAAATAACAGTAAGAGGTTACCCCGACTCTCAATTGTATGATTTAATATCGTACCTATCTCGTAAGTTGGCCAAAGCCAACTTTAAGGTCGAGTCCCTCCGACAGGAAGTCAAAATCTTGAAAGAGGGAGTCAACTCTAGTCCCTTGATTGAACCCGTTCAGGAAGAAACCTCCACTTAAGCCCAAAAACTTGAGAAGGAGAATTCTTCCCTGAAAAATCAAGTTAAGGAACTAAGAGTTGCCTTGGAACGATTTTCCTTGGGTTCCAATAATCTTGACATGATTCTTGGAAAGCAGAAATCAGTTCTGAACCGATCCGAACTTGGTTATCGAACCAACTCACGATATAGACCATACTCTACGGTGAACCCAAGTAGAACCCAAGTCCAAGCATGGGTCTCGAAATTGTGCTTGACAAATCAAGTCGGATGAACCAATATTGGAACCCCAAGGACAAGATTCACATCTTGCCTAATCTATAGCGAGGCTTTAGTCCATGGGGAGCCAATATAAAAACTATTTTTATAATTAGATTATTTTTTTGTTTAAATTTGTTGTTTGATGCGTGTTTGTATTTTCTACAAATATATCATGATTAGATAAGGATCTGATTTAACTAAACTTGCACAACCTAGTATTAGGATGGGGCGAGATGATAGTACGTTAGCGAAACTTGTCTAAAAAGTCAAGTAGGGTAAGACATACTCTACTTGGTCCTATTAGTCAGGTGGAACTAATCGAAGCTACCTTGCCAAATCCTCAACTAGTTAGACCAGGTTTTCTCAATAAATAATTTGAGAATAAAATTTCTTTAAAATGCTTTGTCTAGGAAAGGGTTGATGATCCAATAAGGCTACGACTAAAGAAGGCCTCTGTGCCTCACCAAGACCTGGAAGCCGATTATAGAAATTTATTTTTCAACTTGTTAATTGTTAAACCCAAATCTAACACAAGTTTCAATTAAATCATAGAGTTAACGTAAAAGAAAGATAAAATTAATATATCTCACAAAATAGATATGGAAACATGTTTTGTCACTTAGAATTGGGTGAGATGTCTAGGACCTAATAATGTAGTCCGATCCAACCAACCAAATTAATCCTACCCTTAATATACATTTAATCAAATTCAACAAATTCCAAATTCAAATTTAACTTAATATTTTCAAAATTCAAAATTAACTTAATATTTTCAAAATTCAAATTTAACTTAATATTTTCAAAACTCAAAATTTAACTTAACATTGTTTTAAATTGAAAATCTGTCTCACAAAAATACTCATAGGAATAAACACCGCATGCTACATTCAAAATAGGGTACTAATAAATAAAAGACATAATAAAACACCTTACGAAATATATTTCCAAAGAATACCCAACCTATATTACCTAACAGTATTTGGGTGTAAGGTCCATATCTTAAATACCAAAGACTATCTAGGAAAATTTCAATCTAAATCAACCTCAGGAATATTTGTAGGATACTCAACCACAAGTCGAGCATATAGGGTCTTTAACAAACATACCCTTAGAATTGAAAAAACCACAAATGTTATATTCGACGAAGAAATCATCACAAAACCCAACTCAATTAATACAATCAATTTGTCAAAACCAACTACCTCTAATCAAGATCAAGACAAAATTGAACCAACAATTGAACCAACAGTTGAACCAACAATTGAACCCATAGTTGAACCAATAATTGAACCAATGACCGAACCAATTCAAACTGTTGATCCTGTCCCAACCCAAAACCTACCAGCTTGACCTGAGGCTGAACCAAGCTCTAGGCAATCCAAGAAACCTAGACTAAATCACCCAGCTGATCAATTATGGGTGATCCAACCCTAGGGGTTAGATTGAGGTCTTCCTATAGGAACCTAAGTCAAGTTGCCCTAATTTCTAAGATATAACCAAAGACTATAGAAGAGGCCTTACCTGACCCGGACTGGAACATAGCCATGTAAGAGGAATTAGCACAGTTTGAAAGAAACCAAGTCTGGGACTTAGTGCCTAAACCAGAGGTAAGTCCATAATAGACACTAAGTGGGTATTTAGGAATAAATTCAACGACCAATGTGAGATAGTAAGAAACAAAGCCCACCTAGTAGCAAAAGGATTTAGTCAAGTAGAAGGATTAGACTATGATGAAACATATGCCCCTGTAGCTAGACTTGAATCAATTAGGATCCTACTAGCCTTTGCAGCCCATAAGGGATTTAAGCTATATCAAATGGATGTCAAGTCTGTCTTCCTAAATGGATTTATAAAAGAGGGAGTCTATGTAGGACAACCCGTAGGTTTTGAGGATCTTGACTACCCTAATCATGTGTTCAAACTTAGGAAAGCCTTGTATGGAGTAAAACAAACACCTAGGGCTTGGTATGAAAGGTCGTCCACCTATGTAAACTCTAAAGGTTTTAACCAAGGTCAAATTGATTCAACTTTATTTGTTAAAACTTTAGAAAAAGATATTTTTATAGCTCAAGTTTATGTAGATGATATAATTTTTGGATCAACAAACACTAACTTCCTAAAAGACTTCATTATAATTATGGAAGACGAATTCAAAATGAGTCTAGTAGGAGAATTGAACTTCTTTTTAGGTTTACAAATTAAACAAACCAAAGATGGAAATTACATTCATTAATCAAAATATGCAAGAGAATTAATTAAGAAATTTAAAATGGATAATTCAAAAAGTTTAAGTATTCCTATGGCTACAAATGCCAAAATAGATGACGACCCTGAAGGTAAGCCTGTTGACTTAAAACACTATAGAAGTATTATAGTTAGTCTACTTTACCTAACTGTCAGTAGACCTGATATACTATTTGCAGTAGGCATTTGTGCCAGGTACCAAACTTGTGCTAAGGAGTCCCACTTAACTGTAGTTAAAAGGATCCTTAGATATATTAAAGGCATAATAAATGTAGGTATTTGGTGTCCTAGGATATCCAACTTTGAATTGTCAGGCTTTTTGGATTCAGATTATGCGGGGTGTAAATTAGATAGAAAAAGCACGAGTGGAAGCTATCAGTTACTAGGACAGAGTCTAGTTAGCAGGTGCAGTAGAAAGCAACACTGTGTTGCCTTATCCACAACTGAAGTAGAATATGTAGCCCTAGGGGAGTGTGTAGCTCAACTTTTATGGATGGTGCATACCCTTTAGGACTTCAACCTAGATGACACCCAAACTAAGGTATTTGTTGACAATATAAGTTCAATCAATCTTACCAAAAATCCTATCTACCATTCCAAAACTAAGCATATAGAAGTCAGACATTATTTTGTTAGGGATCATATAGCTAGGGGCGAAATCGTACTTACACATGTAGACTCAAAATCTAACCTAGCCGATATTTTCACTAAACCACTTCTTGAATCTGAGTTTAGTTCACTATAAAGGTAGTTAGGAATGTGCTTAGTAGAATATGACTGTTTTCTTTTATTTTTCAAAAGTTTTTTTTAAAACTTGTATTTCACATTTTTAGAAAAAAGAATTTTTTTCTTCTTCTTCTTCAATTCAGTTTTGATTTTTAAATGTTTTTCCGACTTAGATTTTTCTAAAAATTACCCCCTTCAAATCTAGGGTTTTTCTACACAATGGACTTAGCCTAGGACTTAACCCTAGAATTGCATGCTCCTATAGATCTAGAAGCCAGCATCTCATAAGCACAGTATGATACTTTGATTGATAACCTAGATTGGGTTGAGATGCTTAGGTCTATGCCTTGACTCAAGATGCTTTATGTCTGTGCATCAAGAGCAGTTGGGGCGATAAATACATTTGAACAACAATCAAGTTAAGTATTCAAGCTTAGAAAGTCTAACTTGATCAGACTACTTAACTTGACTAACACTAGTGAAAGCTGCTGTTAAATAACAGTTAGTAAGTAGCTAACTGGGTTAGACATGGACCGATAGAGTTTAATCTGGTTATTCTCTTTATGAAAAGGTTTTTTTTCATGCTTGGACTCAATAAGATGTTAGCTGAGTTCACAATTTGTTACTTGGGTCAAACTTAGATTAATTACTTCCTGTAGTTGCCTTCATCATTTTTATCAATTAGGCTCTGATACAATCAAGTAGGCTCTGATATGTTACACTTTTTTTCATGTAAATATTTTTTATTATCTTTGATATATGGCAAAGGGGAAGAGAAAAAAAAAGTCAAGTTAAATTTTTTTTTTCAAAGTCATGTTAAAATTTTTCTTTTCTAAGTCAAGTTAATTTTTTTTCAAAGACAAGTTAAATTTTTTTTTCAAAGTCAAGATATTTTTTTCAAGTTAATAATTTTTCCAAGTCAAGTATTTTTTCCCTTGGTTTCGGAAAAATCAAAGTTCAAAATTATTGTTCGAAAAAAATCAAGTCTCAAAATTATTTTGAAAATTATTCATCGAAAATCAAGTTAAGTTAAAATTATTTGTTTGATACTTAAAACTCTCTTCTAAAAAGCTACTTTTAGAAAATTCAATTCGATTCAGAATATTCTGTTTTGTTCAAAACTTATTTTTTTCTCAAAGTTTTCAAAATCTATTTAGAAAAACTTTCAAAAAATTGTATATTTTCAAAAGCTTCAGGGGGAGACTTTTCAATTAAAAGGAAGACTTATGCAATGTTTCAAATTTCCACTATGTTTTTCAAAATAAAAATCTAAATAAAAAGGGGAGAGAACTGATTAAGGGGGAGATAGAAATCTACCTGTTCTTTCTGTTCTAGTACATAGTGATTATGTTTTCTCTATTTTTTTAACTTAATTTTTTATCGGTGTTGCCATAAATCAAAAAGGGGGAGATTGTTGGTGCCGGAAGTACCAAATCGAACCTGGTTTTGATAATTGCAAAGGGTTCAAAGTTAAATATGTGTTGTTATCTAATGGATTTACCAAGTGTGAAGGAAAGTCCTTGTTTACCTAGGCATGAAGTCTTGACCTACAAGGTTGAGCAAGAAGTCCTGGTCGAGGACTGGGCAATAAAGTCCTGATCTGGATGATTGGGCAGAAGTCTTAGCCGAGCGAGAGTTGCGAACAGAAGTAGAGGCGGGTCGAGAAATGGACGTCTTGAGATCCGGCAGTCTCGGAGGCCGAGCGAAAGTCCAACTAGAGGACCCGATTGGCAAAAGGAAACTTCTCCTGAGAGGAGTAGGTGAGGACGCGTTCCCCAGAAGAGGGAACAGTAGGCGTTAGTTCGACCTAGGGTTTCATTTTGAAATCCAAAGTCAAAACCAAGACAGCTCCGGCTGTGATTTATTTCAATTATTCATACTATATATTATTTTTGGACTAACCCTGGTTGCGGGAGTGAAGAGGTCTTTACCATTGCATCCCAAGTGCCTGAGAGGAGTCAAGCACTCGAGAAGCCAGGCTCCTGATAGGTATCAGGCCCCCCAGATGGCTGTTTTCGAGCAGGGAGTTCAGTTGAGCTAGCAGGCTGCCACGTCAGCAACTCAAGTGCCTGTTAGCCATCAGGAGCCCTAGGGAACCCAGGCACCCAAGAACAAAAGATAAGAGATTGGCTGAATCTGCAGAGAGGAACACGCCGGATCCGCGACACGTGTCAGGCACCCCATAAGGTTCAAGCGCCCGAGAACCTCCTATATAAGGGGCTTCACCCCTTGCTTCACAAGATCAATTCATTCCAACGCAAAGAAGCTTTCTCGCAACTCAAGCACGCCAACGCTCTTTAGAACTCTTCCATGCTCGAGCTCGTCCGCACCGCAAATGATCAAGATCGTCGACACACCATCCAAGATAGTCTACAATCCTTTTCGGTGTCGACGATACCGTTTATTTTTGTTGTTCAAATTCTGTACTAAATCTCTATAATACTTTTTGTGACTAATAGAATTGCCCAACGAAAACAGTCAAAGACTGTGGGCCTTGGAGTAGGAGCTGTCAAAGACGTCGAACCAAGTAAAAAGAAAACTTGTTGGCATTGTATTTTTGTTTCTTCCGCTGCATTCTGATTTGTTTTCCGAAAATTTGACGTAATCGCTATTCACCCCCTCTACCGATTACAACGATCCCACATGCCCAGAAGCGCTCTAAGCTGACTGGCTCTGGCTGCCCCGCTTCTGTCCACAGGTCTATTGTGTCTGAGTTTGAGCTGACTCCTGCCCATTCTTCATCTCTCAATTTACCTGCTGCTGAGCCATCGATATCAGAAGGGCTTTCTCCAAAACCTCACGGTATGATGCGCTACTAAATCCGACAATCCGGAGTCTGATATACCTGGCTAGTCCCCGAATAAAGTGAAGTATCCGTGATCTATCCTCGGTAACCAGCTCGGGATAGAATTCAGCCAAACGGTTGAATTCTGCGTTGTACTCCATGACCGTACGACTCCCCTGCTGTAAGGTCAGGAACTCCTGACGCTAGGTTATATGATGAGCTATCGAGATATATTGACTTTCAAAGGCCTCTTGGAAGACGACCCAGGTGAGGCGCTGCTCTCCAATGATCATGCGCTGTGAGCCACTAGGTAACCGCTTCGTCTCTCAAATGGTAAGTAGCTAACACAGCCTTCTCCCACTCAGAGCAAGCCATGTAATAAAAGGTACCCTCCAAAGTCTCTAACCAGGAACGAGTAGCTCGAGGGTCAGATCCTCCATGGAACAAAGTGAATCGACCTTTCACCAATTCTGCAAGTGTTGGTATCCATGCTCTGGCTCTAGCTCTGGACCAGTCCGTCAGAACAACAGAAGCCACCAAAGGAACTGAGGTAGGTGTTGCTACAGCAACTGTAGGCAGCACGGTAGGATATCCCGAGGCGGGAACAACTAGTGGGGCTGGGTACCCTGCTGGCGTAGGGACAACTAAAGGTGCTATAGGACAGCCCATAAGGGGCACTGATGATGGAGCTTATGCACCAACCACTGTGGGCCCCGCTGGGGGTGTGGGTACCGATGGAAGTACAGACGCATACCCATATGTCGGCACTCCTAAGGGTGTGGGTGCAACTGGATGCACAGTAAATGGTGTCATCGATGGTACAGCTGGACACGGAACTGCAGGCCCTGCTGGAGGTGTAGCAACAGGCACCACTAATGGTCCAACTGAGTAGGTGGTAGCAGGCACCAAAGCTGGTACTGTGGGGATGACTGGCATGGTAGTCTCGGGTGGTACAATCGGAACTGTAGACAACAATGGAGATGGGGGCCTTGGAATACTCGAAGGAGTCTGTCCTTGACTCGCCGGCCCCGTCTCCATAGCTCTCTCAGGTGTCCCTGTCGCCAGAGACCCTACAGTAGTCTTACATGGCCGCCCTGGGCCACGTCTCAGCGCAGGAACTCGTCTACCCTGAGTTATACCTGTTACAATATTACTCATCAATTACCAAAGGTATAAGTCAACTAACCTTACCAGATTATACCATTGTCGCTCGGAGATATCCCGTCACCACCAGGTCCCATAGTTCAAATCACACCACGAAAACGACTCCAAAGATCCGAAATGTACTCGGGTAGACTTCATCAAACCCGAGCTCCAACACCTACCTAGTAGATATCAGATTTGACTATGAAAAAATCCATAAAATATGTAGGCATCGCAAACCTACGCTCTGATACCAAAATAAATTGGTATCAGATAAACACCAAAAGATCCGCAAATACCCGAGGTATCTCACAACATGGTCTCTGATACCAAAATAAATTGTCATCCCCCGAGACCCACGGAGCCGCTGATCCAATATAAAATCGGACAGCATCTCCCCTGTCCAGTAGACAATTTACACATACACACAGACACACGTAGATATAATTTGGCCTCAGGCTACAAAACAGATATATATATAATGTAAGAAAATGAAACAACTCTATATTGGAACCATAAAACTCACCTGAGCCGCCCCCAGGGTAGACACGCAGCAAATCAACAAACATAAAGTTCAACAAAGGACTCAAAAATACAATACCGTATGAATGGATCGCGAATGCAAATCCACGACAAACAAAAATGAATACAACGCATAAGGAATGCTATCAAAAGAAAACAAACGCCGAAGCACCCAACAATGAAGTCGTAGGGACCAGGACCAGCAACTGGGCTCCTCCGGTGAGCTATCAACCTGAAAACAAAAATATTGACGGGTGGTGAGTCCAAGTGGACTCCGCGAGTATATAGAAAGATATGCATGGCTGAGAAAAATAGCTGAATAAGCTATAAAGAAACAATAGGATACAGTCTCAACAGGAATATCAGAATATGCATAACTGAAAATACAACTGACTGTACATACCAGAATCAGTCTATCCTGACCATAAAAGACTCATACCAACACGAGCAAGTGCAGGGTCATCAAACCACACATAAGTATATCCTGTATGTGCATGTCAAACAAGTGCAACAAATAAATGCAACAATCACATTCAAAATTCATAATGCATCATATGCACATGATGCAATGACATGGTCACCCCTAACGCTAGTCAAGCCATTGAGACATACGATAATGTGTCAGCCGAGTGGGTAGGGCTGTGACACTGTATGCACTCTTCCATCACTGCTCCTGAGTGACTGAGTGGACAGGATGCTGGCGGGGAACCACCCCCTACCCCATGTATATATTGTTAGTATTGTGAGAGAAGTGTCCAAAGGTAATCGCCTTATGATTGTAATCATTTATTTTAATAAATGAATATTCACTATTTGAGTATACATGTTTGTGTATTTGATTGAGATCTTAAACTCATTTACTGAATGTCCGCAATACAATTCACAGCAAGAGAGAATTTGTGATGAATTCACAACTAGTGATTATCTTTACATGTGCAATTGTGAAGTATTGAAATTGTCCCTAGTCGATGAATTGATAAATACGGACACTATCAATCCTGTTAAGACTAGCATGGGTTATTCTCTAATCAGCTGATTCTCACTGGCTGGAGACATTGGGATGTCCGGAGATAAACATGAATGCTAGTTAAGGGAACTAGTTCATTGGAGTGACTGGCTGTAAAACTTCATATGGTAATCTACATATAAATATGTCAATGAAGTTCATACTGCAGCTTAAGTGCAATGTTCCTTTGACTTACGGTGTTCAAGTCATCTTGGTCATGGAGACTTATACTTTGACATCTTAAGCAAGCATCACTAAGGAGGTGTGGACCCAGGATGGTTGGGTATAAGCCGAAGTGCCCGAAGATGTTTGAACAGCCTACAAAGGATCACCACTCCTTGCGAGGAGATGTATACCCAAGGCCTATCGTCGGATTGTTACTCGAAGCCTCTGGCCAGAGCATCACATGTTCAGAGTATGAATCTCTTAGATACATGAGAGTAACTAGAATCCGTAGGACGAGAAAAACATTGCTTGGGCTAGGTGTGACGTAGTCAGCCTAGTGGGGACTGACACACATAGACCGTGTCCTGAACCAAGTGGGTATAAGATGGTAAAGGGAATGAGGCACGATTCATTATAGCTGCTGAAGGGTTTTAGAATTATTTCTGAGGTCAACCGTTGATCTTTCGATTAATTGGGGATCATGATGTACTACTAGGTGCCACTCATGATCGTTCTATAATTGGTTAATTATAGACGGCCAACATAAATTGAAAGCCTATTTAGTCACACGCACTACGAGTAATCCGAGGGATTTAAAACGAGTTGAAAATTGGATTTTCCGATCAAGAGAGATAAGTCGAATCTGAATTTTTCAGAGACGCATCGAAACTTTAAAATGGCTAAGTCTTTTGAAGGCTTATTGGACAAATTAAATGAGTTTAATTCGTATGGTATAGGCTTGGGATTGGCCGGCCAAAGAGGGTCCCCACCCTCTTTGTTTGGCCGGCCACATTAAAAGGGGAGAACCAAATTGTTTGGTTCAAATTATAAAATAAACCGAGAGTGGTTTGTTTTTATAAAATTATGGATAATATATAAATTTTTATAAACCGAAGTTTAGTTTATTATTTTCATGAAAATTAAAATAAACTTTGAATAGTTTATTTTATTTTATAAAATCAATTATGAATTGATTTTTCCATGATAAGAAAAATTTATATAATAAATTTCTTGTGAAAATTTATTCCATAATAAAAGGGGAGACATGGTTGTTTTTATTATAAATTAAATTATGATAAAAACTTGGCATGATGGAATAATTCATAGAAAAATTTATATGATAAATTTCTTATGAAAATTTATTCCATAAAAAGGAGACTTGGCAATTGAGAGGCTACTGTTGGATCGAGAGAACCGATAGAGGGGGGGTGAATATCGGAAAGCGTTCGGATTTAAAATGAGAGCAATTGCACAGCGGAATATAAAAACACACAACGCAAACACAGTTATTTTTTACTTGGTTCGGAGCCTAAGTCGACTCCTACTCCAAGGCCCACGGTCGTTGACCGTTTACTTTGGGCAATTCTATATGAGGCGCAAAAACAGTTTACAAGAATTGATTACAATAGCAGTGTAATAAGCACAAAATTAAAAGATCGCTCTTTTGTTACCGACGTCCGAGGTAGGTTGACTTTTAGAAGCGGAGGGATGTCGTCGGCTCGTGTTGGGAGGTTTCTGGAGTAGAGCGCGGGAGCAGAAGAGCGTCGAAGCGTTGAATTGAAGTTGTTGTTGAAAGCCTGGGCGTTGGATGCTATTTATAACACCTCGGGGTGCCCTGGACGTCGGGGGCGCCCCCCCCCCCCCCCCCCCCACGTGTCATGCGATCCGAGCTTCACTCGGTCAACCTCTATCCCACTCGAATAGGGATGAGGTTTGACATTGGGGGCGCCCTGCTTGACTCCTTCAGCGCGGGCTTCTCGGCTGGATAAGGCTAATCAGCTTCGCTGGTGTAGGCGCCGGGCGCCCTGGGCACTGAGGGCGCCCTGGCTGCTGAGGGCGCCCTGGCTGCTGGGGGCGCCCCGGCCAGTGGTTAGCCGAACCCTTTGTTGCTTCGCTTGTTTTGTGTTGCCCCTGGGGGCGCCCGGGACAATGAGGGTGCCCTGCTCAGCTACTTGCCTCTCTCCTTTGGGCATTCTGAGCTGCAGACTGACGTTCCTTTGGTCTTGCATCCAGGGTTAGTCCAAAACAATATAAAACAATAGTGTATTATGTTTATACAGCCTTAGCTGTCTTGGTTCTGACTTTGGGCCTCCCAAATGGAGCCCTAGGTCGAACCGACGCCTACTGTTCCGTCGATGGGGAACGCGTCCTCACCTACTCCTCTCGGGAGAATGTATCTGATGCCAACCGCTCCTTTGGTTAGACTTTTGCCTGGCGGTCCTTTGCCAGGTCTTGGATACCGAGCTGTCCTTCGCTCGGTGCCTAGCATTCCTTCGCTAGGGCTTGAGTACCAAGCTGCCCTTCGCCTGGTGCCTAGCAGTCCTTCGCTAAGGCTTTGTATCCTGGCATTCCTTTGCCAGGTGCCTAGCAGTCCTTCGCTAGGGCTTTGTTTCCTGGCAGCCCTTCGCCAGGTGCCTAGCAGCCCTTCGCTAGGACTTTGTTTCCTGGCAGCCCTTCGCCAGGTGCCTAGCATCCCTTCGCTAGGACTTTGTTTCCTGGCAGTCCTTCGCCAGGTGCCTAGCAGCCCTTCGCTAGGACTTTGTTTCCTGGCATCCCTTCGCCAGGTGCCTAGCAGCCCTTCGCTAGGACTTTTCCTGCACACTTGGTGAACAACGTTAGATCACAAATGGTACTTAACTTTGAATCCTTTGCCAATATCAAAATAAGGTTCGATATAGTGCTTCCTGCACCAACAATCTCCCCCTTTTTGATTTCTGGCAACACAATTCAAAGTTAAGTAAAAAACATATACAGTTTAAGCAAAAAGATAAAAACACAATGAAGTTTGAACAGAATAGATTTTAAAAAAAATTCTTTATTTCTCATACTCCCCGTAAAACCCTGAATTCTTGTGTTAAAACACTTAACTTTGACCTTTCCGCCCCCTTTGACATATATCAAAAACATACATGGGCGAAAAGGTTTCTAATAGAGAGTTTTGAGTTTGTGTAAAACTTCTAAGTTTTTTGACAAAGTGTTTTAAAAAGCATATGCATAAAAACTTTTTACACTTAGACAATTTTCCATTTTGCAAACCTAAATTTTGTTTAAAAAAAAAGGCTTTTACTTACAAGGCTTTGCAAAAAGGAATTTTACTTAGGCCAAATTTTGAAGTCAAATTTAAAAAAAAATCAACTTTGAGAATTGAAAAAAGTTTGTTTTTAAAATAATTTGCGAATTTGCTTGGAAATACTTTATGTATTTTGAAAAATAAAATTTGTAAAGCTTCTAGACAAAAACTCTACTTAGAAACATTTGCCAAAATTTTCGACTAGTTTTTGCTCAGACAAATTTTGTTTACTAAGAAGAATTTTACTTAAGAAAAAAACATGCACTTAAGAAATTTTGAAATGCTTAGAAATTTTTGAAGCACTTTTAAAGAAAATTAAACAAAATTTCCTTTCTCTCCCCCTTAATGTGAAATTCTTCTCCTTCTGTTTTAGACCATTTCTAAGTTCAGTTTTGAAAAAGATATTTTGAAAAACTTCTGAGTATCACAAAGGAAATTCTTAGTTAAGAGCAACTCGAAGTTTTCAATAAAGTTTCTTTAAAAAGGAAAAAGTTTAAGGAGAAAGTTTGTGTATCAGAGCCTATGAGTTTTGAAAACATAAAAATACATAGTATAATTCTCGAAAGCACAACAAAAAGCTTAAATTTCCAGATTAAATCCATTTTGAAGAGTATTGTGAAGTTCTGAAAAATATTTTGTAAGAAAAAAATTTCCTTAAAAAAAATTTAGAAAAGATTTTTCAAGTACTTTTGAGATAAATTATGATTTGAAATACATAAGTACTTTTAGAAAAGTATTAGACTTTGAAAAATATGAGTAATTTTTGAAACGTATTAGACTTTAAAAAAATATAAGTAATTTTTGAAACGTATTAGACTTTGAAAAATATAATATTTTACTTGACTAGGTTTCTTTTCCAGTCTGACACAATCCTAGGAAGCCTTGTTGACTACAAGGATATTTTCCTAAGTGTCCTGGAAATTCTCCAACCCAAGTAAATATTATTTCAAAAATAATTTCATAAGCCACAACAATAATAGCATTTTGAAAGACTTATATTTTCAACAAGGATTTTGAAGATATAGTTCATGAAAATATATTATTAAATAATTTCAAAACAGATAATTATTAATAAAAACTTTTCAGAAATTTTTCTTTTGATTCAGCCTCCTCCTAAATTTGACACATCCTAGGAGCCCTAGTAGATTATGTAGTGGACCTTCCTCTGTGTCTTTAGGGTTTACCAAAATCAAAAGAATAACTTTGAAGTATGATAATTTTTAAGAAGATAATTTTTGAAAACACAACTTGGAATGATAGCATAGTTTTCGAAAATCATTTTGAAATGATGATAATTTTTCAAAGAGATAGTAATATACGAGGGTTTTTGAATCAAATTTTTTGAAAACCTTATTTTGAGATGATAGTGAGTTTTAGAGGATAAGGTTTTTGAAAAAATCTAAATTTTTCGAAAAAAGAAACAAAAAAACTCCCCCTATATCTGACACTGTCTGACTTTATCTAAGTACCTTAAGGGACTTCAGTGTGGACCAGGTTTGACTATATTGACTAGGGTTTGACTATGTTGACTATGTTTGACCAAACAATGACTGAATCAAACAAGCCATAGATTCTCTTTAAAGCAAGTCTATTGTGATATTTAACATGAAATTCAATATTTTGAAAAAACTGTTAGAGTTGAAAAGTAGGGTACAGTAAACTGAATTAATTTAAAAAATAGAGATAATTTTGAATAACTTTTGAAAACAATTTTTTTTATTTAAAAGGATAGTGAATTATGCATTTAGGTCCTAGATGTCTCACCTAGTTCTATGTGGTCAAGCATGTTAACCTTATGGGTTGTGTGAGACAAATATTTTAATTTTGAAAGTAAATGATTGACAATTATTAAATTGAATTTTGAGAATAATTAATTAAGTTGAATTTGAGAATAATTAATTAAATTATTTTGAATTTGATTAAATTGATTTAATTAAGATTTAATAGATTTTAATTGATTTAATTGCTTTAATTAAAATTAAATTTAATTGATTTAATTAAGATTTAATTGAATTTAATTGATTTAATTAAAATTTAATTTAATTGATTTAATTAAGATTTAATTTAATTGATTTAATTAAGATTTAATTGAATTTAATTGATTTAATTGAATTTAATTGACTTAATTAAGATTTAATTAAGATTTAATTGAATTTAATTGATTTAATTAAGATTTAATTAAGATTTAATTGAATTTAATTGAATTTATTGAATTTAATTGACTTAATTATGATTTAATTAAGATTTAATTGAATTTAATTGATTTAATTAAGATTTAATTAAGATTTAGTTGAATTTAATTGATTTAATTAAGATTTAATTGAATTTAATTGAATTTAATTGATTTAATTAAGATTTAATTGAATTTAATTGATTTAATTGAATTTAATTGACTTAATTATGATTTAATTAAGATTTAATAGAATTTAATTGATTTAATTAAGATTTAATTAAGATTTAGTTGAATTTAATTGATTTAATTAAGATTTAATTGAATTTAATTGATTTAATTAAGATTTAAATGAATTTAATTGATTTAATTGAATTTAATTGACTTAATTAAGATTTAATTGAATTTAATTGACTTAATTAAGATTTAATTAAGATTTAATAGAATTTAATTGATTTAATTAAGATTTAATTAAGATTTAATTAAATTTAATTGATTTAATTAAGATTTAATTGAATTTAATTGATTTAATTAAGATTTAATTAAGATTTAGTTGGTTGGGTTGGACTCAACTTTTAGGTCCTAAGCATCTCACCCATTTCTAAGTGACAAAACAGGATATCCTTAACTGTTTTGTGAGATGCATTAATTTTATCTTTTGATGTTAACACTATGATTTAATTGAAGCTTGTGTTAGATTCGAGTTTAACAAATAATAATTTAAAAGTGAGTTTTGATAATTGACTTCCAGGTCTTGGCGAGGCACAGAGGCCTTCTTTGGCCGTAGCCTTATTGGATCAACAACCCTTTCCTAGACAAAGCCTTTTAAAGAAAGATCATTTTCAAATCATTGTTTGAGACACTCTGGTCTAACTAGCTTAGGATTCGGAGAGGTAGCTTCGGCTAGTTCCACCGGACTAGAAAGACCAAATAAGGTACTCCTTACCCTACTTGATTCCTTAGTCAGGCTTGTTAGTGATATGAGAGAAGTGTCCTAAGGCAATCGCCTTATGATGTAAACATTTATATTAATAAATGATAATTCACTATTTGAGTATACATGTTTTGTGTATTTGATTGGGATCTTAAACTCATCTACTGAATGTCCGCAATACAACTCACAGCATGAGAGAATTTGTGATGGGATCACAACTAGTGATTATCTCTAATGTGCAATTGTGAAGTATTGAAATTATCCCTAGTCGATGAATTGATAAAAACGGACACTATCAATTCTGTTGAGACTAGCATGGGTTATTCTCTAATCAGCTGATTTTCACTGGCTGGTGACATTGGGATGTCCGGAGATAAACATGGATGCTAGTTAAGGGAACTAGTTCATTGAAGTGACTAGCTGTAAAACTTCATATGGTTATCTATAAAGATATGTCAATGAAGTTCTTACTGCAGCTTAAGTGCGATGTTCCTTTGACTTCCGGTGTTCAAGTCATCTTGGTCATGGAGACTTATACTTTAACATCTTAAGCAAGCATCTACTAGGAGGTGTGGACCCAGGATGATTGGGTATGAGTCGAAGTGTCCGAAGATGTATGAACAGCCTACAAAGGATTCACCACTCCTTGCGAGGAGATGTATACCCAGGCCTATCGTCGGATTGTTACTCAAAACCTCTGGCCAGAGTATATCATGTTAAGAGTGCAAGTCTCTTAAATACATGAGAGTAATTAGAAATCCAAAGGACGAGAAAGACATTACTTGGGCTAGGTGTGACGTAGTCAGCCTAGTGGGGACTGACACAAATAGACCGTGTCCTGAACCAAGTAGGTATAAGATGGTGAAGGGAATGAGGCACGATTTAGTAGAGCTGCTGAAGGGTTTCAGAATAATTTCTTCTGAGGTCAAACCGTTGATCTTTCGATTAATTGGGGGTCATGATATACTACTAGGTGCCACTCATGACCGTTCTATAACTGGTTAATTATAGACGGCCAACATAAATCGAAAGCCTATTTAGTCACACGCACTACGGGTAATCCGAGGGATTTAAAACGAGTTGAAAATTAGATTTTCCGATCAAGAGAAATAAGTCGAATCTGTGTTAATCAGAGGCGCAATGGAAGCTAAAAATGGCTAAGTCTTTTGAAGGCTTTTTGGGCGAATTAAATGAGTTTAATTCGCGTTGGTTCGGCTCGGTTTGGGCCGGCCAAAGAGGGTGCCAACCCTCCTTGGTTGGCCGGCCATTAAAAGGGAGAAAAACCAATTTAATTGGTTTAATTAATAAAATGAATCTAGTGCGATTTATTTTATAAATTATGAATAAATAAATTTGTATAAAGAAATTTATATAAATAAATTTGTAGAAATTTATTCTTTTATGAAAGTTAAAATAATCCATGAATTAGTTTATTTTAATTTTATAAAATCAATTATGAATTGATTTTTCCATAATAAGAAAGTTTATAAATTCCTTATAAAATTTATTCCATAATTTAAAGAGAAGAAGAATTTGTTTTATTACAAATTAGTTATAATAAGACTCGGCTTAAACGGAACAATTAATAAGAGAATTTATAAGATAAATTTCTTATAACTAATTCTGTTAATTCCGTTAAGAGGGAGACTTAGCAAAGGAGTTGTTACTATATAAAGGAACCAAAGGCAAGCCCTTATTACGCATTACTAATTGAGATTAGTAACTTCCTCTCTCCCTCTCTCTTATTCTCTTCTCCCTCTCCTTTCCCTTAGGGCCGGCGCCCTTCTTGGAGAATTAGGGCCGGCTCCCACCTTCCTTGCTAGGGCCGGCGCACCCTATCAACACCAAGCAAGGTTGCCGTGAGCTTCAAGAAGAAGGAGAAACGAAACAAGAAGAAGAAGAAGCGGATAGCGACTCCTCTCTTCCTGGAATTCGATTCCGTTTTCTTGGTGTTTAGTTTCCCTTTCCTCTCTTGATCTTTCATGTTGTGCCTATAGAGAATCTAGTAGTTCTCGTCGGCACAAAACTCGTGACTTTGCGAAGTCATCCCGAAGAGAACTCGGCGTGGACGCGAATAGAGGCGGAGCTTCCAAGGGACGCTACGGTTGGATCTCGTCCCTTACTTCGAGTTACGAGAGGTATAATGTAAATTAGTTTACTTTTCCGCAAAGTTTTATTTTATGATTATGTCAACACACTATAAGGTTGCATGCTAGATACGTGGTCAAAATAATTTAGGAAATTATTTTATGCTAATTCTTCCGCTGCACGTAAAAATTTTGAATTTTACGAACCCGTATCCCTGTCGACATGCACCCGGTCCCAACAGTGGTATCAGAGCCGGTTAGTGTTCGACATAATCATATAATTGTTTTACGGAACACTTTGTCATAATCTCAATTTTGGAAAAATTTTCAATTATGGAAACTTTCCAATTATAATAAATTTTAGATTTAGGAATTTCTAAGTTTGGAAATCCTCATGAAATTTCGCAAACTTTTGAAATATCCTAGTTTCTAAAAATTTTATAATAATTGTGAAAACTTCCCATCTTTGGAAACTTTCCAATTTTGGAAATTTTCTTATTTAGAAATTTTCCAACTTTGGAAATATGTAAGTTTTCTTTGTAACAGAAACTTACAATTATTCTGAAAACCAATTTATGAAATCACGCAATTTTGGGCACTTTCTTTTAAGAAAGTCTAGACAAATTCATGGACAATTAATTGACAATTAAATTTGAATTGGTCTTTAAATTGACAACAAAATTCTTTATTTTGGATTGAGCCTCGGGGAGCCGTCCAATTTAAAGCTAGTTGTTGTAATTTAATTTCCCAATTTTTAATTGAAATTGTCATGTTTGATTTGGATTGAGCCTCGGGGAGCCGTCCAATTGGATTTACAACAAATTATTTTTCTTTGGGTATCTGAGCCACCTTCATAGCTAAGAAAAACTTGATGGCCCCAGTCATGGTTGTTCTTATCTATGGTTGGATATCAACCTATTTGGAGATGTTCCTACGATCTCCCGAATTGATAAAAAGGGTTATTCAATTTGAAAAATAAATAGGATTTTATTTATGTATGTTGATACATTCTTTAATCATTCTTCTCACATAATCTCAATTTGTATTTCTAGGATAATCACTCGATCATGTCTTCCCTAAACTTGCGTTCCATTTTGGACACCAATAAACTGACTGGGTCGAACTTCATGGACTGGCTTCGAAACCTAAGGATAGTCCTCAAGGCGGAAAAGCTTGCTTATGTCATTGAAAATCAACTTCCGAACCATCCTCCAGAGAATGCAACTCCAGACCAATTGTTGGCCTATCAGAAACATGTGACCGATTCTGAAATGGCGGGTTGCATCATGCTAGCATCTATGGTACATGAGCTGCAAAAGCAGCATGAGCATATGGATGCTTATACCATCATCTTCCATCTTTATGAGTTATTTGAAGAGCAGGTGAGATCCGAAAGGTTCGAGGTCTCCAGACTCCTCTTCACCTCAAAGATGCAGGAAGGCACTTCTGCCTCACAATTCGTGTTAAAGATGTTGGGGTACATTGAGCGACTGGGCACACTCGGCTTTGCAATGGATCATGAACTAAGTATTGACTTAATTCTGAATTGTCTGCCCAAAGGTTGTTCACAATTTGTGATGAACTATCGGATGAACAAGCTGGAGACTACCATTCCTGAGTTAATCAACATGCTCAAGGCTGTTGAGCCCGCTGTAAAGCAGGATCAAAAGGCGGTACTGTTAGTTGGTTCCTCGAAGAAAGGTTCTAAGAGGAAGGCTAAAGAACAGAACAAAGGGAAGAAGAATAAGGCCAAGAAGACTGAAAAGAAACCAAAAGGAACTTGCCATCATTGTGGCAAGGAGGGTCACTGGCGAAGAAACTGCAAGGCTTATCTTGAGTCCTTGAAGAATAAGGCATCCGATGCCCCTTCCTCTTCAGGTATCTTCGTTATTGAATGTCACTCTATTTCCTCAAATACTTGGGTACTTGATACTGGGTGTAGCTAACATATATGTAATGACATACAGGGGCTAAGGAATAGAAGAAGACTTGTCAAAGGAGAAGCAAATATGCGAGTTGGAAATGGAGCAAAGATTGCTGCTGTTGCCATCGGAACCTATTTGCTAAAGCTCCCCACTGGACGTGTCTTAGAATTGGATAATTGTTATTTTGTTCCTTCATTAATAAAGAACATTGTATCTATTTCATGTTTGAATGAAAAAGGTTATCATTTAACTTTTAGTAACAATTGTTGTTACATAACTTTAAATGGCATTTTTTATGGGAATGGAACTTTGTGCAATGGCATCTACACGTTAGATTTATCCAGTGACGTTTTCAATATCGAAGTTAGCAACAAACGTGCTCGAACAGATAATCGAATAGACTCCTACACGTGGCACTATCGTCTTGGCCATATAAGTAAGAAACACATGACCGAATTACACCGATGTGGAATTTTGGAATCATTTTAACCCGGTTCATTTGATACATGCGAATCATGCTTAAAAGGCAAGATGACCAAATTACCCTTTTCCGGAAAAGGTAATCCAGTGGGAGAATTGCTTGGTCTAATACATACCGATGTATGTGGACCAATGTCAACTCTAGCACAAGGAGGCTATAGCTACTTCATCACCTTTATCGATGATCACTCACGATTCGGGTATGTGTTCTTGATGAAACACAAATCTGAAGCTTTTGATAAATTCCAAGAGTTCAAAAATGAAGTAGAGAAACAACTTGGCAAAAGTATTAAAATACTTTGATCCGATCGGGGTGGTGAATACTTAAGTCAAGAGTTTCAAGATTATCTTAGGGACAATGGGATACTGTCCCAATGGACTCCGCCGTATACACCACAGCATAATGGTGTATCTGAGAGGCGCAACCGAACCTTGATGGACATGGTTAGGTCTATGATGAATCATGCAACTCTTCCAAAATCCTTTTGGGGCTATGCACTTAAGACAGCTGTTTACTTGCTAAACAGAGTCCCGACCAAGGTAGTCTCTACTACTCCATATGAAGATTTGGAATAGTAAGAAACCTCACTTAACTCACCTTAAGATATGGGGTTGTCCCTGCTTATGTGAAGCGGTTATATCAGACAAATTGTATGCTAAGTCTGATAAATGTCTATTTATTGGGTATCCTAAGGAAACGAAGGGTTACCAATTCTATCATCCCTTGGAACAAAAGGTGTTTGTTTCAAGGCATGCTGTATTTCTAGAAAAAGAATTTCTTTTAC
>JAGFNQ010007812.1:66400-101024 GCA_024364735.1 Boesenbergia rotunda | reverse complement strand
AGCTAGGGGGTTCGTAGCTGAACCTTTGTGTGACGGCAAGGGGGAAACTTGGAGAGAAACTGATTTGGTGTTTAATTTAGGGTAATTTTGTTCCAAGCACTTGTTTCCTTTACATTGCTATAGTTTGCTCCAATGGCACTTCAAGTCAAGTTCGTAAGAATTGTTTTGTTCTAGCTTTAAATTCCTTGCAATTAATTCTCTGCAATTTATTTCCTGCATTGAAGTTTAGTTCTTAAGTTTCATTTCAATAGTTTGCAATCGAAGTGCTTAGTTCTTCCACTAGGTTAAGTATAGTTCTTGCAATTTTCTGTTCATTCCATGCTCAAGTTGAGCTCATTCTAGTCTATTTCATATTGTCATTTCCTTATCGCCAAAACCCCCCATTTTATTAGAAAACCCAAAACATCAAACGACAAATAAACTTGCAAGCTCGAGTTAAACATTCATTCAACTAGTCCTTGGAAAATTACGACCTGAGGCCCCTCTACTATATTTTAACTTTGTTAGCCAAGGGTTTTCAGTTTATAAATATCTAAATTTGAGGCTCATTCATGACACGTTTTGTGGGCTCCATCAAGTACTTGGTTAACCCAATTAGGAAACATTACTATTGGGTACCAAAGTCAATTCTCAAGGGTTAGAGGATTTAGGATAAGTCAACCATGGTATTAGAATTTGGTTGACTTGAGACATTGAGGGGGAGTTTGTAGCCCATAGTTGAAATTCATGATAATTTGGGTAAAATAAGGCTTACCTTGAAAACATCTCATATTACTTTACTTTATGCTTGTATTCATACATATGAGATGTTAGGATGATACAAATGATTCACTTGTGCTTGTGGCATAGTGTTGGGTCATTAGAAGTATCAAATTAAGAAAAATAGACCAACCATGGGGAAAGCAAGTGTTTAATTAATGGACATTTTGCTCAAAGATCATGGTTGGACATTTTAAACATTTGAAAACCATTTTATGTTTTATATGTTTTGTTATAAGCTTGGAACATGTATGAGTTCATAATTAGATTGAAAATTTGATACAAACTTAGTGGTTTTCAAGAAATTGGACTTTAGTCAAAAGTCAAGCATGTTTGAAATTTTTCATGAAATGACATTTTTTCTTGATAAAGTATATTATATCAAACATGCCTGCAAATTTTTACAATTTTTAGAATTTTCTAGAATTTCTGGAGGGTTTCTGAAATTCGGCTCAGAAACTCCATTTTGGGACCGACAGAGTATCAGTCGACTGCCCTTGAGGGCAGTCAACTGATACACCTGAATTCAAGTTCTGAATTTTTTTTCAGAAATGCAAACTTCTCTCATTTGATGTCATATGGTAGTATTGTTTTGGGCAATCATTTTGATGGTGTCAAAAGGGGAAAATGGGTGGTTTAAGTTAGATTTTTAGCTTAAAATGGGTGATTTATGTTAGATATTTAGCTTAAATCTTGGAGTATGATGAAAAATTAAAAATGGATGAAGGCATAGGTTAAGGGGGAGGTTACCTCTTAGGTTTTGCTATGTCTTATATTTTTAATTGCTGTTGCTTATTGTTAAGTTAGGTTTGCAACTTAACTTTTGGTGTATGATAAGAATTGAAAAATGGGAGAAGACATGGGTTAAAGGGGAGTTTCCTCTAAGGTTTTACTATGTCTTGTTTTTCAATTGCTATTTACTGTTGTTGACTGGTTATTATTTATTCCCTAACTTAAACATATTGTCACACATCAAAAAGGGGGAGATTGTTGAGGCAATCGACCCAAGAATGATCGAGAAGATCATGATTTTGATGTGTGTGTGGCAATATGTTTAAGGTTAGGGTTTTGTGTTGTATTTGATATGTGTGATTGAGTTTGCAGGACTTGGAGAATCACACTTGGAGAACATATCCGAGGGACGAGAGCCGAGGGATGAGAGCTCCAAGGGCAAGCCGGGAAGTGGACTTCAAGGGCACACGTGAAGGGTGGCATGGAGGCAAGCCAAGGAAGGCTTGTGTGCGCATCCGAGGGACGATAGCCAGAGAAAGAAGACTTCAAGGGGCAAGCCAAGGGAGCATACCTGAAGGCATACGTGAAGGAGAGTGTTTTGAGTGATTGTAAGTGAGTATAAATGCTGGGCAGACGACTGGCCAGAGGGCAGTCGACTGCCAAAACTCACAAGTGGTTTTCAGCCTTCGACCAATCGACTGCCCCTGGGGCAGTCGACTAGTAACCCCGAAAAACTAGCCGTTGGATAGCATTTAAAGCTAGACCAGTCGACTGCCCCTGGGGCAGTCGACTGGTGCGGGTTGGACAGCTTGCGAAGCTGTTCTTTACTCTTATTTAAAGTGGACTTCTTGGCACGAGTTGGGTACCAAAGTGCTGCTAGTGCCCATATTGTTCAGTTCTTCCTCTAAGCTTTCACTGCATCTTGTAAAGAGGAAGAAGACGATCGTGTGGAGGTTTTCTCCACCTTGAAAGAGGTTTTCATAGTGGAGAGTGTGCAACCGTGTGATCCTTGGATTAGTCATCCTTCGTGGTGGATACTAAGTAAAACCCTTGTGTTAGCATTGCATCTTTTATTTTCTATTATATTTTGTATTGTGCTAACCATATTGTAGAGAAAACCCGAAAAGAGCTATTCACCCTCCCCCCTCTAGCCGAGCCATCGATCCTAACAGTTTGTACTTGCTACAATGCACCAATTTTGATATGAAAATTAAAAGAGAGATAATAATGAGAATAAACTTTGTACTATTGTGTACTGGAGGACAATTATATCATTTTACAAGAGAGTGCGATGTTCTTTTGATAAAAAATCAAAATGGGACGCTTCACGATTCGATAAAAAAGAGTGCTCTTTTGACTTTAATATATCAATAGCTTTGGGTTTTCCAGATTAGTAGGTTATAGCCTACGTAGCTTCTTTATATTGACATTAAACATAAGGGTCCAACCTTGTTATGGGTCTGTACGTCAACATTTATAGACTGACCTCTAGAGTTGAGGTGATTTGAGTTGAGTCATTTCAAATTGTCATCCTGAGCTGGAATCATTCTGAGTTGAGCCAGTCTAAACCCAGTCATTCCTGAGCCATTCCTAGTTCTCCAATGTGAACTCTCCTTCCCAAGATCCTGAGTCTCAAGCTCTCTAGTCTAAATTGCCCGTGCTCCTAAGTACCTAAGTTTTTCAGTTATTGAGCTCTCCAAATTCATGATCTTTAGTCCAAGTTGCCTAAGGTCTTGAATTCTAGAGCTGCTCAAGCTCCCAAGTTCTTGTCAACGTGGGCTTTCCTAGATGTGACCTCCCATCCTACCAGCCTCTGGCCATACAAGTTATAGCATTTACCTTTGTAATCTTAGGTCATACTTGGATATAATCCCTAGGTTATCTCAATCTATACTTGGTCATAATCCTTAACAATTACTATATATGTCATCTCAAGCCATACTTGGGTATGATTATTAGTAATTATAGGTACTACTTAAGTATGTTCTCACACTTATCGTGTCATCCTATATATATCCGCTAGAAAAGAAAAGGAGAAAGTTTTTTTTTCATTCTTTCTACCTTCACTCTTGTGTGACTTACGTAAGATTATTTATTTATTTTTGCTGAGCAACTCTAGTACCCACTAATATTTTTGCTATTGTGTGCAAGCAAAACATATCCAATTGTGGAGGAACCACTCCCATCCTGACTCATATCATTCTTTGCATTATCTGTCAAATATCAAAATTCGAGGGTTTAAATGTATAAAATCCTAAATTAGGGGCTTAGGTCGGAGGAAACAAAGAGCAAGGGTTTTTTTTTGCAAAATTACCCACTTAAGGAAACTACCCTTTTCCTTCTCATCGCTTCCTCCTTCGCCATAGACCAAAAATCGCCAAAAGCCTCAACGAGTCTCATTTGCCCGATCTCAACTTCTCAAACTCCTTTTCTCTCCGGCAAACATCGTCGATTCTTCTTCCCCTCATCATCGCTGACGTTGCTTGCCACCCTCTCCGTCGGTGTCATGCCCTAGAACTGATCATCGCCACCCACTTCCAGAAGTTGCAGCGTGACTATGTGTTTTGATGTTTTGGCAAAGGGTTTAAGTTAGGTTCACCCTTGTATTTGATATGTGTATGTGAGTGTGCGGGTTTGTAGATACACATAGGCTTAGCTGGACGACTTCGGGTCCAGTGAAGGATGACATGAGGAGAGAAGCCATGGGCTTGTATGCATCCAAGGGATAGTAGACAAAACAGGAATGATGGGTCGAGGGAAGCACACTTTGAGGCATACGCGAAGGATGACATGAGAATGAGCCGCAGGCTCGTATACATCCGAGGGACCAGAGCCAAAGTCGAAGAAGGCTTGAAGGCAACAGGTCGAGGCTACTAGGTGAAGAGTCAACTAAGTCGTGAGAGTCTGAGTGTTGAGAGAATTGTACTTGGGAAAGAAACCCTAGGTTTAAGGTTTGAGCAGTCGACTGATGCTTAAATCAATGGATTGGTAGTTAGCATAGAAAGATCAGTTAATTGATCTTCTATGTGGTCGACTAGTGTCAACTGGGAATTCGAATGTTGGGCTATAACGTTCGGATTCGATTGGAACCAGTCGACTGGTGTTGGCACCAGTCGACTGGTAACGGCTAGTTCAGCCATGAGCTCTATTTATGGGAGCTCGGTTTGGCTGACTAGGATTTACGAAATTGACTTTGGTTAAAGACCAATTAGTAGTATAAGTGCTCAGGAGTGTGTTGCGGGTTGTGGCGAGGTTTCTCCACCCACAAGGAGCTACACGAGCTAGCCGGAGGCTTTCCGGGGATTCATCCACCAACGGACCTAGATCGTCCACCTCACGAACTGTTGTGAAGTAGGAACTTTATCTCCGAACCATATTAAATCGGTTTGTGTCTTCTTAGTTGTTAGTTTAGTTATTTGTTATTCCTCTTGCGCAGTAACAACATGTAGGAAGAAAATCGATACATTGGGAGCAACGTGTTATTCACCCCCCCCCCTCCCCCGCGCCCCCACCCCTCTAGCTGTGCCATCGATCCTAACATAAGGTGAATTGATGATGCTCTATTTAGATCAGTAGAGGTGTTTGGGATTGCTTCTTTGGATTGAATCAAAATTTTGATGACCTTTAGTTTGGAGGTTGATGAGTAGGGATTCTTCGTTCAGTTTTGGTTTGTGGTTTAGTTTTTGATCCTGTAATGTGATCTCTGTTGTGAGACAACTTGGTAGTTATTAGGTTAAGTGTTGATACTAGCATGCTCCATTTGAGCTAGTAATGTATTATGTCATGAGCTATCAGTGGTGTTAGGGTTGAGTTTTAGCTTAATTGTTTTGGGTTTGTATTCTTGTCGTGTACCATTTGTGAACTCGGGATGACCATGTTGTGGATGAGGTTGTGGGTTGGCCCTAATTAAGTTTGTGACCTGAGCTGTGGGAAACAATAGTGTTTGGGATTAGATGTTAATTGGTTTGTTTCTATATAGTTTTATTATGCTCTTACTGAGGGAGAGCTATATTGTAGGAATAGCAGTGAGCAAATTGTTATTCTCTTCAAAGATAAGGTAACTTTCATTGAGCATGGTTCTATTTTGGGTTGAGGTTAGTTGTCTTTTTTGATTTGCAATTGGAAAAAAAGATGTGTATTGGATCAGTGATGTGGTGATTTCTTTTGATTGTTATGGTGTGTGCCAAGAGTTGCTTTTGCTTGATGGTTTTGATGTTGGATTTATTTGATTTGGGATGCCATGAGCTTAGCATGGGATTTGGTATTGAGGAGTTCAACTGCATGGTATTTGAGTATGTAAATTAGATTTAGTTTGGTATTGGAATAATTGAAATTAAGTAATGATTGTTTAATTAGGATTTTTTGTTGGGAATCTGTTTAGCTAATTAATGTAGATATCTAAACTGTATACATTGATACAGGTGGGTGATTGATATGAGTTTTCCTGACATGGGGAGTCTTCCCGCACAGACTTCATTACGAGGCGGATACTTCTCCTTTGTATCCTATAATTTATTGAATTTAAATGCATGACCTATTTTGTTTCCGAGTAAGACTGCTTTACCTTATCTTTATCATTGATATCATCCGTTGACATTTTCTTTGCTTGATCTTTGAGCTAATCAAATTTATGTCCATACAGTCTCACTATTTATTTCATGATCTGTAAAGTACCACATGTATGCGAGTATTTAGGAATAATCATTAAACACAACTAGGGTTGGTTGATATTAGATATATCCTACCTAGTAGATTAGTTGCATGTTTGATGATTCTTGTATTTATTTATTGTACCATTGAATATTTGTGACCTAGTTAATTATGCATATTAGTAACATGCACCATATCTGCATAGTTGCATGCTGACGAACATCAACTTCCTTATGGTTAAGCTCGTCGTCAGTCATTTAGTTTCTCTACCCACTCAACCACTCATGGGTTGTGGTAATTGTTAGAGTGCGAGTAGCTGTCCTATTATGCAACACTCAACCACTCATGGGTAGTGGAGGTTGGAGTTGTAGGCAAGCAGTTGAGACCCTCACCGTTATTTTCGAGGGATAACAAAGTTGTTGGTGGCTTCCCCTTTTTCCTGGGGTTTTGGAATAGTTGGCTTCCCAACATCCTGTTCACTCAATCATTTATAGTAGTGGTAGTTGTTAAAGTGCATACAGTTATCACATCCCTACCCACTCGACCTCATAGATGTGATGTGATAGCGGTTTGACTAGCGTCAGGGGTGAGCAGCATATGCATTTATTGCATCTTGTATTTTCTTGTGTTTGTTGCATTTCTATGAGTTATGATTGTTGCATTTGGTTGACATACATGTATGATTTATTATTGCACCATCATTTTAGTTTATTCTGTTTCAGAGACTGTATACTATTGTTTCTACTTGCTTGTTATACCTTTTATGATGCCATGAATTTGTCTATCTGATTATCCGCAGAGTCCGCCCGGACTCACCACCTCTACCATCTAATTCTGTTTTAGGTAACCGATAGATACATTACTTGGAGCCAGGAGAGGATCTAGTTGTCAGTCCCTGGTGTCGAGCCCTTTTGGAGTTTTTCTACATTTACTTTATTTTCGTATTTTCCTTATTTCCGTATTTACTTTATTAGATAGGTATTTATCATTTCAGTAGGCTTATGTATAGTCTGGGTATGTTTGTTGTTAGATTTCATTGGAATTTTAACTGGAATATGTGATTTCTTTTATTATTATCTTTTATACTGTGTGATTGTGGAGTTTATTTTATATTTGAGATGGTTGAGCAATATATTATGTGTGATTGTATGTATAAATGTTTCAGATTATTCGCCATACAAGGGAGATGTTGTCTATTTTTCGAGAAAGTATGAGCCCTGAGGGCGTGACATTATCATTGTTCATCTTAACATCCAACACAAAGAATTTTTCTAAATGAATAATTAACCTAAAAATATTAGATTGATAAACTGCTTATTACGAGTACTTTTCGATTTATTTCAGTGACGGATAAAAATCTTCCATGGGATGGAGCTGGTCATTCTTAGAATTAATCAGTATAAATTAGATATCTGATGTCAATTACAAAAATAAATCATGAATTGGGTCGGATCCAAGAATTAAAGGTAGGTTGGGCTAATTTCTAGTTGGGTGAGTCTACCATTGAAGAGGTCCTAAGTCACTTCGTGTGAGTGCATTACCATCTCATCTTTTCATATATTTTACCAAATTTTAATTTCTATTAAATGATATTCTTTATGAAATTGTTAAGTTAATTTATTTAATTCGTAAATGTTGAAAGTTTAAGGGTTGCGATGGCATTGACTCGGTGTTAGAGAGTGTGTTATCGATGATGAAATAGAGGTAGTCGGTCCACGAGCACAGTGTAAGGTCAGCTCGAGCATCCGTACATGCATCCATCCCTAGTTAAATATAATTTTAACTTGACTAACTTGTCCAATCTTCTTGTTTCTTTTGGTATGTCCAAACAGCTTAACTTGTCCTAACAAGTTGGATCCAACAACCAACTTAACTATGTTAATTTGATCAACCTAGTTTGTTGGGTTAATAAAATTTATTATTTGAAGGAGAAATAAATAAGATGAAGGAATAAACAAGGAATAAATATTTTAAGGTGAGTTTTGTTATTTAATATAGAAAATATTCAAGAAGAATAATATGATAGATCAGCTCATTGGACAATAGGTGCAATGGATCAAACGGTATATCTTAAAAAATGGGTGGGGCTATATAGCCCATGGCTGCCCATGGTAGATCCGTCTCCGTGAATTATATTGGAGCATATAATTCGCCACTTGCTTTTTAAACAAGTGAATTATAGGAAAATAAGAAAGGAGGTAAAATGATAATAATGAAATTATAGGAAGCTTTTCCACAATGAAATAGAGGGTGAACTTTTAAATAAAATCTACAGAGGTCATGTTGAACGCCAAGAAAAATCTAAGGGTTAAAACGAAATCTACTAATACTAAAATTGTTACGACTAATGCTTTATTTACTCGGAGGCGCTGATCAAGATGAGAAAGGAATTCATCGCAAAAATATATCCTGTTAGTGATGTGAGAGAAGTGTCCTAAGACAATCACTTTATGATTGTAAACATTTATTTTAATAAATGATAATTCACTATTTGAGTATACATGTTTGTGTATTTGATTGGGATCTTAAACTCATCTACTGAATGTCCGCAATACAATTCACAGCATAAGAGAATTTGTGATGGGATCACAACTAGTGATTATCTCTAAATGTGCAATTGTGAAGTATTGAAAATATCTCTAGTCGATGAATTGATAAAAACGGACACTATCAATTCTGTTGAGACTAGCATGGGTTATTCTCTAATCAGCTGATTCTCACTGGCTGGAGACATTGGGATGTTCGGAGATAAACATGGATGCTAGTTAAGGGAACTAGTTCATTGGAGTGACTAGCTGTAAAACTTCACATGGTAGTCTATACATAGACAGGTCAGTGAAATTCTTACCGCAGCTTAAGTGCGATGTTCCTTTGACTTGCGGTGTTCAAGTCATCTTGGTCATGGAGACTTATACTTTAACATCTTAAGCAAGCATCTCCAAGGAGGTGTGGACCCAGGATGGTTGGGTATAAGCCGAAGTGCCCGAAGATGTTTGAACAGCCTACAAAGGATTCACCACTCCTTGCGAGGAGATGTATACCCAGGCCTATCGTCGGATTGTTACTCAAAGCCTCTGGCCAGAGCATATCATGTTTAGAGTATGAGTCTCTTAAATACATGAGAGTAATTAGAAATCCAAAGGACGAGAAAGACACTACTTGGGCTAGGTGTGACGTAGTCAGCCTAGTGGGGACTGACACACACAGACCATGTCCTGAACCAAGTGGGTATAAGATGGTGAAGGGAATGGGGCACGATTCATTAGAGCTGCTGAAGGGTTTCAGAATTACTTCTGAGGTCAACCGTTGATCTTTCGATTAATTGGGAGTCATGATGTACTACTAGGTGCCACTCATGACCGTTCTATAATTGGTTAATTATAGACGGCCAACATAAATCGAAAGCCTATTTAGTCACACGCACTACGAGTAATCCGAGGGATTTAAAACGAGTTGAAAATTGGATTTTCCAATCAAGAGAAATAAGTCGAATCTGAGTTAATCAGAGGCGCAACGGAAACTTAAAATGGCTAAGTCTTTTGAAGGCTTATTGGGCGAATTAAATGAGTTTAATTCGCGATCGGTTCGGCTCGGTTTGGCTGGCCAAAGAGGGTGTTAACCCCCTTTGGTTTGGCCGACCATTAAAAGGGAATAAACCAATTTAATTGGTTTAATTAATAAAATAAATCTAGCGCGATTTGTTTTATAAATTATGGATAAATAAATTTGTATAAAGAAATTTATATAAATAAATTTATAGAAATTTATTCTTTTTATGGAAGTTAAAATAATTCATGAATTGATTCATTTTAATTTTAAAAAATCAATTATGAATTGATTTTTCCATAATAAGAAAGTTTATAAATTTCTTATATAATTTATTCCATAATTAAAGGAGAAGAGAATTTGTTTTATTATAAAGTTAGTTATAATAAAACTAGGCATAACGGAATAAGTCATAAGAAACTTTATAAGATAAATTTCTTATGATAACTAATTCCGTTAATTCCGTTAAAAGAGAGACTTGGCAAGGGAGAGACTACTATATAAAGGAACCAAAGGCAAGCCTTGAATTCCTAATCGATAGTGCGATCAAGAGATTTATTTCTCTCCCTCTCTCTCTTTTATTCTCTTCCCTTCCTTTCTCCTTCCCACCTAGGGCCGGCGCCCCTTAGGGAATCCTAGGGCCGGCGCCCTTCCTTGAGAGCTAGGGCCGGCACTCCATCCAATCCAAGTGGTTGCCGTGAGCCAACAACACCAAGGAGAAGCCAACCAAGAAGAAGAAGAAGCGGATCACATCTCCTTCCTTCTCGGAATTTAGATTCCGTCTCTTGGTGGTTAGTTTCCATTCTTTTCTCTTGTTGTTCTAGTTGTGCCTTTAGAGAATCTAGTAGTTCTCGTCGGCACAAAACTCGTGACTTTGCGAAGGCATCCCGAAGAGAACTCGGCGTGGACGCGAATAGAGGCGAAGCTTCCAAGGGACGCTACGGTTGGATCTCATCCCTTACTTCGAGTTACGCGAGGTACTTAGTAAATTAGTTTACTTTTTCCGCAAAGTTTTAATTTATGACCATGTCAACACATCATAAGGTTGCATGCTAGATACGTGGTTAAAATAATTTATGAAATTATTTTATGCTAATTCTTCCGCTGCACGTAAAAATTTAAAATTTTACGAACCCGTATCCTTGTCAACATGCACCTGGTCCCAACATATCCTTCGTAAAAGAAATGGAAAGACGAGAAAAATCCAAGTAAACGGGAAGAAAAAGAAGAGAAAGGAAATGTGAGGGGTAAGCTAAGCCCACGCCTGCTACCTCACGGTGAGGTGGTGCAGTGGCCCCTCCCGCGACTATGTACAACGAGACCAAGCCTTGCCCGCATGCAAGACCTTGCAGTGAGGCCGAGCCTAGCCAGCTACCTCGTGCAACGAGGCTGACTCTTGCCCGCATGCAAGACCTCGTGGTGAGGCTGAGCCTCACTTGCGACCTCACATAAGGCTGTAAATAAGCCAACCGAGCCAAGTTTAGGGGTGTTTAAGATTGTTTGATAAGGTAAACGAACCAAGCCATTGAAATGATTGTTCAACTTAGATTATTTTTTATGAGTTTGAGTTTGGTTTGAGTTTGATTTGAGCTTGGTTCATTTAGATTATCGAGCTCTCAATTCAAGCTTGTTTGAATATTTGAAAATTTTGTTTGTTTAATTGGTTATTAGGTTTGATAATTCAAAGTTGTTTGTTCATTTTAAAAGTTTCTTTGTTTATTGGTAAGAGTTTTTTTTAATGAACATTGTTCATGGACATTAACGAGTTGAATATATTAACCAGCTGAACATATGTGTATTCAAGCTGATTTATTTAGTTTAATGAGTTATTCAAGCTGATTTATTTAATTGATTATGTGTTTATTGAACGAATATAAACAAGCTCTTACCAAATCGAACATCAAGTTTTTTCACGAACAATCGATTCATTTACATCCCTAACCTCGCACAACGAGGCCAATCTTGCCCACGACCTCCCGCATCAAGGCTGAGCCTCTCTTATTTGCAAGACCTCGCAGTGAGAACGTGCCTTGGTCGCGACATGATGAGGATGGATAGTCTCGCCCAGGGCCGGCCCTGACTTTTGGGGGCCCTAGGCCAAAAAAATAAATGACAAAACTGAACTAAAATAATTCACAAGCCATTAATTCATATTAGGCCTAATATACCCAATATTGTAAATTGTTTTTGTTGTAATTTATCGTTATCATCATTTTCTCTCAATTCTTCCTGCTCATTCGTTGTTGCATGATTATTATCATCGTTTTCTCTCAATTCTTTCGGCTCATTGATTACATAATCATTTAGTTCTTCTTGATTACTCGGTTGTTGCTCATTTGTTACATAATTATTTGGCTCTTCTTGATTTCCTTCTGTAATTCATCTAAATCTTCAATCGAAGAACCAATTTGAAAAAACTTATGAAGAGCACCTTTTTGTGTTTTAATAATCTGTTCTACTCTTTTTCTTTTGTTTCTTTTCTGACTCCCAGATTGATATTTCCTTGGAAACATATTTCTATTACGAATTTCAAATGTAAAAAAAACACAAAACAAATAACAAAGCAATGAAATAAACACAAGAATGAAAATAATAATGAAAGAGCAATAAAACCTGATTTATGTTTGAAGCAATTGATAGATATTGTTTTTGTGATAATTCCCAGTTGAACCACAGATCGCCTTTGCGATAATTCTCAGCCGAACCGCAGATCGAAAGCAAGGATCAAAGCGAGATGGAACTGACGACAGATTTTAATCTTTGAGCACAAAACCAAACCCACAGCAGTCAAGCAGGCAGAGTTTCTCCTTTCAAGGCATTCACTATGGCTGAAAATGGACAGGGCCCCGATTTCACTATAGTGAAAATTGCATTGAATGCCTTGGAAATCCAAAGCAGGTTGAAGACGATCCGCCTCGAAAAGGAAATCTTATACTGTACCGTTCAATTCCATTGAATGCTTGAAACGAAAATTACATGTATTGAAAAGGAAAACTAATCGCTTACGTTTTTTCTTTCTTTAAATTTAATAATAAATATATATAATTGTCAATTTTTATTTAAACTATCAACATATTATTTTATTAAAATTATATATATATATATATATATATATATATATAATTTGGGGCCCCTAAAAATCGGGGGCCCTGAGCGATCGCCCCCGGTGACATACTTCAGATCCGACCCTGGTCTCGCCTATGACCTTGCAGCGAGGCCACATCTCTCGCATGACATGACGAGGACGGATGGAAAGTTTGCATCCAGTCCATTTTTAATGAACACTAAAATAAACTAAATGTGATTTGCGGATGAATTTAAAAATCATCCATCCATCATTTTTTGTATAATGGAAGAGAAATTGATTCGTGTGTAATCAATTGTTTCTAGCATCCGTGCTTTAGAGTAAATAGGCCCTAAAGCAGGAGTGTCAATGAACCGAATGCTTTGAACAAGCTTCGTATTTGGCTTAACAAAAGTTTATTTATGTTCGTTCTATATATATATATATATATATATATATATATATATATATATATATATATATATATATATATATATATATATATATATATATATGATCAATTAAATGAATAAGTTTGAATAACTAAATGAACAAGCTTGAATATATGTGTTTAGCTCGTTAATATTCGTGAATAATATTTATGAACATGTTAGTGAATAACATTCGTGAACAACGTTCATAAATAATATTTATGAACAATGTTTGTAAATTATGTTCATTAATATGACTTTTATTAACTTGATAAATAAATAAATAAAATTTCAAAATGAACCAATAAATTTATATTTCAAGGTCAATAACTAATCAAATGAGTTTCAAATATAAAAGGATGATAGGTGAGCATAATTATTATAAAAGTTTAAAATATAAAAATTTTAAAAAATCAAATAAATTTTAATTGAAAGTTTGATAATATCTGAATGAATCAAATTCAAGTTAAACATAAATTAATAAAAAATAAATCAAATAAAATTTGAATAATTATTTGAATAGTTTAATTCATTTTAGATTTGACTTGATTTAATTTAATTATTTTATTAAATAAATTTAAACATAGTAAAATTTAACTCTACCCGATCTACCTAAAGCAAAGGGATTTTAAAAAAAAAAATCTTTACGTCTACGTCGCCGGCCCAATTCCGGTCCAGCACCTCCACTCATTTCCGAACCACGTGGACGTGGCTTCATCTCCGTCACAGCTCTCCCCACTTCCCGCCCGTTTCTACCCTTGGGCTCCGCTTCACGCTGTCACACGCCCACACACCGTAGCTGTTCTTCGATCCCAAATGGCCGCCGCAGTCGTCGCACCCAGCTCCGCACCCGCCGCGGTCCACCCGGCCCGCGTCCGCTTCCTCAGGCCCGGCTTCCCCTCCTCCTCCCCTTCCGGCCCCGTCGTCTACTGGATGTTTCGCGACCAGCGAGCCGCCGACAACTGGGCCCTCCTCCACGCCGCTGATCTCGCCGCGCGCTCCGCCGTCCCCCTCTCGGTCGCCTTCTGCCTCTCCCGCCGTTTTCTCGGCGCCCACGCCCGCCAGCTCGGTTTCATGCTCCGCGCTCTCCGCCCTCTCGCTCACCGCCTCGCAGCCCTCGGACTCCCCTTCTTCCTTCTCCGCGGCGACGCCCCCGATGTCCTTCCTGATCTCTTCCGTCGCCTTGGAGCCTCCACCCTCGTCGCCGATTTCTCACCCCTGCGCCCCGTCCGCGATTGGAAGGACGCTCTCTGCGAGCGCCTGCCTGCTGAGGTTGCCTTCCACGAGGTTGATGCCCACAACGTGGTCCCTATCTGGGTCGCCTCCGACAAGCTCGAATACAGCGCCAAGACGATCCGCTCCAAGATCCATCGTCTCCTCCCTGGGTTTCTAGTCGAGTTCCCCAAGCTTCCGGTCCCCGTGGTGCCGTGGGCTGGGGAGGCACCGCCTGAAATAGAATGGGATGAACTGATCAACGAAGTCATTGAGTTAACTCATCAATCCGTTTAACATATTTCGAATGCCCCAAAATTCGAATCTTGGCACGAGTTTGCTGACATCTCCGATTCTCCTTTTGACACAGGGAAACAGGGGAAGTGCCGGAGATCAACTGGTGTGAGCCGGGGGAGGAAGCTGCGACAGAGATGCTGATGGGAAACAAAGACGGCTTTTTGACAAAGAGGTTGAAGAGTTACGACAGCGATCGTAATGATCCAGTGAAGCCGAGGGCATTGTCGGGGCTCTCGCCTTACCTGCACTTTGGCCATATCTCGGCTCAGCGGTGTGCTCTTGAAGCTCGGAAGCTTCGGAATTCCTGTCCCAAGGTATGCCTATTTCCCTGAAGGTGTGTAAAATGGAGTGCCTTTTCAATTTTTTCCTGCATTGTTTTTTTTTAAATACAATACTTTTATGTCATAAAACGCAGTGTAGATTAGTAGTGAACAATCTTGTCTTGTTATTCAATTTGTCTCCGGGAAGAGATTGTTGAACTATTTTGTATTCAAGTAATTACAGGTTATTGCACAACCATGTGTTAAAGAAATTTTGTTGAATCCTTTTTTTTTTTTTGATAGCCAATATATTAACTGCAAATTAGCAAGAAATGCAGTTACATGTTGTTCAACAATTTAGATTCTTCTTCATGCAACTAATGGGCTTTTTTTTGGAAGTCACGAATATAAGAATAACTGATATATGCTTGTTGCGAATGAACGACGCACAGTCGGTGGATGCATTCTTGGAGGAATTGATTGTGAGGAGGGAGTTGGCTGATAATTTTTGCTATTACCAACCTCATTATGATTCGTTGCAAGGTGCATGGGAGTGGGCTCGGAAGTCCTTGATGGGTCATGCTAAAGATAAACGAGAGCATATTTATTCGTAAGTGGTTGATAGAATTTACATCAGCCCATCTTTCTTTTGACCGTTGAATCATTTTATATTTGCAAATAGTGTTCACTGTTATCCTGGTTGCTTAATTTCTTTACTCTTTGCAGGAGAGAGCAGCTAGAGAAAGCAAAAACTGCTGATCCTGTAAGTTTACGAGTGATATTTGAATAATTTTATAAATAAATAATGTTTACTTGTGTAACTCTTAATTTTGTTCGTACCTTTCAGCTATGGAATGCCTCGCAGCTTGAGATGGTTCACTGTGGGAAAATGCATGGATACATGAGGTACAAGCTGATTTTTTTAAATCAGTCTTACCCCTTATTATGCTTTCCTTTTCATCAATCTTGCTACAGTTTGTTTTGTACCCCTATAGCTTTAAACAACAATCTTCATTCATATTGTTATAAATCATGTCAGCAACTTGAGAATTTCAAGATGCTAAATTGTCTATGCATCTTTTTAACATTTAAGACTCAGCTTAAAAATCCCATTTAACCTAGAGAAATTTGTTGGGATTTCTCTTTCCTCTTTCATTGGAATAATGTGATTGTGATCAACAGGATGTACTGGGCCAAGAAAATCCTCGAATGGACAAACAGACCAGAGGAAGCATTGTCAATAGCAATATACTTAAATGACAAGGTATAGAGGTTCTTGTTACATAATGGAGTTCTTTATAATGAGTGGAGTTCTTTATAATGGTATATTGGTTCTGCTTGGCTAGTATCAAAATGAAAACAGACTGTCTTGACAAGTATATTGGTCGCACCACTTCTCTCATTTATCTCCACTTCTCTCATATACACATATATTGCACTATTGGAAGATTGAAGAACACAACTTTCTTGGAACTACTGTTATATACATCTTTTGATCCCGTAAAGAATTCTCTCATAGTTCATGATCACCAGCCGTACTGGTGGGCTTCACCCTGCCCATTTACTTTCTAGAAAAGTATTATTGCTAGCTATGCAGATGATCCCTGCCATAGCTATGTGCACTTCCAACTATGAATTACATATCTTTATATATGTCGACCAACAGTTGCATCATCAGGAATCACTTAATCGTATCATTCAGTTCTTTCTAGTCTGCTTTAGGGTAAAAACTTGTATCAGTATGTAATATCAAAGAGGCCTACAGATATGTTGAAATTGGTTCTTTTAGTCTATTCTTTTAAAATAACTAACTTGCAAATTGTTTAAGAACTATTTCTATTATTTCTAAGAGAATTATGCCATCTCTATTTTATTGTGGAACACAGATGTCAAGCCCATGCAGATGGAATTTGAAATTTGTCAAATAAGTTAAAAGTAAAAAAGAAACTACCATCCAGTTCAATTAGTTGTAGTTCTAACAAAAAAAAAGTTAAGATGACAATAAAACTTCAATGACAACCAATATATTCATATAAGCCAATTAGAATTGGAAGTATGGGAAATAAAGGAAATCAAAGAAAATTTAGTTTTGATGCAATGCAAGTAATTACGGATTTGAATGTGAATAGTGATATGGTCGTCCATAGAGTGGGGCAAACATTCATGTGACCTTGTATGGAGCTTAAAGGATAAGATTTTTGTAGTTGATCCCAAATAGGTGGGACAAAGATGATGATGACAGTAGCTGTGTATAGAGTTCAATGGAGGGATATAGCCCATCCCAAATAGTTTGATAATTCAAATTGATGGCAATGGTGTCTGATAATGTAGCTTTCCATTTTTCATGTTGTGGCCAAATATAAGCTAGTTATTTCAAATTATTTATAGATTAGTATTGAGATATGCTTTCCTATTCAAGTTATCTGTTCAAGATCTACAACTGTTATTGTGCTTTATTATTATTTTTTGCCTCGCCACTTACAGTATGAGTTGGATGGGAGAGATCCAAATGGCTATGTCGGTTGCATGTGGTCTATATGTGGCGTCCATGATCAGGTCTGTCTTCTGATAACTATGCTTATGTTTTCTGGATCACAAACGCTGCTACTATTGTTTTAATGTTTAATTTGCCGTTGATTTCATCAAGCTATGGACTTCTAGGATCCATACACCACCTCCCAAACATTGTTGAGTTTCTTGTGTTAAGATTCTGGTACTCAGTGAAATATATTGATGGTGTTTTTGTTGGATATCTTCTATTCCAGGGCTGGAAAGAGAGGCCAATCTTTGGAAAGATTCGCTACATGAATTATGCAGGTTGCAAAAGAAAATTTAACGTGGAAGGATACATAGCCTATGTGAATAAGCTGGTCGGTGGAACCAAGAAGAGGAAATCGGATACTTTAACAAGTCTTGTAACAAAACATTTGAAATCATAGCAAATGGCAGTACAAGGAATTTGAGCTCCAGTAGCATTCGAACACGTTAGCCAACTAACTGGTGGAAGCAAATGCTGATTACAAGCACATATACCTGGTCGTTCATTTTGGTTGCGACCTCAAGATGAGTTTGCTTCGCTGAACTGGTACTTTGTAACTAGTTTTTTGGGGTTTGTTTTTACATGTAGGATAGGCTAATTAGGCTGTTAATCGGTTAACCCATTGGATTCGGGCCATTGCATGGAAAGTGTTTGATATGACTATAATAACGTCAGAAGCACTCCAAGCAGAATCAAGTTAAAAAAAAATATGTAAAGATCCCCACAGATAGGGTGAAAAAAAACCCAAACAAAATTACTTTCATGTGTTATCTGTTGACTTTGATCGTATATTTTCCAATATGTTTGGTTGTGCCTATGTGCTGAACAAACTTTGTTGTACTGATTTTAAAGATGATATTTACTATGATCTCATACAATGTTAGGCTTTGAATTCTTCCTTTAAGTGTTTTGGAATTTAGGAGATGTTATAGTGTCAAAAAAATTGCAGAGAGGCCTTTTCCTTTGTGAAAAGTGTTATTATTATTATTATTATTATTATTATTATTATTTAAAAAGTGTTAGAGGTGAGGGTTTTGTTTTATCATTTTTATTAAGAAGCATTTAGGGAGGATCTAAAGGTTTTTTATACAAGATGTAGATATTGATGTATTCTACTCTTATTGAACTGCTTTATTTTCATATGATATACAATATTCTCTTAGCACCAAACTCATTTTTATCTTGATGTCTTATCAAGGGAGATGGATTCAATCATGTCAAAGTTACTTTGCAATTTTTAGATATCAAACTGGAATTATAAGTTTGTTTGAGACCAAAAATTTTAGGAAGTGTTAAAAGTGTAGGTTTAAATAATAAAATCTCAAAACCAACAAAAATCTCATCTCACTTGAAGATGAAATCTTGGATGAAGGGGAACTTAAGTTAAGAGAAGCCATTAGTATGGTTCTGGTTTATATGATTTTTTTTTGTTATTTTTATCTTTACCCAATATTAAAAAGAAAAATGTTTATGGATAATACTCCTAAGTTGTTGGTTTCAATCACCTTATTTCGCTAAATTCATTTACATCAGATTAAACTGCTTAAATGATAATACTCATTTTTTTTTTATGTTTTGTTTTTACATTGATTGATGATGATGGAATGACGAATATGAAGAACGATGTTTATAGAGAAGATGAGTAGTTATTCACCAGATTAAATTTTGGGTGAAGATTTTTCATTTTCAAAATTAGTACGGGTTTGAATATCTAAATTAATAATAAAAAATGAGTCATTATTTTAATCGATCATAGAGGGGGTGGATGGTGAAAGTATCAGAAGATGGGAGTTAATGTAGAATAAGTGAACGTTGGATACATATGTCTAGGAATCTTAATTAGCATATAACAGTTGTTACTTTTAGTATAAATAGCCTCTCTCTAAGGCACTGTAAATAAACGATTCTGGTTGATTAATACAGAATACGAAATACTTTGATCTGAAATGGTATCAGAGCTAAGTTAAAATTCTCTTCTGCTGCACAAAGTCTTTTCTCATGGCAGAAGTGTGACGACCCACCTTTTAGTACTTCTAAACGAAGCTTTAAGTTACTACTACTTGACTTCCCTTAACTTGCTCTAATTTTTTTTTCTTCCTTCTCTTTTTTTTTTCAAAAAAAAACAAAACAACTTTCATTTTATTTGCCTTGAAAAGATTTGACCCTTAGACCTCTTCGTTGTAACACTAAAGCATTAACCAACTGCTCTATACCACTTCTTTTCAATGCTACCAGTCGACTGCTATATAGCCAGTCGACTGGTATCGGCCACAGCAAGTTCCTGGGCACGGCACCAGTCGACTGGCCTCTTGGCAGTCAACTGGTGCATCGAACAGAAGCTACTGTTCGATAGGGCAGTCGACTGGTTCTGAACCAGTCGACTGGCACGCCTGAAAACCTACATTTCAGACCTGAAAACTTGTTTCAAAAGTCCACAAAACATATACTTTCAAGCCATACAAAGACATAACACCATTTCTATACTCTATACTAGTTTTCTAAATATTTAGCCAATCAAAACAACTTCATAAACTTGAAATTAGGACTTTTGCGGAAGTAAATAAGCTATCAAAATCTATGTGAACTTAAGACTAGAGTTTGTACCAAATTTTGTATCTATGCAAGGTTTAAACAAAGTCATTCATTCTACCATTTCGAAACACCAAAACACATGTTCTACAAGACTTAGCCCAATGATCTCTTCCACGGTTCCGCCGCCACTGAACATCAATGCAAGTCCCTTCGCCTCCTTAACTTATGCTTTTTCTTTACCTTTGTCTGCAATAGAAGGAAATGCAACTAATAAGCAAAATGCTTAGTAAGTAAATCCTAACTCACAAATCCAACGATAAGGGATAAACATGCTCTTTTCAAATAATGCTTGCTTCAAAACACATGCACTTTGAAATACTTACACATGGAAACTTTCATATACTTATCATGCTCAATCATACTTGAAAACATTTACTAGCACTAAAACATTGGCAAATCTAATATGCTCATAATTTCTTTTGAAACTTACTAATGATACATTTCCATACTTTAAAACACAACTTCTTTGCTCTTTCCCTTTAACATGCTTATAACATAACCATGTTATCATACATAACAAAACATGCACTTTAGGAAATTGAAACACTTTCATATACTCATATACTTCAAAATAATAATCAACTTTCTCAAGCCTTGACACTGTACCATGGTATCAATGTACCAATGCGTGCATCCCTAATAGGTTTCGGGGTAGCTAGCCACCGCACCCTATTAGAGCTTCTTTCTAACTTTCTGTGGGCCTCTCTTTTGCCAGGTACATGTCACTTTATAAAAGTAAAATACTTTCTTATTCATAATGCTTATACTTATCAAGCTATCTTTCTTTTTACATAAATCTTTGCACTACAAAACCTTACCTTTCTCACTTGGAACTTTCATCGAGCACCTTGCGTGCCCTTAACCCAAAACTCAATTTTGGGACTTTTCAAGAACTTGGTCTTCCATACTTAGATCACATATATAAAAAATCTACTCCAATTCAAGTTCTATGATTAAAAACATGTATTCTTGAGAAACTTAATCACACAATAAACGCTATTCTTCAAACATGCACATAAATCACAAAATCAAGGTTCTACAACAAGAAAACTACATGCGAAGCTACTCCTATTGCAGGTGAGTGATTTACTTACCCTTTTTTGAAAAAACTCACTAAGTATCTCGAAATTTCTAGTGTAAGGCTCTTTTCCTCTTCCTTTGCAAGAAAACTTCACCCTTGGCCCTAGGGAAGAAGCCCTAGGTCTTCTACTTCAAGAGAAAGAAGAAGGAGGAAGAAACCCCCCCCCCCCCCCCCCCCTTTTTCCTTGTTTTCGTAGCCCCCTCTCCTTTGCTCGCGCGGCCTCCCGAAACCCTAAGAGGGGTCTTAACACAACTTAAGTGGAAGTTTAATACCTCCTCATGAAACGAGCTAAATCAACTATAATATTATTTCGCTTTATTTTTTTTTGTCCTTGATACCCTAGCCCAGCTGGTTCCTTGGATTCGCTAAGGCATTACTTCTCGCGTGGTCGCGAGATCGATCCCCACCCGACCCCCTTTAATTTTTTTTTCTAATTTCATTCCGAAAAAATGCTATAATATTCCGAAAAATGCTAGAAAAATTCCTAAAAATCCCTAATAATACCAGGAAATTATTGGGTGTTACAAGAAGAACTCCTCCAAAAATTGGTTGACTTTCTTACTGCCAAGACCTCTACTTCTGAATCCTCTACTTCTCCCTATCATATTCTTTCCACCGAACATGGTGAAATAAATCTCGTTACTTCTCTCCTCACTGGCCCTAATTACTTCACATGGGCTACTCAAGTTCGGCGTAGCCTCTCTATTCGTCATAAATTGGGCTTTATTACTGGCGAATTCGAGGCGCCGACGCCCACTGAGCCACACTATGCTGAATGGGTTCGCGGTAATGATATGGTCATCACTTGGCTAATTCGGGCGGTTGATCCCAGCATCGTTCCGACTATTCATTTAAAGACAACCGCTCTCGAAATCTAGACGATCCTTCACACTCGTTTCTCTAAACCGGACAATACACGTATTGCCCATTTGCAACAAGAAATTGGCAGTTTGGTCCAAGGTGATCTCTCCCTTGACGCTTTTTATACCAAATTGACAGGTCTCTGGGATGAGTGGGATCTTTATCGCCCTTTTCCCCACTGCAAGTGCGGTAAATGTACCGATGATTGCTTTGCGGCTTTCATGGATCAACGTATGAAGGATAGAGACTTCAAATTCATTACCGCTGTCAATTCTGAGTTTAGCACTGTGCAATCAGGCTTGCTTAGTCGAGAAAATCCTCCGTCACTTGAGGAAGCTTATAGTGCTCTTTTCCAAGATGAGCAACGAAGGAAACGTCCTATTCTCCTTGCGCCTCCGACCATCGAGGGCTCAGCTTTGCTAAGTTATGTGCCACCTACTGGAAAGCGAGTTCCTACCAAGAAAGGACATCCTTCTACTGCTATCACTAAAACAAGGGATTCAAAAGGGGACCAGAAATGCACTTTTTGTGGTTTGACGAATCACAAGATTGACAAATGTTGGCACATTCTTGGCTTTCCGCTTGGCCATAGACTCCACCGGGCAAATCCTCAAGGAACTACTTCATCCCAAAGTCACTTCTCTAACCATGCTAAAATGCAAGGACCAAACAACAAGCTTCCGGCACATGCACAAACTCACGATCAGCAGTATGGTGACCACAATCCCCAACATGGTAAAAATCATGCTAAGAATGATCTTGCTGGGATTTCTTAGGCTCAATTAGATGCACTCATTGGAGAACTCAGACGTGTCAAGGAAAATTCTCCTGCGCAACAATCTACTCCTGCTATACCTTGGGGGGATAATTTTGCTGGTAAGCAAATCTCTTGCACTTCTCCACGCATCTGGTCTGCAACAATGCCACTTACCCCTTTGCCTCCTAATATTTGGGTCATAGACTCAGGGGCAAGTGAGCACATGTGCTCAAATCTTATGTTATTTACGTCATATACCACCACGAATGCTATGGTTCGATTTCCCAACAGGAAGAAAGCCAAAGTTACTCACATTGGGACAATACACCTTACATCGAACATTACTCTTACCAATGTCGTTGTTTATCTCTTTATTTAAAGTGAATTTACTTTCAGTTCATAAATTAGCGGTTGAAAATGGTTGTCGAATCGTCTTTGACCCTTCCATTTGCTACATTCAGGCCTTGTCTTCCAGGATGGTGATTGGCACAGGTAGAGAACAAGGAAGCTTATACCTAGTTCAGCAGAGTTCTTTGCCAAATGATCCATCTATTTTTGCTAACTCCTGCTGTATGAAGTTAGCTAGTAACAATGTAGAACCTATCTCTGTTTTCCATAATAATAATGTAGAACCTGTTTCTGCTTTTATCATTGATAAAAACAATGAAAATGTATTTGATTTGTGGCACCACCATTTGGGCCACTCCTCACATCAAGTTCTCAGCCATCTCACTGTCAACTTCCCTCACATTCGTGACTTACCGAATCACGTTTGTCTTACATGTCCTAAAGCAAAATTCAAACGGTTACCTTTTCCAACACATGAGGAGATTCGTTTGATACCTTTTGCTGAAATTCACGTGGACACCTGGGGGCCTCATCGAGAGGCTGTTCTTGGGGGATACCACTATTTTCTTACTATAGTGGATGATGCATCTAGAGTTACTTGGACCTTTCTTATGAAGCAAAAGTCTGAGGCTAGTACTCTTATTCAAGGCTTTATTAAGATGGCAGACACTCAGTTTAAAGGACGTGTTCAACTGCTTCGCAGTGACAATGCTCCAGAACTAGAATTGACACATTTTTATTTGGAAAATGGAATTATACATCGAACAACATGTGTGGAAACCCTACAACAAATTGCTGTAGTTGAAAGAAAACACCAGCATCTTGTTAATGTTGCTAGATCACTCCTTCTTCAAGCCAATCTTCCAATAAAATTTTGGAGATATGCCATCTTAACTGCAACACATATCATTAATCGAATTCCTATAAAGTTGCTTAATTTTACAACTCCATATGAAAAATTGACTGGTGAATCCCCAAAATATGATCACCTCAAGGTTTTCGGTTGTTTATGCTTTGCAAGTAGCTTACACCGTGATCGCAAAAAATTCGATTCTAGAGCTCAAACATGCATTTTTATAGGGTATCCACAGCACACAAAAGGATACCAACTATATAATCTTCACACTCGAGAAGTATTCATCTCTCGAGATGTGAAATTTCATGAGCATATATTTCCTTTTTTTACTAACTTCCGAACAAGTATAAATGCACCTTGTATTTTACCTGCTCTGTCACAAGGACAAAAGGACTATGATGAAACAGATGTCATGTATGATCCCATATCTGAGGAAATCTTCATCCCTGAGGACCCTGATGCAGAGAATGATTCCCAAATGCCTCAATTCGCAAGTAATGGGAGTAAGCCGATTGATTCAACTATTCATGATAACTCTGTTACATCAGATGAAGAGACATCACCCTCTACAAACGAAATTCATGATGCTTCTCCGGCTTCCGCACGACCAATCAGAACTCGGAAACTTCCAGCATACTTGGATGTTTATGAACATCCTCTAAGGAATCCAACTGCTCTTTACTCCACGAGGCATCCAATTTCACAGCATCTAGGAACATCATTGCTCCAACCTACACAAATGGGTTTCACGGCAATCTTGTCTCATTTAGTGGAACCACAAAGCTATACTGAAGCATCACAAAGCAATGAATGGATCACTGCAATGCAAACATAAATCCAAGCCTTAGAAGATAATCAAACTTGGAAAGTCATCACCGTACCTCGCTCAACACACACCGTTGGTTGTAAATGGGTGTATAAGATCAAGCTTCTGGCTGATGGAACCGTGGAAAGATACAAGGCCCGACTTGTAGCCAAAGGATATAATCAAATTAAGGGATTTGATTACCAAGAAACATTTTCCCCTGTGGTCAAGCACACCACTGTTCGTGTATTCTTCTCGCTAGCAGCAATTCAAGATTGGCATCTTAGACAATTGGATATCAATAATGCCTTCTTGAATGGGGAGCTTGAGGAAGAAATTCTAATGGATTTGCCCAAGGGGTATACACATCACTTAGTTCCAAGAAGTCACGAAAAGGTAGTTTGCAAATTAACAAAAGCCCTTTATGGATTAAAGCAGGCCTCCCGCCAATGGAATTCCAAATTCACACAAGTTCTCCGAGATTACGGTTTCAGAAGATCTCCAGTTGATCATTGCTTATTCACCAGAGTCCTGTCCACAGGAAACTTCATTGCTCTTCTTGTGTATGGCGATGACATACTAATTGGAAGTAACTCATTACCTGATCTAGAGGACACTGTGACATATCTCTCACAACAATTCAAGCTGAAGGATTTGGGGATTCCCAAATATTTCTTGGGCTTGGAGATTGCTAGATCAAAGCAAGGAATAAACCTCTGTCAGAGAAAATATACACTAGACCTTCTTACGGAGTATGGATATCTGGGTTGTAAAGCTGCAACTACTCCTCTTGAAGCAGGACAAAACTTACATCAAGGATCTTCCACTCCATTACATAACTCCAGCTTCTACAGAAAACTGGTTGGTAAGCTTATCTACCTCACGTTTACGCGTCCTGATATATCCTATGTTGTACAGGTCTTGTCACAGTTCATGCACATGCCAGAACAGAACCATCTAGCCGCTGTCTTTCGCATACTGAGATATCTAAAGAATGCGCCAGGCCAAGGAGTTCTATATAATCGTGACTCTGCACTGGAGTTACATTGTTATTGTGATAGTGACTGGGCAAAGTGTCAGGAAACAAGGCGTTTAGTTTTTGGTTTTTGAATATTTATGGGCAAAAACTTAATTAGTTGGAAGTCCAAGAAGCAAGAACTCGTAGCACGAAGCTCTACTGAGGCAGAATATAGGTCAATGTCCAGCACCTCATGTGAGATCATATTGCTACTACATCTCTTACGAGAATTTCACATCGAGCATCCATCACAAGTGTCACGCCCCCAGAGGCACATGCTTCCTCGAAAATCGGGCAACATCTCCCCTGTACGGCGGACAATATGAGGCAAATATATATACATCTCATCCATATAGCTTAGCCACATGCGGCTAGCATCACAAAATAAAAGAAATAAACACAACCACGCAGTTCTTATATCAACGAAAGAAATAATGGGTGGCTCAGCCACCTTAAACATAAAAGAACTATAATTCATAGAGAACACCAAAAGACTCAGATAACGACAAAACTCATTAACGAATAAAATGCAACTCCAAGTACTGAAACAATAACTAAACCAAATACGGAAGACTAACTCAACTCGACGCTGGGGACTGGCAACTGGATCCTCTCTTGGCTCCAAGAACTACGTCTACCTGCTATCTAAAACAACAGAAAGGAAAGCAGGGGTGGTGAGTCCGGGCGGACTCTGCGGGTATATGAGTAGACAATAAGCATGGCATAATAAGGATAACGGAGTAGAGAAATCAATAGTGTACAGTCCATAAAAAAATATAGAAACCTAATCATGCATAACATATGTAAATCGACATGGTATAAGTCCGAATAACGACTAAGCAGGTATAGAATATCTCAACAACAATAATATCAAGATATACATGCATGTCAAACATGTGCAACAATCATAGCTCATATAAGTGCATCAAACACAAGCAAATGCATAAAAGAAATACGTATGCACATGATGCAATGACATGTGTCACCCCTGACCCCAGTCAAGCAGTCAACACATCACATATGTGTGACCGAGTGGGTAGGGCTGTGACAACTGTACCACTCCAACAACAAATACCACATAAGGCGTGGTTGAGTGGACAGGATGCTGGGGAGTCTACACTCCAACCCCGATACATAGGGGGAGCTACACAGCAGCAATATCCCTCTAAAAACAACGATGAGGGTGAGCCACCAACAACTTATCCCTCTAAAAATAACGGTGAGGGTGTCACTGTTTGGCATAACAGGACAGGTGCTCGCACTCTAATAACTACCACGATAACAAGTGGTTGAGTGAATCAAGCAACAATATGGCTAACGACGGCTTAACCAAATGTAAGCCTAACAGTCGTTAGTATGCAACGTGCAAGTATGGTGCATGCTATACGATGCACAAACAACCGAAGAAACAGCGATGCAATAAAATCCAACGAATACATGATGCATCAATACAATCAACCGGAAATCAAAAACCAATGATTATGCACCTACACTACTAGGTAGGGTATTTCTAATGTCAAATAAACCTATCTGTGTGTAATGAACTTCTAGGTACTCGCGTACAAGCGGTACTTTATAGAACAGAAAACCAATCGAGGACTGTACAGATACAAATTTGAGAGCACTCGAAGATCAACGAAGAATAAGTCTCAACGGCGATGTTTTAAATAACGGCAAAGAACAAGGTCAAGCAACCTATCAGACATAATATAGCCATGCTTTAAAGGTAAAGAAAACTACTCGAGTACAAAGGAGAAGTACCCACCTTTTTAATTGTAGAACGTGACCGAAATAACCTCTTCACGATCAACAAAATGAGTCCAAAGTCAAGGTCCTGTATCAAGGACTAAATTTAGCTATTTATACAAATTACTAAAAGTAGCTAAACTTCACGTAAAATGAAATTAGGATAAATCCCTTTTTGCAACATATGTTCAATTAAATTTAAACAACTCTGGGTTCCTTCCAAAACCGTTTAACAAGATTAGATCAACTGTTTGATACAAATCAATAGGGTTGTACAGATCAATAACTTAGGCCTGATTGGGAGTCGATTCAATCGTGGTTCACTAAACCAATATAATGGAAACTACTCGGAAAATGAGATACACAATCCTCCATTCATGTATCATTCTATAAGTAGAGATCTGATCAAAACTAACACGATTGATTCCGAAATCTAAAAACCAAACAAAATACTAATCTCATCCACCTATTATTTTGAAATACAATACCACGGATCCAACATAGAATTAAGCCCAAATCTACACTTAAATTCAAATACAATTAAATTCAGAATAACAATTTATCTCTATTGATCACTATTAATCATATTACAATGATTCTTCAAAACAAAAACTCAAACACCCAACCTTACCTGAAAGTCCACGCATGAAGACCTCCCAGCCCTTTCTAAATGGTGATCAACTCTATCACCTAATGCAACAGAGCTTTTTGAACTGAAAAATCCAAAATCAACCCATCTCTTTCCATCAAACCAACTAATTATTAAAAATCCAATTAGTCAAGACAACTCCTTTACCTCCTTTAACACTCTGGCAGCCACTCCCTTGCTCGGACATGATGAAAGGCAAAACAATGGCCCCGAAGTCAGAGAAGAGGTAAACCCACACAGTGAGCAAAACTATCCGCGTCAGAACCGAGGTCGAGTTGGGAGGCGAAAGAATTAGGGCTTGGCGAGGAAATTAGGGCCTTGGCGACGTCGACTCCGTGTGCGCCAAGAGGAGGGAAGGGAAGAAGAAGGTGCTACGGCGGATGGGTCGAAGTTCACCGGAAGAGCGGCGGCGTAAGGCGCGGCGGCGAGGAACGGCTCGCGTCGTGCGACGTCAGGGAGAAACGACGACAACTGGAAGAGGAGTTCGGGTGAGTTAGGGCACGGGCTGAGCGATTTATGGGTTTATAACTGTTTTGGTATTTTTGCAAATAAACCCTCTAACTTTCGCTATTCGCAACTAGACCCTTTATTTTAGAAAAAAAATTATTTAAAATCCAGTATTTATCATTCTCCCCCACTAACAAAAATTTAGTCCCCAAATTTCACTAGTAGACCACAACAGGTACTAATCAACCGCAACATGTACTAACAACTCATAAGCAACAGATATACTAAACGAAACTAACTATACGCACCTCAAGTAAACAAATGAGGATAGCGAGCTCTGATTGTATCCTCGAGCTCTCATGTAGCTTCCTCATCAGGGTGGTGCTGCCAACCAACCTTAACCCTGATTACGAGTCAAATGTGTTATCTACCACATTGAGAACCGTCCAACATCTCTTTAACGGTAGCTACCCAGTTACAAGCAATGACCTACACGTAGATACCCTATAACTTTTTAATATCTCGGAAAATCGATCCATCGACCTGCTGTGCCTTCTCTGGGGTGAGCGTATAAACCCGGTCCATCTCTGGAACTGATGGTGGCATCGTCTGAAGAGGCTGTGGCCGAATCATCTGAATTGCTGCTAGCTGCATAGTCTGAGGTGCTGGAGCTCCCGTCGTTCGCTGAGTTTGATAACTTGTAGCTTCGGCCATCTGCTGAGGTTAGTAAACTAACAACTAATATGCTGTGCACAATTGATCTCCTGATCTAATCATCATATTTCGATCCATTCCTAAACTCAAATATAGTTACCCCTGGTTCCAAATAGTCATTTAGGCAGACCTAAGTAACACTAATACATGCAGGCTGGAGTGGAAAGTATATACACAACAATTATATCAACCTCCTAGAGCAATTCAGCTTGTCCGATGTTTACTGAACATATAGTATGGTACATAACCCTTATATGTACGATATCTTTGTCCCTTGAAGCATAATCACAAATGCCTCTATAACAAATTCTAGAATTGCACTATCTTAGTATAAAAAGAAACCATGGTTTTATAAGGAGAATATGTGGATTGAGGCATGATCAAAAGAATCAATCTACGAGACCAAAGTCCATTCACGAGACAGGTACAAAGAATCCAACTATAGAACTGCTTGACAGAATCAACCTCAATGAATTGCACACGAATGCCAAAGCAATCAAGCTCCCAACACACCACCAGGACAACGCAAAGGATTCTTTGGGGGGAATTTACCTCTTCACATCTACTTTTATAAGACATACAAAGTCAATGATTATATAGTCTGACCAGAAGAATAAGTTGGAATTGCAATTGTGAGAGGGACAGGGAGATTGAAAAATAAATCTATATTCGACACGATTAAAATGTGATTTAAAGGAATTAGTGACATAGCATTGCAAAGCCAAATGGCAGGATAAGATTGATACAGCTGCCCAGATGGTTGGGTTAATTCAGCTTGTTATTGTTGTTAATCATAAATTTGCATGTAGACGCTCCCATCTTAAGTTGAAATTTTTTTATGAAACTTTGATATGATGCCGGTAGAGCAATACGGTAGTGGTATCTGCCCAAATGTACCATCAAAAAGATAGTAAACAAATAAACCACATACTAGTCTAACTCCTGCTGATATTTTTAAAATTCCATGTTTTTAAATCATCTTTCTCCATGGGCATCATTGTTGAAAGCTACTTTTTACAAGACTGAGAAGAGCATACTAACTAATACAAATTGAATTCATGGTTGTAAACTGTGACTTCAAAGATTTCCTTTATGGGTTAACATTGGAACTTAGTTGAGTAGCTATCTTCTAGCTACAGTTTGATGAACCACATTTTGCTTGAGTAGGTTTCCTAAAACTTAATAGCAGCATAAGTAGTAACTAACACAAAACTTAAACAACTATGAAAATGAAATGCCAACTAATTAATTGTTTAATACAAATTATTGTCTTAAAAAAAATACTATTCCATCTAATTATTTTGTTTCTCAACTTGTTTACTAAGAACTAAGATTAGTTTGTGCAGATCTCTCTGAATCCTTCTTACAATCATCATATCTAATAGCTCAACTCTTTTCTTAAGTGCTCCTACACTTCCTATTACAAGTTGAAGCCCATTTACTAACTTGCAAAGTTCAGAGTTCAGACTAATCCAAGAATTCTGGATTTTAAGTCACACTTGGAATAAAAGTGATTGGCTCACTTCAGGACATCCTCTTAAATCCACTTGCAATTGGAGAAACTTGCGTGGTGAAGGAACCTAGAGTTGATTTAGGTGAGCATCTAATCATCGAGGAAAATTATTTTCAAGAGAGTAAAGCTTAGGCATCGAGTTACAACAAGTTCAAGAAATAAGCAGCAGGAAGCAAGTTTCTAACGTGAACATAGTGCTGGTGTCGTAAACCTGGAAACTTCACATTGGATTAGCATTGTTTAATCTCCTGACTATGAGATATTGACAAAATGGCATACAAGACTACAAATTTTTAAAGAAATATATATTTCTCATGTTCAACAGTATGGAAGATTGAAAGCTTCAATGAACAGAAACAGAATGCTTTAGAATGTTCAATGAGGAAGCTTTCAAGAACGATGCTACTACTGATCTATGCTAGGAGTCATGCAAGCATAACAAGCATGAAGCCAATATTTGAACAGTTTCAAACGCATAGTAAGGAAAAATAGGGAGGAGTAAAAGAAACCAGAGCGATCCTCACCTTTAATGCTTTTGGTTTTTTTTTTAATTTTTTTTATTATTTTTTTATTATTTTATTATTTTTTTTGGAACATGGAGTTAAAAATTTTCTCTGATCAGATTCTGTATACTGCTAGACAGATTTAGCAGATATATTGGTTATTTTATTCAAAAGATGACTAAATGAAATTTAACCTTCTCTTTCTAATAAATAGAATTCTGGCTTGGCACAGGACAGGACTATTAAATGGCAACAACATAAAGGAAAGGGTCGCTGTAGTTGTTCCGCCCGCCCACTGTGCATTTAGGTTCCCATGAAAAAGGGGAACGTCAATGAACTGGTCTACAATCATTGGCAACTGTATCATAGTGAACATCAATAATTTGTTAAGAATGTTTTCCTCCATGTTGATTTAGATGAGGTGTACAAGAGCAACCTTATGCTGCTTAGGCCGCAGTATGACTTCATTCCCACATTTGAAAGTCTATATGGCTGAAGCAACATCTCAAATAATAGTTTGGTAAATTTAGTTCCCTTCTCCTCAGTTTATATGAGCAAGAGTAAATCATATCATTCAATATTTCACCTTACCTCTTATTGTTTATGTAAATGATATCATCATTGCTAGTTGGATAATTCATCGGTGATTAGTTCAATTGTTGATTGTGGCAAATGCTATAAGGAAGGGTTGTGAGATGAGTCCAATTTCTGTTCAAAGCAACATTCAAAATCATCTCTTGCCTTTATTCACTGATAATGCGAGTACTAAAACAAGTAAACAGGAAAACTCAGACCAAAAGAACGAAGACTGCCCTCCTAAATCTGAAAACAGAGTGATACATTTCCAATTTTTTTTTTCCAGCAGGTTCAGAAATGGAATGGAAAGTTTCCTAACTTTATAAGCTGTCATTGAAAAATCCAAATGGAAGAATCTTTAACTATACCTAAATAAGGTAGAGTAAACGAGAGACCAAAGAGAATACCTGTCGCCTGGAGAAGTTCCATCGCCGCCAAGTCCCATCACAACCATAACCAAAACATGACTCCGGAAAATAACTCCGTAAAATACAGATAGACCTCGTAAAACAAAATGAATTCATCAACCCTCAAGAAAAGAGTCCGCAAAAATAACCAAATCTGTATCATACAGATTGACTTCGTAAAACAACTCCGTAAACCCACAGACACCAAAACATCGCAAAACCTCGCCTAAACAAAAATTGTCACCCCCCAAGGAACTCCAAAACTTGCTCTGATACCAAAAATTGTCACGCCCCCAGAGGCACATGCTTCCTCGAAAATCGGCAGCATCTCCCCTGTACGGCGGACAATATGGGGCAAATATACATACATCTCCACCAATATAGCTCAGCCACAAGCGGCTGGCATCACAATAACAATTAAAACACAACCACGCAGTTTATATTGAAAAAATGAATGGGTGGCTTAGCCACCTTAACATAAAAAAAACAATCTACATAGCAGAATAACGTCAAAATCCAAAAACCATACTTGACAAGAAAACTAACTGCGAAAATAAAACAGACACTAGAATAAACCAAAACAAACCGACACTGGGACTGAGGGACTGGCAACTGGATCATCTCCTGGCTCCAAGCAAATACTACTACCTGCTACCTGAAACAACAAAAAGGAAAGCAGGGGTGGTGAGTCCGGGCGGACTCTGCGGGTATATGAGTAGACAAATAAGCATGGCATAATAAGATAACCAAGTAGAGAATCAACAGGTACAGTCCATAAGAAATATAGAAACCTAATCATGCATAACATATGAAATCGACATGGTATAAAATCCGAATAACGACTAAGCAGGTATAGAACAACTCAACAACAATAATATCAAGATAGACATGCATGTCATACATATGCAACAATCATAGCTCATATAAGTGCATCAAACACAAACAAATGCATAAAAGAAATACGTATGCACATGATGCAATGACATGTGTCACCCCTGACGCCAGTCAAGCCGTCAACACATCCCATCTGTGTGACCGAGTGGGTAGGGCTGTGACAACTGTACCACTCCAACAACAATAATAATATCACATACAACAATAAATACCAATAAGGCGTGGTTGAGTGGACAAGATGCTGGGGAGTCTACACTCCAACCCCGTACATAGGGGGAGCTATACAGCTACAATATATCCCTCGAAAACAACAACGGTGAGGGTGAGCCACCAACAGCTCATCCCTCTAAAATAACGGTGAGGGTGTCACTGTCTGGCATGACAGGACAAACACTCGCACTCTAACCACTACCATGACAACATGTGGTTGAGTGAATCGAGCAACAATATGACTAACGACGGCTTAACCAAATGTAAGCCAACAGTCGTTAGTATGCAACGTGCAAGTATGGTGCATGATATACGATGCACGAACAACCGGAGAAACAACGATGCAATAAAATCCAACGAGTATACGATGCATCAATACAACCAACCAGAAATCGAAACCAACGATTATGCACCTACACTACTAGGTAGGGTATTTCTAATGCCAAATAAACCTATTGTGTTTAATGAACTCCTAGGTGCTCGCGTACAAGCGGCACTTTACAGAACAGAAAATCAATAGAGGACTGTACGGATACAAACTTGGAATACTCGAAGATCAACGAAGAATAAGTCTCAACGGCGATGTTTAAATAACGACAAAGAACAAGGTCAAGCAACCTATAAGACATAAACTAGCCATGCTTTAAGGTAAAGAAAACTACTCGAGTACAAAGGAGAAATACCCGCCTTTAATTACAGATGTCGTAAGCGAAAAATCCTTCTACGATCAACCGTGCAAGTCTAAGGTCAAAGTCCTGTGTCAAAGACTAATTTTAGCTATTTATAACATTAATAGATTAGCTAAACAAGATTAGGACAAATCCTACTTATAACATCTAGATAAATAAATCTAAAATAACTATGCACTCCTTTTCAAGTTAGGCTTCGCCTAGGCTCAACCCAACTTCCTCACCATGAAACACAATAACAAATTAGCTTGCACAACTCCTCAGGGCGCCAACACTTGAAAAGAGGTTTTACCCAAAATGACCTAGACTATTGTATCATTAAGTTCATTCAGAACTTAGGCAAAAAGAACCCAACTCATAACTCATGCATCAGTGACTCAAGATCAGAACACCAAGACCTTACTTGGATTCATGGGTACCGCATTTAGAGAACCCCTCGTGCTCCGAAATGTAAAAATATCACTAAGG
>JAGFNQ010007812.1:0-61328 GCA_024364735.1 Boesenbergia rotunda | reverse complement strand
AAGAAGTCGAGCGGAAGATGTAGCGGTCGAGAAGGATAGCTTGGGAAAGGAGTCGATGGGCTCGGTGCATCCGAGGGACGCAAGGTCTGCGGAAGAGTACGTTGGTGGAGCATAAAGGACGCGTGTAACGTCCGAGGGACGAGAAGTTGGGTGGAAGCACGTTCGATGAGAAGGCCGGAGGAGGGTTCGCGTGAGCCCAACTCTAGAAGGCCCGGAAATCACCCAAAAAGACTCACTGGAGACTGGTCAGCAAAAGGTTGACAAAAAGTCACTCGGGCACCCGAAAGCACTCGGGCACCCATGAATGAGGGTGCCCCTATGCACTCGGGCGCCCCTGCTCCCAGGCTTCCCGGTGCATACAGGTTCCCGAGAACTAAGTTTTATCAGTCAACTTCGTTTTCGGACGTTGCGAAGTGGATAACTTCGAGGTCACATGTCAGACGCCCTCAAGCACTTTGGAGCCCCTATTGTGCCACGTCAACATTCGGATAGAATTTACCGGGGCTATAAATAGGCCCAGAGCTCAGTTCCATATCATCAATCACAGCAAATAAATTTCTTTCTAGTTTTTCTCTATTTTTCTATGTTTTTCATCATGTAAGAGGCTTCTCCGCCCGAAGGTGTTATTCCGGAGATATGCGCTTTATTTTGCCTTCGATTAGCAACCTCCCAGGTTGCAAACTAAGTAATTCTAGTTGTCTCTTTCTTTTTTGTTTGGTTTCAATCTGTTAATGTTTTTTTTAAAATAACTTCCATCTTTGTTTAGCAAAAATAAAAGATAGTGTTTTAATTTTTAGGGGCAATTTACCCCCCTCTTACCGATCGCATGATCACCTTCAATGAAGCTGTGATAATTTATGTTAACTAAATCCTGTTAGCTTCCATTCATAGAATGAATATAGAATGCATAGTGAGGGTTAGTTGAAATTAATAAATGGGTGTGAAAATTTGGAGAAGGATGCGATCGGTTAGTTAAAGAATGGACTACTAGGTTAGATCAATTGATTAATTGATTCATGGAACAAGTAATTAGATAATGTGATTATTTGTAATCAATCTAGCAAATGAATAATCAACAAGTTAGGAACGTATACTCGATTAATTAATTAATTAATGATATGAATTAATTAATAAGCAAATGAATAATTAACAAGTTAGTAATGTGTGCTCGATTGATTAATTAATTAATTAATTTTGATATGAATTAATTAATAAGTATATTAATTAATTATAGATCGGAAGTAGTTCCATGAGTTAACTCGGAAATTAACTCAAGAACTTAATTGTGACAGTTAGGTTAAAAAGGAATGCATTGTGATTTATGAATTAATTAAATATATATTATAGTTAGAATTTTTCCTAATTGAGTTTAGTATCTTGCTTAGCTAATTTAGTATTTTTATATAAATAGCTAAATTATTGTCTTTGATACAGGACCTTGACTTTGGACTCACACGGTTGATCATGGGAGGTTTACTTGGATATATTCTATCTTTAAGGCGAGTACTTCTAGCTGATTCCTTAGCTCTATTTACCCTTAAATGCATGATTATCTTATTATCTGAGTATGTTTATTTACATAGCTCTATTGCCCCTGTTTTCCTGCTTGGTACTTTTCTTTGCTTGACCTTTGAGTTAAAAATCCATATTTTCAATTTTATAGTCTCGAGTCTTGGTTTCTGATCCAAAGAGCACTGCTAGTACGCGTGTACTTTAGAAATATCATGTAACCTATCTAGGGTTAGTTGGTATTAGATATACCTGACTCAATAGATTAGTTGCATATTTATTTGTTATGGTTCTGGTTTGGGTGCATGTGTTATTTATTGATTCCATGATTGTTGACTTGATTTTGTTTTTGCACATCGATATCATGCACCATGTTGCATTTGTTATATGTCGGCGGTTATCGACTTCCTTGTGGTTAAGCCCGCCGTTAGTCATATAATGGTCTATCCACTGAACCACTCAGGGTAGTAATAGTTGTCAGAGTGCGAGCGGTCATCCTGTCGTACTACTCACAACCACTCATGAGCAGTGGTAGTTGTTGGAGTAGTAGCCAACGGTGACACCCCCCTATTATTTATGAGGGATAGGTAGAGCGGTTGTGCTTCATCGTTGGGTACTAGAGCGATTGTTCTCCTCTTCTTGGAGTCAAAAGTTGTTCCTCCTTGTTCTTGGGTATTAGAGCGGTTGTACTCCCTTGGGGTCTTTGATATAGAGCGGTTGTGCTGTCCCTTTTCTTGGGGTTCAGGATTGTGGTTGTTTTCCCAACATCCTATCCACTCGGCCACTCATAGAAGATGAATGTTGAGTGCATACAGTTGTCACTGCCCTTGTCCGGTCAACCACACAGATATGTGAGATAGTTGTAGATCGGTACGTACAAGTGACACATGTCATTTCATCATGTGCATACGATGCATCTTGCATTTGTTTGAGCTATGATTGTTACATATGATTGGCATGTGTAGATGGTTGTTTATTTACATTTATTATCTGATATATTTCTGCTTAGTAGTACAAGCAGAATATTGATGTGTCATGGGGGTTACCGATTATGCCCCGCAGATATGTTTTCACATTTGATCTATACTTTACATTTTAGAGATTGTATATCTTGATTCTATCTGCTTTATTTATCTCGTTTATACCATGCATTTCTCTATCTGTTATATTCGTAGAGTTCAAGCTCTGGCTCACCATCATTTGTTTTTCTTTTTGTTTCAGGTAGTAGATAGTTGTATCTCGTGCCACTAGGAGAGGATTCATCTGTCATCCTTTAGTGTCGAGTTTTTTTTTCGTTTTGAGTTATTTCATATATTCTAAGATGTTGTTTTTTTTATTTTACTAATGGACTGGTATTTATTTGTTTCCGTTGGACTTTAGATTTGTTGCATTTATTTTATAGAGTTTAGTATGTTTATTGTTAATTGCATGGATGTGTTGTTTAGTAAGTTATTTCTTTTGTTGCCAGGCGTATACGGCTGTGCTTTATATATAGAGGAGATGAATATGTATTCTGAGCTTCATATTGTCCGTCGTACAGGGGAGATGTTGCCTGATTTTCATGTAAGCATGGGCTTTGGGGGCGTGACACTGTGTATGTTTATGAAACATGTTTTAAGCATGCATCCCCATTGGGTCCCCAACACTGTTGACCACGTAGGTAAGCCTTCGGTCGCCCTATGCCTTTGTTCCCTTTTGTCGGACACCACCCATAACCAATTGTAGAAACTGTTCATGTGCCAGACAGCAGCCCCTTCATGTTCCCTTCTCTATACTTGTGTTGTCGCGTTACCCTCACCACATGGCACAAAGTCGAGCTGGGGTTTCCTCTCGAATCGTGTTGTCTCTTCATTTGACTAGTACCAAATCAGAGATGAAACTTATACACAAATATTGATAGAGGCAATCTTTCAAAAGGTTGCTAGTGAATATTGTTTCCTATACACGTCATCCAATAGGTATACTTCTAACGAAGCAATTATTTCTATGATTATGTCGGGCTCATATATGTCCTATGGTTGTGTATGATGTAATAATTTAACAAATTATTATATTCTTCTGCTATTTGTTTTTCGAATAAATTTTTAAATTGTGCATCGGGCACGCTAACCGATCAAATGCCAACCTTGCATTAGATCTGAAGCAATCTCAATCATTCGTTTAGATCTAATCAAATTCAAAAATGAGAAACTATAGTGAACTATGTGTAGGATTGATGCACGTAGGGGAGGGGAGGGGAGGGGAGGGGGGAGGAGGTGAATCACGTGTGTTTTTAAAATCTATCTTTTTCGTTTAAAAAAAATAGTGTGTAGTGGAATAAACGAATGAAGTATAAAAATGAAAGAACACAAGCGAACACAAAAATTTATTTGGTTCGGAGGCTTCGACGACTCCTACTCCAAGGCCCAAGTCTGTTGGACATTTTCGATGAGCAATCCACCAAATCTCTCTACCAGTAAACTTCTGGTAGAGTAGTTGAATACACAAGAATAAGACCAGTGTAACACTCTATACTGTCCTTAAGCAGATATATGAAATGAGTATAGAAATAGTTAAATTCGTTACCGTCATGATTGCAGATGTTTGGATGTGTTCATGTGTTGGTGTCGATCTTCAGGCAACGGTTGGGTATAGTCGAGCAGTAGAAGAACCGCAGCATGAAGACAAAGTCGTAGAATGATCGCTTGAGCTTATAGTAAAGTTGTCTCTTGAAGCTTGCTCGAAGAGTGCTTATAAAGGATACTAAGGGCTAGGGCACCTTAGAACCTAAAAACTGATCAGATTCGAGGAATGCAGTCTTTATTTGTGTGAGGGAACCTCCGTCAACTCTAAGGCATCTTCCTTCCGCTCCAAGGCGCCTTCATTCCACTTCGAGGCACCTCCCTGCAACGAAATTCTATCTCAAAATCTCATATGCGCAAGGGTGCCTCTGGCTTGTTCAGGGCGCCTATATTCAGCTCCAAGGCACCTCTGGTTACTTTCAAGGTGCCTTGAGATTGTTTATCTGAGGTAATTTTTATAGTTTAGACCCTCCAAAATAACGTTAGTCCATAGATAAAGTATACCCTACAAAATAAAATTAACATACTTAAAATAGGGTAAACAAGATATAAATATTAGTTAGATCATGTCTTCCCAAGATCAAGATTTCATCTTAGATCTCCGATATGGTTCTTATCTGGACCACGCCTATGGTCCCACCAAGGACTCGTTCTCACCGGATATCTCCTTCAGTATCTTAGCTCACTTACTATTTGTAGATCAACTCAGCTTCTTAACCCACCAAGTCTTCTTGCTATATGCCCATCTGAACTTTGACCAACTGCCAAGTCTCACAGACCCAGCTGGACTTCATGTCAGGTTTCAACTAACCTAGGCTTCAGGTAGTTGTTAGGCCTAGCGGACCCAACTGGACTTCCTGTCAGGTTTCAACCAACTTGGGCTTCTGCCTAGTGTAAGTCCTAAGCTTTTCAATCCAACACATTTGGTAACAAAGTTAGACAAATAACACATTTAACTTTGACCTTTTTTCATATATCAAAACCTAAACTTAAACATTAGTGCAAACTGCACCATCACTATGGATTGTCAATTTGCTACAGGAGACGCACGCGAAGAAGAAATAGGGAGCGGAGGAGGAAGCCGACTAGAGCACCACAAACAAAGGTTAAGGGGGTTTTCTCTTCCTCAACCATCATCCACCGAAGTTCTCCTTCCTCCTGCAGCCATCCATCGACGATTCATCTATCCAACGATCGTGACAAAACAGACAAGAAAGGCAAGTAGAGCTTCATCTTCTTTGATTCCCCAAAGTCGGTCATCTTCTCCACCAATGCCAATTGCCAAGAGATAAAGGGCTTTTCCTTCCTTCGGTCATCCACTTCTCATTTTCCTCACACCCGACACCAACCTCATTACCACTTCTTTCGATACCATCACCACTTGCCCGATTTACCATCAGCTGATCACCTCATCCATAGACCCTCTCTAGAATATTCATTCCTCGCCACCATCAATCAGATTGTTTCATCTCCATCTCAGTTAGAAGGCACTCCCGATGACAACCATCTCCAATCTCCTTCTTCTACGAGGTAATTGATCACTGCAAGTTTTGGGAATTCCCTAGATTTGTAATTGTTAATTCCAATTCAGATAGATCCAATCGTCAGTAGAGTGTAGATCTTAGATGGTTCATTTGATGAAACATGTGTTGGAGTTTTTGATCACTTGTATCTCCTCGGTATTTGACTTAGTCGATTTACGACCGTCAGATCTTTCGGGAGGTTGCTATCTCCTCGGTATTTGACTTAGTCGATTTACGACCGTCGGATCTTCCGAAAGGTTGCTATCTCCTTGGTATCTGACTTAGTTGATTAACGACCGTCGGATCTTCCGGGAGGTTACTGGGAGGAAGCAAACTGATTGGTTTATGTCGAGGCTAGTGTTCGACACTATCTCCATAAAACGATATTGCTCCACTACTGGTGCTCATGGATAGCAGCAATTCGTTTCCAAGATACAACGACGTCATCTCGGAATAGTAGCACTTCAAATTCTGAGACCGACGAACCTTTTCGCAGACATTTTGGACTCTCGAGGCAGAAGATGGATGAGTGCAAATGCTTTAGATTGCAATGCTTGAATGAATCAAATGATCTAGTGGAGAGATCTATTTATATTGAGTGAAGAGGTATGTACCCTTTGGTTCGGACAGATCTGGACCGTTCATAACGAAAGGGTATAACCCTTTAAAGGTCATTTAATCTCGTCCCTTGATCTGAAGAGTTATAACTCTTCAGATCCATCCTGATCTCGGCCGTCAGATTAGAATATTTAATCCGACGACTCAGATCCATTCTCCCTCTTCACATTCAGATCTTTGATCCGACGCTCCAGATCACACCTTCTTGCGATCTGTCCAAATCTTTGATCCGACGGCCACCATTGAGCGTATCTTGAACAATTAATTTCTCATTCACCCTTAGTCGATTTTGAGCAAATAAATAGTCCAGATTTATCTACGCGAAATGTAGATTTCGATTTTGAAGTCAAACTTGACTTTCAAAGATCGATGGCATAAAAATCGTATCCAACAATCCCCCACATGAATGGAAATTAATGCATATATTGCATGTATGCATGTTGACACTTTACAAGAGTCCAATCGATAAGTCAATGCATCGGGAAAGGTAGCTTGTGGCTTTGAACCTTCCGTAGTGGAATGCTATCGAGCATACTAGGCTGCACAGTGAACGTGATGTCTTGAACTGCTCAGCTGTTGGTGTATACTAAGACAATAACACCCACACAGAGACTTATCTCACCCACTTTTGGTTCTCATGGTTGGTTCCGTTTCAGCCATGGACACCAGCTTGGATCCATGAGTGTTTCATTGAAGCGACATGTCTCACATAGGTGACACTTCTATCAAGAGTATCCTACCATACTCCACCTTAAAGGTATAGAAGTCATTAAAAGCATAAGATTATCCTCACTACATGTGGTAGGACAACACCAAATCATCCTAGGATTGGGATAGTAGAGATAATTATTTCTCTTGTGCTGTTACACAACTTCTATAACTTCATTGTCCCATTGAACCAAGATCTTGGGATCTCCAGTCAACAAGGTTGGGTTACCGCGACAGTCATTTTTAGTTGTAGATTTTCAATCTCATTCCTCTTGATGAGCAGTATACTTGATCTCGATTTAGCCCCTTCGTTAGGGGATCTGCCAAATTATCCTTAGATTTGACATAATCGATTACAATCACTCCGTTCGAGATCAACTGCCTAATGATATTATGTCGACGACGTATATGTCGTGACTTACCATTATACATACTACTCTGTGCCCTTCCAATTGCCGATTGACTATCACAGTGGATAAGTACGGCGGGCACAGGTTTTGTCCAGCTCGGAATATCTTCCAAGAAATTCCGCAACCATTCAGCTTCTTCAGCTGCTTTATCAAGTGCTATAAACTCGGATTTCATTGTTAACCGAGCTATGCATGTTTGCTTAGTGGATTTCCAAGATACTGCTCCTCCACCGATCGTGAATACATATCCACTAGTGGATTTGGAGACTTTTGTATCGGAGATCCAATTAGCATCACAATATCCTCCAAAACTGCGGGATACCTTCCGTAATGTAATCCGTAGTTCATAGTATATTTTTAATATCTAGGAACTCGCATCAGTGCTTTCCAATGGGTGACGTTTGGATTGCACGTAAAACGACTCAGTTTGTTGACCGCCCAGGCAATATTCGGACGAGTACAGTTTGTGGGATACATCAAACTTCCAATTATCCGGGAATATTCCAATTGCGATATGGGTTCACCATGGTTTTTCAATAAGTGTTGACTTAGATCCATAGGTGTTTTTACAGTAGAGAGATCGTATGCATTGAATCTTTTCAATACTGACTCTACATAATGAGATTGTGTTAAAACTATCCCATCGGACGTCCTGAGAATTTTAATTCCCAATATGACATCTGCTAGACCCATATCTTTCATGTCGAAACTATTGGTCAACATTTTCTTAATACTCATGATGATATCATGATTACTTCCCATTATGAGCATGACGTCTACGTATAGACAGACGATTACATAACTCTCAGGTGTGCTTTTGACATAAATACATTTGTCACATTCATTTATTCTGAATTCGTTTGACAGTATTATTTTGTCAAATTTTTCGTGCCATTACTTTGGTACTTGTTTATGTCCGTACAACAACTTAACAAGTCGATACACATTTCCCTCAGTTCCAGGTGCTATGAACCCCTCGGGTTGCTCCATGTAGATTTCTTCTTCCAACTCACCATTTAAGAACGCAGTCTTAACATCCATTTGGTGTATTTCAAGGTCATACAATGCTACAATGGCTATCAGCACTCGTATGGACGTAATCCTTGTCACCGGTGAGTAGGTATCGAAGTAATCAAGGCCTTCTTGTTTCTTGTACCCTTTAACTATAAGTCTGGCCTTATACTTGTCAATCGATCCATCAGCTTTATTCTTGCGTTTTAGTATCCACTTACAACCAAATGGTTTAGTACCAGAAGGAAGGTGTACTAATTCCCAAGTATGGTTATTCATGATGGACTCGATTTCACTATTGACAGCTTCTTTCCGCAATGGGCCGTCGGGACTAGAGAGAGCTTCGCTTAGTGTTCTTGGGTCCATTTCTGACATGAATGTCATGAAATCTGACCCGAACGATTTCTCAACTCTAGCACGTTTGCTCCGACGTGGCTCTTCGCTTTGATTGTCAATAGCCCTTTTATGACAACTAAGTTCAGAACATTATCTTTGTTAGAACTTCCGTTGTCATTATTTTGAACGTTTTCCTTCTTATTTGGAAACACGTCTTCAAAAAATATTGCATTATGAGATTCTATGGTTGTACCCATATGAATATCATGAATGTCTGACTTATGAACTTATGAAGCGATATGCACTACTGTTTTGGGCATATCCGACAAATGTTGGATCGAACGTTTTAGGTCTGATCTTAACTTGCTTGGCTTAGGTACTTCGACCATTGCTAAGCACCCCCACTCTTTCAAATATTTGTATGATGGCTCGCGGCCTTTGAGAATGTGGTTTGCTGATAATATGGCTTCCCCCCACAAATTCTTGGGTAAGCTTGAATAGCTCAGTTGGTTAGAGCGTGTGGCTATTAACGACAAGGTTGGAGGTTCAAGTCTTCCTTCTCCTTGTGCTTTTTTTGGTAATTTTTTTAGAAATCCTTCCATGAAGGAGGGAGTTTCTCGATTACCGCAACAACTTTGAATGACTCATTCAGCGGCATTCCTTCGGCGTCCAGATCATGCATTATCAGTTGCATATCTTGGACCTGAGACGTGACGCTCTTGGAATCCACCATTTTGAAATCCAAAAACCGGCCGACGATGAATTTCTTCAGTCCGACGTTTTTTCGATTTTGTATTTCTTCTTCAGCGATATTCGCCGGTCTCGGAATTTGAAGTCAACTAGTGGATATGTATTCATGATCGGTGATCAAAAGTAATTTACTGAGGATAACAAGTAGAAGATATTGAAAATCATATTAACTGTTACTAGAGGAGCTAATATCCCGGATTGTTACTAGAGGAGCTTAGCTCTATTGGTTACCAGGATTCATAAAGAACTAGTACTTAAGCCTGGGTCTAGGGTTCGAATCCTGGGGAAGGCAAAAATCCACTATCCAGGGGGTGGGAAGACCTAGTAAGGTAATGACATGGTCAACGGTCGACGACCCTCAGAAAAATAAGGGGTCGCCGAATGAACCGCCAAATGGGCCACCAAATGGGCTGGGTCGTTACAATAAAAAGGCGCCTTTAAAAAAATTGTTGGATTTTTATGACTTGTATCTCCTCGGTATTTGACTTAGTCGATTTACGACCGTCGGATCTTCTAAGAGGTTGCTTTCGCAGAAAGCAAACTGATTGGTTTACGTCGAGGCTAATGTTTGACACTATCTCCGTAAAACGATATTGCTCCGCTACTGGTGCTCTCGGATAGCAGCAATTCGATTCCAAGATACAACGACGTCGTCTCGGAATAGTAGCACTCCAAATTCCGAGACCGACGAACCTTTTCGCAGGCTTTTTAGACTCTCGATGTAGAGGATGGATGAGTGCAAATGCTTTAGATTACTTCCCATTAGTGAGTAAATGGGTAATCGACTAAGTCAAATACCTAGAAATTCAAAGTTGCCGAAGGAATGCTGCTAAACGAGTCATTCAAAGTTGCTACGGTAATCGAGAAACTCCCTCCTTTATGGAAGGATTTCCAAAAATTACCTCAAAAAGCACAAGCAGAAGGAGGGCTAGTGCAAAAGGGTGAATCTGACTTCAAAATCAAAATTTCTCCTCGGTATTTGACTTAGTCGATTAACGACCGTCGGATCATCTGGGAGGTTGCTCGGAGGAAGCAAACTGATTGGTTTACGTCGAGGCTAGTGTTCGACACTATCTCCGTAAAACGATATTGCTCCGCTACTGGTGCTCACGGATAGCAGCAATTCGTTCCCAAGATACAATGACGTCGTCTCAGAATAATAGCACTTCAAATTCCGAGACCGGCGAACCTTTTCGCAGGCTTTTTGGACTCTCGATGCAGAGGATGGATGAGTGCAAATGCTTTAGATTGCAATGCTTTGAATGAACGAAATGATCTAGTGGAAGGATCTATTTATATTGAGTGAAGAGGTAAGTACTCTTTGGTTCGGACAGATCTGGACCGTTCATAACGAAAGGGTATAACCCTTTAAAGGTCATTTAATCTTGTCCCTTGATCTGAAGAGTTATAACTCTTCAGATCCATCTTGATCTCGGACGTCAGATTAGAACATTTAATCCAATGCCTCAGATCCATTCTCCCTCTTCACATTCAGATCTTTGATCCGACGCTCCAGATCGCACCTTCTTGCGATCTGTCCAAATCTTTGATCCGACGGCCACCATTGAGCGTATCTTGAACAATTAATTTCTCATTCACCCTTAATTGGTTTTGAGCAAATAAATAGTCCAGATTCATCTTCGCGAAACATAGATTTTGATTTTGAAGTCAAACTTGACTTTCAACGATCGATGGCATCAAAATCGTATCCAACAATTCCCCACATGAATAGAAATGAATGCATGTATGCATGCTGACACTTTACAAGACTCCAATCGACAAGTCAATGCATCGGGAAAGGTAGCTTGTGGCTTTGAACCTACCGTAGTGGAATGCTATCGAGCATACTAGGCTGTGCAGTGAATGTGATGTCTTGAACTGCTCAGCTGTTGGTGTATACTAAGACAATAACACCCACACAGAGATTTATCTCACCCACTTTTGGTTCTTATGGTTGGGTCCGTTTCAGCCATGGACACCATCTTGGATTCATGAGTGTTTCATTGAAGCGACCTGTCTTCACACTCATATAGGTGACACTTCTATCAAGAGTATCCTACCATACTTCACCTTAAAGGTATAGAAGTCATTAAAAGCATAAGATTATCCTCATTACATGTGGTAGGATAGCACCAAATCATCCTAGGATTGGGATAGTAGAGATAATTATTTCTCTTGTGCTGTCACATAACTTCTATAACTTCGTTGTCCCATTGAACCAAGATCTTGGGATCTCCAGTCAACAAGGTTGGGTTACCGCTACAGTCGTTTTTAGTTGTAGATTTTTAACCCCATTCCTCTTGTTGAGCAGTATACTTGATCACGATTTAGCCCCTTCGTTAGGGGATCTGCCAAATTATCCTTAGATTTGACATAATCGATTGCAATCACTCCGTTCGAGATCAGCTGCCTAATGGTATTATGTCGACGACGTATATGTCGTGACTTACCATTATACATACTACTCTGTGCCCTTCCAATTGCCGATTGACTATCACAGTGGATAAGTACGGCGGACACAGGTGTTGTCCATCTCGGAATATCTTCCAAGAAATTCCGCAGCCATTCAGCTTCTTCAGCTGCTTTATCAAGTGTTATAAACTCGGATTCCATTGTTGACCGAGCTATGCATGTTTGCTTAATGGATTTCCAAGATACTGCTCCTCTACCGATTGTGAATACATATCCACTAGTGGATTTGAAGTCTTTTGTATCGGAGATCCAATTAGCATCATAATATCTATCCATGACTGCGGGATACCTTCCATAATGTAATCCGTAGTTCATAGTATATTTTAAATATCTAAGAACTCGCATCAGTGCTTTCCAATGTTTGTCGTTTGGATTATTCGTAAAACGACTCAGTTTGTTGACCACACAGGCAATATCCGATGAGTACAGTTTGTGAGATACATCAAACTGCCAATTATCCGGGAATATTCCAATTGCGATATGGGTTCACCATGTTTTTTCGCTAAGTGTTGACTTAGATCCATAGGTGTTTTTACATTAGAGAGATTGTATGCATTGAATCTTTTCAATACTGATTCTACATAATGGGATTGTGTTAAAACTATCCCATCGGACGTCCTGAGAATTTTAATTCCCAATATGACATCTGCTAGACCTATATCTTTCATGTCGAAACTATTGGTCAACATTTTCTTAGTACTCATGATGATATCATGATTACTTCACATTATGAGCATGTCGTCTACGTATAGACAAACGATTAAATAACTCTCAGGTGTGCTTTTGACATAAAAGCATTTGTCACATTCATTTATTCTGAATTCGTTTGACAGCATTATTTTGTCAAATTTTTTGTGTCATTGCTTTGGTACTTGTTTAAGTCCGTACAACGACTTAACAAGTCGACACACCTTTCCCTAAGTTCCAGGAGCTATGAACCCCTCGGGTTGCTCCATGTAGATTTCTTCTTCCAACTCACCATTTAAGAATGTAGTCTTAACATCCATTTGGTGTATTTCAAGGTCATACAATTTTGCAATGGCTATCAGCACTCGTATGGACGTAATCCTTGTCACCGTGTGAAGGTATCGAAGTAATCAAGACCTTCTTATTACTTGTACCCTTTAGCTACAAGTCTGGCCTTATACTTGTCAATCGATCCATCAGCTTTGTACTTGCATTTTAGTATCCACTTACAACCTAATGGTTTAGTACCAGAAGGAAGGTCTACTAATTCCCAAGTATGGTTATTCATGATGGACTCAATTTCACTATTGATAGCTTCTTTCCGCAATGGGCCGTCGGGACCAGAGAGAGCTTCACTTAGTGTTCTTGGGTCCATTTCTGACATGAATGTCATGAAATCCAGCCTGAACGATTTCTCAACTCTAGCCCATTTGCTCCGACGTGGCTCTTCGCTTTGATTGTCAATAGCCATTTTATGACAACTAAGTTCTGGAACATTATCTTTGTTAAAACTTCCGTTGTCATAATTTTGAACGTTTTTCCTTCTTATTTGGGAACACGTCTTCAAAAAATATTGCATTCCAAGATTCTATGGTTGTACCCACATGAATATCAGTAATGTATGACTATAAAGCGATATGCACTACTGTTTTGGGCATATCCGACAAATATTGCATCGACCGTTTTAGGTCCGATCTTAACTTGCTTTGGCTTAGGTACTTCGACCTTTGCTAAGCACCTCCACATTTTCAAGTATTTGTACGATGACTCGCGGCCATTGAGAATGTGGTTTGCTGATAATATAGCTTCCCCCCACAACTTCTAGGGTAAGCTTGGAAATCTCAGTTGGTTAGAGCGTGTGGCTATTAATCACAAGGTCGAAGGTTCAAGCCCTCCTTCTGCTTGTGTTTTTTTAGGTAATTTTTAGAAATCCTTCCATGAAGGAGGGAGTTTCTCGATTACCGTAGCAACTTAGAATGACTGGTTTAGCGGCATTCCTTCGGCGTCCAGATCATGCATTATCAGTTGCATGTCTTGGACCTGAGACGTGACGCAATTGGAATCTACCATTTTGAAATCCAGTAATTGACCGACAATGAATTTATTCAGTCCGACGTTTTTCGGTTTTGTATTTCTTTTCTGCGATTCCCACAGTGACTTGGCCGTCTCCATTATGCAATATACATTATATAGCGTATTGTCCAGCGCATTTAAGAACGTAATTGCGGCACAGGAAGTCTCCGTGTGACCACGCATCGCGAGCAGCCTGGCTCCCAGAATTATTTTCCGTAGCGGCTGGCGGGTCTTCACGCAGGAACCATACAAGGTTCAGCGTGGTTAGGTAGAACAGCATCTTTTGTTGCCATCATTTGAGGTCAGCTCAGTTGAATTTCTCCGGCTTCTCGGCGTGAGGGACGGCAGTTGATACATTGTTGACTCCAGCCATATCAGTTTGTCGAATATCATTTTACGATTGTTGGAAATTTTTGATTACCACTTGTAAGATGGGAGACTTCCTGTGCCGCCCCTCACGCCGAGAAGCCGGAGAAATTCAACGGAGCCGACTTCAAAAGATGGTAGCAAAAGATGTTGTTCTACCTAACCACGCTGAACCTTGTACGGTTCCTACGTGAAGACCCGCCAGCCGCTACGGAAAATTATTCCGGGAGCCAGGCTGCTCGCGATGCGTGGTCACACGGAGACTTCCTATGCTGCAATTACGTTCTTAAATGCGCTGGACAATGCGCTATATAACGTATATTGCATAATGGAGACGGCTAAGTCACTGTGGGAATCGCTGAAAAGAAATACAAAATCGAAAAACGCCAGACTGAATAAGTTCATTGTTGGTCGGTTTCTGGATTTCAAAATGGTGGATTCCATGATCGTCACGTCTCAGGTCCAAGACATGCAACTGATAATGCATGATCTGAACGCCGAAGGAATGCCGGTAAACGAGTCATTCAATGTTGCTGCGGTAATCGAGAAACTCCCTCCTTCATGGAAGGATTTCTAAAAATTACCTAAAAAAGCACATGCAGAAGGAGGACTTGAACCTTTGACCTTGTGGTTGAGGACTTGAACCTTTGACCTTGTGGTTGATAGCCACACGCTCTAACCAACTAAGCTATTAAAGCTTACCCAAAAACTTGTGGGGGGAAGCTATATTATCACAAACCACATTCTCTATAACGCCCGCCCTTATATCTACTCTCGGGGCGGGGATACGTACAATCAATCATATAATTTTTCATAAAATAAAAAAAAATACAAGTGCAAGGACTAAGTACTGAGCACGCTTGTTTAAAACTTTCAAGTGATATTTACAAGTGCTAAGCATACTAGTCAGTACATGCCAATCAGATATCATGCTTTAATGATTAGAACATGGTAGGTGCATAGCAAGTTTAGTAATTCATAACAAGTGCTAAGCATACTAGAACATCATTTGAAATATTTTAATAAAGAGTTATCCTATAACATGATGGGGTTCACAAGTAGTTCAACTCATAACATAATCAAGTATAAGAGTAATCCAAGTGTAATCACTAACATTCAAGAGTACCCAATCCTAATCACTAACATTCTTTATCAAGAAAACATTAACATAAGCATAGTAAAGTAGATATAAGAATCTTTCTTTCCCGAGCCACCACCTCACACATCTTCAGCCCTCCTGCCTCTTCCTTTAGTTTAAGTGTCCCTTACCCTGATCTGCAGCATAAGACAACACATAGACTAGTAAGCACAAATGCTTAGTAAGGATCCTGTCCTACTCGCAAAATCCATACGGAAGAATACAACATGTACACATAATGAATCATAAGCATGAGTTTATCATAGCATACTAAACATCAAAGTTTCTAAGCAAGCAGTATAAAGTATCTTAAGCATACCCTTCACATATAATAAATGTTTTCAAAACAATTCCATAAAGGTATTACTTAAAAATACTTCAACATCATATAGGGGCCCAGTTGTGTACCACATCAAGCGCGTTCCCTAATGAATTGGGGTAGCGAGCCACCAACCCATTAGAGCAGGACCCTTCCGTCCTACCGGAGCCATGACCTTCAGTTAACATGTACCCCGGATTTGTTTAACGACCCCCTTCCGAGTCGGGTACACAACTTTCAAAGTAAAATACTTATCATGCTTTTACATATATGCTAAGGAGTACTCCAAATCCACTCTCAAGGGACACACCACTCTTCAAGGGTGCTCATGATCCCATAGGGACACACCACACAACATAAGGGGTGCTCTTGATCCCATTCTTAGTGGAGTATCCTTTCAAGCATTTTATCATACACATCACATGCAATTCATAAGGGTGCCCCATGGGCTATAAGACATGCTCATACATACATCATAATTCAACCACTCAAACATACTTTATATATGACAAGATTGGTCACATAAATCATATTCATATCATAGGAAGTGGTAGCATGCTTCATGGTTTAATTTAACTCTTCCTAACCCTAAAACTAGGGTTTGGCCGAATGGTGTAAGGTAGGGATAGATTAGGTTTTTGACATCAAACATCCCATACAAGCTTCACATATATATACATCATGTATCATACTAAGCATAGCATACATCATGGGGTAATCAACCTTCACAACCCTAATGTTTCATGCCTTGGCCGAAAGTTACATGCTAGGGCAAGTTAAGTTTTCCAATCAAGCATTCCATTTAACATCACATGCATATACATATCATCTTACTAAACATAAACATATCTCATAGGGTAGTTTAACCTTCACAAACCCTAACCTATTCATGTTGGCCGAATGGTGTAAGGTAGGGGAATTAGGGTTTTTGAAATCAAACTTCACACAAACATTTACACAAACACCTCACATACATATCATGCCACATATTAAGCATAGAATACATCATAGGATAATCATGCACTCTAAACCCTAATTCTTCTAGGGTTGGCCGAAAGTGTAGGGTAGGGGAATTAGGGTTTTTGAAATCAAACATTCACACAAACATTTATACAAACACCTTGTCTACACTACTAAGCATGGATACATCATAGGATAATCATGCAACCCTAAACCCTAGTTTTCATCCTTGGCCGAAACATTGTAGGGAGTTCAACCCTAGTTTTTGTCATCACAACATGAAGGGAAACCACATATATATATACCCTAAGTCCTAAGGGATCTCCTCATGCATCAAGGAGTAGCCAAGGCCTTCCCCTTGGGGGTGGCCGAAACCTACACAAGGGGAAAACTCCCATTTTCGAAAACCAAGGAAGAAGAAGAATCATGTAACAACAATTACACTGCAGGCGAGGGGATACTTACATCCTTTCGCTTGAAATTCACCTTCTCTAAATCTTTAGGGTACCCTTGGTTGAAGGAGGAGTGAGAGTTCCCTTTTAGACTTCTCTAGAACTCTTGGCCCTAGTAGAGGGCAAGATCCTTGGATGGGGTCTTCTTCCTTCCAATTCCCTAGGGTTAGAACCCTAGGGTGTATTTTCGAAAATTGAAAAGGGAGAAGAGGGCTTAGATTTTCGGTGGGGAGAGTGGAGAAGAAGAAGAATCAAAGTTCTTTCCCCCTCTTCCTCTCTTATTTATACTATTCTCATGAAGGGACATGTCTCTTCACCTTCCTAGCTTTAACTAGGGCGTTCCTTATTCTCTCAACATGAAACACCCTTGGTGCATTGGTTAAGACATGGTTAGTGCAACTAGGAGGTTCAAGGTTCGATCCTTGCTTCCTCCTTTCTACACTTTCTTTTTATCACATTTTGCACTAATCCACATCAAAGCCCATTAAGCCAAGCCCATCATGACATTTCATAAGAATGTCTCATAACATTATATATGGGAAAAATTGGGGTGTTACAATCCCCCATATCTTATAAAAAGTTCGTCCCGAACTTAAAACAGTTCCGGATACTTTAATCGTATTGCCTCCTCCCGTTCCCAGGTGGCTTCTTCGAATTGCTCGTTCCGCCACAGAACCTTTACTAAGGGCACTTCTTTGTTCCTTAGCTTTTTGATTTCCCGATCTAGGATCTGAATAGGTCGGCGTTCGGAACTTAGGTTCTCTTGGTCTTGTACTGGTTGGGGCTCTATCATTTGATTCACATCAGAGGTACATTTCCTGAGCATTGATACATGGAAGACATTGTGGATAGCCGACATTTCTGGCGGTAGCTCCAGTTCGTAGGCCACTTTGCCTACCCGTCTCAGGATCTGGTACGGTCCCACATATCTCGGACTCAGCTTCCCTCTCTTCCCGAATCTCATCACCCCTTTCATAGGGGCCACTTTAAGGAATACTGAATTCCCAACATCAAACTCCAGTGGTCTGCGTCGCTTATTAGCGTAGCTTTTCTACCGACTCTGAGCAGTCTCTATCCTCTGGCGGATATTCTTTATAGCCTGAGTGGTTTCATCTATAATATCAGTCTGGAGTCCCATCTCCTTCTTTTCACCACTCTCGAGCCAGCATATAGGAGATCTGCATTTCCTTCCGTATAGTGCCTCGTACGGTGTCATCCCGATAGTAGCCTGATAACTGTTGTTATAAGCAAACTCTGCCAGGCTCAGGTATTGACACCAACTTCCCTTGAAGTCCAAGGCACAAGCTCGTAACATGTCCTCTAATATTTGATTCACTCTTTCAGTCTGCCCGTCAGTCTGGGGGTGAAAGGCCGTACTGAATTTCAGCTTCGTGCCAAAAGCCTTTTGCACGTGTCCCCAAAAATCTGAAGTAAATCGACCATCCCGATCAGAGATAATGGTCTTGGGAACCCCGTGTAGTCGGACAATTTCCTTGACGTACAGTTGAGCCAACTGCTCTACCGAGTAGGTCATCCTGATAGCCAGAAAATGGGCAGACTTGGTTAGCCTGTCCACAATAACCCATATACCATCAAATCCATTCGTCGTTCTAGGCAGCCCAGAGATGAAATCCGTAGAGATGTCTTCCCATTTCCACTCGGGAATCGGCAGAGGTTGCAGAACTCCCCCAGGCCTCTGGTGTTCTGCTTTGACCCTCTGGCAGGTCAAACACATACTGATATAGTGGGCTACATCTCGCTTCATACCGGACCACCAAAACTTGCTCTTCAGATCTTGATACATCTTGGTAGACCCAGGATGCATCGCATAAGGTGTTCCGTGGGCTTCCTCGAGGATTCTTGTCCGTAAGTCGGAGTCGTCGGGAACACATAATCGATCCCGAAGACATAAAACTCCGCTGTCCGAAATCCGAAATCCATCGTCCTTGCCTTCGAGAACCTCTTGTTTGATTCTCTGAAGACTCGGATCATGATTCTGCTTTTCCATAATATCGTTGAATAATGTTGGCGTAATCATCAGGGTGGACAGCTGTCCTGATATGATTTCAATCCCGTAATTCATAATTTCTTCCCCTAAGGGTTGTGACAAAGCTGATAAAGACATCAAAGCAGCACATGATTTTCTACTGAGAGCATCGGCTACCTTGTTGGCTTTTCCCGGATGGTACAGGATCTCACAATCATAATCCTTGACCAACTCGAGCCATCTGCGCTGTCTCATATTCAGATCTTTCTGGGTGAAGAAATATCACAGACTCCGGTGATCTGTATAAACTTTACACTGAGTTCCATATAGATAGTGCCTCCATATTTTCAGCGCAAAGACCACCGCTGCTAACTCTAAGTCATGGTTAGGGTAGTTTCTTTCATGTTCCTTCAGCTGCCTAGAGGCATAGGCAATTACCTTCCCATTTTGCATAAGCACAGCTCTGAGTCCCAGTTTGGATGCGTCGCTGTACATATCGAAACCCATATCACTTTCTGGAAGAGTCAATATCGGAGCGCTAGTCAGCCTCCTTTTCAGTTGATCAGTAAAGCTCTTCTCACATTCATCGGTCCATACATATTTCTTGTCTTTCTTTGTAAGAGCTGTCATCGGGGCCGCAATCCGAGAGAAGTTCTCTACGAATTTTCTGTAATAGCCTGCTAGCCCGAGGAAACTTCTGATTTCGCTGGCATTCTTGGGTCTGGTCCAGTTACTCACAGCTTCGATTTTAATTGGGTCCACTATTACTCCTTCCTTGGAGTTAACATGTCCCAAGAATGATACTTGATCGAGCCAGAACTCGCATTTGGAAAATTTAGCATACAGTTGTTCCTTCTGAAGAATCTGTAGTACTATACTCAGGTGTTCAGCATGTTCTTCGGGAGTTCTTGAATATATAAGGATATCGTCGATCAAGACGATCACAAATCTGTCGAGAAATGACGAGAATACCCGATTCATTTTATGCTTCCGAAATATTCGTCCTTATTTGTCGCATGATTAATATAGGGTAAATGAGATTTTATTTATTATATCACCAAAATTTATTTTATCCCGTCTTATAAGTCTACATACAAAACTAGTCCAACTCGGCGAGCAAGATGAGCTGTCATTATGCCCAAAATAAAGAACATCATAGCGATGACTACCACCCCCTCGCTCATCTCCCCTTGGCCCGCCTCAGGATCCTCTACCATCTCCATCAGGTCTTCTTCTTCAATCTCAAGAATCTCCTCGACCACTTCAAGGTCTTCCTCGAACATCTCGAGCATCTCGGGATCCTCCTCGAAGGGCTCGGGATCCTCCTCGAATGGCTCGGGGTCCTCCTCGAAAGGCTCGGGGTCCTCCTCGAATGGTTCGGGGTCCTTCTCGAACGGCTCGGGATCCCCCTCCAAGTCCCCCAGATCTTCCGGGAACTCATGGTGGAGAAGCTGCTTACATAATTCCGTATATGAGATACAGCATTCGTGCTGCCCCCAGATCTGATGCGCAACCTCTCTCGCCCGATTGGGCAAAGAACGAAGCAAAGCTCCGATCCTATAATCATCCGTGACTGGAAACCCTTCTCGCTCCAGTTTCCAGAATAGCCGATCCAAAAACCCCATGTTGCCTTGAATTCCCCGGGTCGGACAATACTCAACTGCCTCTATCCGCTCCATTAGCTCGCGGCACCTCTCGGTGTAGTTCTCATGCAACATCTGGAATTGAAAAGAAAATGACATAGTTAGTACTAAACCGACCAAGCCAGTACAAAACCATTTCCTTTTCAATTCGCAAGTATGTATACAGAGGAAAACACTCACACAATCGGTTTAGTTTACCCAAATTCTAAATTATTAATTAATATATATATATATATATAAGAGAAAGTATCGTTCATGTTCACATATCTTACACTTACTTGTCATTATCTATCATACAGGTGATAAATAACTAACATAAGAATTAACACTACTTTCACCTGTTATGCAAGTATAAATCATCTCCATATAATCATTACTGTACATGAAATAAAGTAAAGCGAGGTTAAGATCTCTTACTTGGAAGCGGCAGGATGAAGCTTGATGTGTGTGTAGTGGAGGGAAACCTGCTCTGATACCAACCTGTAACGCCCGCCCTTATATCTACTCTCGGGGCGGGGTTGCGTACAATCAATCATATAATTTTTCATAAAATAAAAAAAATACAAATGCAAGGACTAAGTACTGAGCACGCTTGTTTAAAACTATCAAGTGATATTTACAAGTGCTAAGCATACTAGTCAGTACATGTCAATCAGATATCATGCTTTAATGATTAGAACATGGCAGGTGCATAGCAAGTTTAGTAATACATAACAAGTGCTAAGCATACTAGAACATCATTTGAAATATTTTAATAAAGAGTTATCCTATAACATGATGGATTCACAAGTAGTTCAACTCATAACATAATCAAGTATAAGAGTAATCCAAGTGTAATCACTAACATTCAAGAGTACCAATCCTAATCACTAACATTCTTTATCAAGAAAACATTAACATAAGCATAGTAAAGTAGATATAAGAATCTTTCTTTCCCGAGCCACCACCCCACACATCTTCAGCCCTCCTGCCTCTTCCTTTAGTTTAAGTGTCCCTTACCCTGATCTGCAGCATAAGACAACACATAGACTAGTAAGCACAAATGCTTAGTAAGGATCCTGTCCTACTCGCAAAATCCATACGGAAGAATACAACATGTACACATAATGAATCATAAGCATGAGTTTATCATAGCATATTAAACATCAAAGTTTCTAAGCAAGCAGTATAAAGTATCTTAAGCATACCCTTCACATATAATAAATGTTTTCAAAACAATTCCATAAAGGTATTACTTAAAAATACTTTAACATCATATAGGGGCCCAGTTGTGTACCACCTCAAGCGCGTTCCCTAATGAATTGGGGTAGCGAGCCACCAACCCATTAGAGCAGGACCCTTCCGTCCTACCGGAGCCATGACCTTCAGTTAACATGTACCCCGGATTTGTTTAACGACCCCCTTCCGAGTCGGGTACACAAGTTTCAAAGTAAAATACTTATCATGCTTTTACATATATGCTAAGGAGTACTCCAAATCCACTCTCAAGGGACACACCACTCTTCAAGGGTGCTCATGATCCCATAGGGACACACCACACAATATAAGGGGTGCTCTTGATCCCATTCTTAGTGGAGTATCCTTTCAAGCATTTTATCATACACATCACATGCAATTCATAAGGGTGCCCCATGGGCTATATAAGACATGCTCATACATACATCATAATTCAACCACTCAAACATATTTTATATATGACAAGATTGGTCACATAAATCATATTCATATCATAGGAAGTGGTAGCATGCTTCATGGTTTAATTTAACTCTTCTTAACCCTAAAACTAGGGTTTGGCCGAATGGTGTAAGGTAGGGATAGATTAGGTTTTTGACATCAAACATCCCATACAAGCTTCACCTATATATACATCATGTATCATACTAAGCATAGCATACATCATGGGGTAATCAACCTTCACAACCCGAATGTTTCATGCCTTGGCCGAAAGTTACATACTAGGGCAAGTTGAGTTTTCCAATCAAGCATTCCATTTAAACATCACATGCATATACATATCATCTTACTAAACATAAACATATCTCATAGGGTAGTTTAACCTTCACAAACCCTAACCTATTCATGTTGGCCGAATGGTGTAGGGTAGGGGAATTAGGGTTTTTGAAATCAAACCTTCACACAAACATTTACACAAACACCTCACATACATATCATGCAACATATTAAGCATAGAATACATCATAGGATAATCATGCACCCTAAACCCTAATTCTTCTAGGGTTGGCCGAAAGTGTAGGGTAGGGGAATTAGGATTTTTGAAATCAAACATTCACACAAACATTTATACAAACACCATGTCTACACTACTAAGCATTGATACATCATAGGATAATCATGCACCCTAAACCCTAGTTTTCATCCTTAGGCCGAAACCTTGTAGGGTGTTCAACCCTAGTTTTTGTCATCACAACATGAAGGGAAAACAACATATATATATACCCTAAGTCCCAAGGGGTCTCCTCATGCATCAAGGAGTAGCCAAGGCCTTCCCCTTGGGGGTGGCCGAAACCTACACAAGGGCTAACCTCCCATTTTCGAAAATGAACAAGAAGAAGGAATCATGCCACAACAATTACACTGCGGGCGAGGGGATACTTACATCCTTTCGCTTGAAATTCACCTTCTCTAAATCTTTTAGGGTACCCTTGGTTGAAGGAGGGGTGAGAGTTCCCCTTGTTAGAACTTCTCTAGAACTCTTGGCCCTAGTAGAGGGCAAGATCCTTGGATGGGGTCTTCTTCCTTCCAATTCCCTAGGGTTAGAACCCTAGGGTGTATTTTCGAAAATTGAAAAGGGAGAAGAGGGCTTAGATTTTCGGTGGGGAGAGTGGAGAAGAAGAAGAATCAAAGTTCTTTCCCCCTCTTCCTCTCTTATTTATACTATTCTCATGAAGGGACATGTCTCTTCACCTTCCTAGCTTTAACTAGGGCGTTCCTTATTCTCTCAACATGAAACACCCTTGGTGCATTGGTTAAGACATGGTTAGTGCAACTAGGAGGTTCAAGGTTCGATCCTTGCTTCCTCCTTTCTACACTTTCTTTTTATCACATTTTGCACTAATCCACATCAAAGCCCATTAAGCCAAGCCCATCATGACATTTCATAAGAATGTCTCATAACATTATATATGGGAAAAATTGGGGTGTTACATTCTCAAAGGCCGCGAGCCATCGTACAAATACATGAAAATGTCGGGGTGCTTAGCAAAGGTTGAAGTACCAAAGCCAAAGCAAGTTAAGATCGGACCTAAAACGTTCAATGCAACATTTGTCGGATATGCCCAAATCTGTTGTGCATATTGCTTCATAGTCAGACATTCCTGATATTCATGTGGGTACAACCATAGAATCTCGGAATATAATATTTTTTGAAGACGTGTTCCCAAATAAGAAGGAAAACGTTCAAAATAATGACAACGGAAGTTCTAACAAAGATAATGTTCCAGAACATAGTTGTCATAAAAGGGCTATTGATAATCAAAGCGAAGAGCCACGTCGGAGCAAACGGGCTAGAGTTGAGAAATCGTTCAGGCTGGATTTCATGACATTCATGTAGAAATGGACCTAAGAACACTAAGCGAAGCTCTCTCTGGTCCCGACGGCCCATTGCGGAAAGAAGCTGTCAATAGTGAAATCGAGTCCATCATGAATAACCATACTTGGGAATTAGTAGACCTTCCTTCTGGTACTAAACCATTAGTTTGTAAGTGGATACTAAAACGCAAGTATAAAGCTGATGGATCGATTGACAAGTATAAGGTCAGACTTGTAGCTAAATGGTACAAGCAACAGGAAGGCCTTGATTACTTCGATACCTACTCACCGATGACAAGGATTACGTTCATACGAGTGCTGATAGCCGTTGCAGCATTGTATGACCTTGAAATACACCAAATGGATGTTAAGACTGCGTTCTTAAATGGTGAGTTGGAAGAAGAAATCTACATAGAGCAACCCGAGGGGTTCATAGCTCCTGGAACTGAGGGAAAGGTGTGTCGACTGGTTAGGTCGTTGTACGGACTTAAACAAGTACCAAAGCAATGGCACAAAAAATTTGACAAAATAATGCTGTCAAACGAATTCAGAATAAATGAATGTGACAAATGCATTTATGTCAAAAGCATACCTAATAGTTTTGTGTTCGCCTTTCAATACGTAGACGACATGCTCATAATGGGAAGTAATCATGATATCATCATGAGTACTAAAAAAAATGATGACCAATAGTTTCGACATGAAAGATATGGGTCTAGCAGATGTCATATTGGGAATTAAAATTCTTAAGACGTCCGATGGGATAGTTTTAACACAATCCCATTATGTAGATTCAGTATTGAAAAGATTCAATGCATACAATCTCTCTAATGTAAAAACACCTATGGATCTAAGTCAACACTTAGCGAAAAACCATGGTGAACCCATATAGCAATTGGAATATTCTCGGATAATTAGCAGTTTGATGTATCTCACAAACTGTATTCGTCCGGATATTGACTGTGTGGTCAAAAAACTGAGTCGTTTTACGAGTAATCCAAACGACACACATTGGAAAGCACTGATGCGAGTTCTTAGATATTTGAAATATACTATAAACTACGGATTACATTACGGAAGGTATCCCGCAGTCTTGGAGGGATATTGTGATGCTAATTAGATCTTCGATACAAAAGACTTCAAATCCACTAGTGGATATGTATTTATAATCGGTGGAGGAGCAGTATCTTAGAAATCCACTAAGCAATCGTGCATAGCTCGGTCAACAATGGAATCCGAGTTTATAGCACTTGATAAAGCAATTGAAGAAGCTGAATGGCTGCGGAATTTCTTGGATGATATTCCGAGCTGGATAAAACCTGTGTCCGCCGTACTTATCCACTGTGATAGTCAATCGGCAATTGGATGGGGACAGAGTAGTATGTATAATGGTAAGTCATGACATTTACGTCGTCGACATAATACCATTAGGTAGTTGATCTCGAACGGAGTGATTGCAATCGATTATGTCAAATCTAAGGATAATTTGGCAGATCCCCTAACGTAGGGGCTAAATCGAGATCAAGTATACTGCTCATCAAGAGGAATGGGATTAAAAATCTACAACTAAAAACGACTGTAGCGGTAACCCAACCTTGTTGACTGGAGATCCCATGATCTTGGTTCAATGGGACAACGATGTTACAGAAGTTGTGTAACAGCACAAGAGAAATAATTATCTCTACTATCCCAATCCTAGGATGATTTGGTGCTGTCCTACCACATGTAGTGAGGATAAGTTTATGCTTTTAATGACTTCTATACCTTTAAGGTGGAGTATGGTAGGATACTCTTGATAGAAGTGTCACCTATGTGAGTGTGAAGACAGGTCGCTTCAATGAAACACTCATGAATCCAAGATGGTGTCCATGGCCGAAACGGAACCAACCATGAGAACTAAAAGTGGGTGAGATAAGTCTCTATGTGGATGTTATTGTCTTAGTATACACCAACAGCTGAGCAGTTTAAGACATCACGTTCACTGCGCAGCCTAGTATGCTCGATAGCATTCCACTACGGAAGGTTCAAAGCCACAAGCTACCTTTCCCAATGCATTGACTTATCGATTGGACTCTTGTAAAGTGTCAAGATACATACATGCATTAATTTCCATTCATGTGGGGGATTGTTGGATATGATTTTGCAAAAGCAAAATTTTGATGCCATCGATCGTTGAAAGTCAGGTTTGACTTGAAAATCGAAATCTACGTTTCGCTTAGATAAATCTGGACTATTTATTTGCTCAAAAGCGATTAAGGGTGAATGAGAAATTAATTGTTCAAGATACGTGCGATCTGGAGCGTCAGATTCGAATCTGACTGTGAAGAGGGAGGATGTATCTGAGGCGTCGGATTAAATGTTTTAATCTGACGACCGTCGGATCTTCCGGGAGGATGGATAAGGTTGCTATCTCCTTGATATTATATCCACTAGCAGACGATTACTTCCCATTGTGAGTAACGGCACGGTCGACGCTCGACGGTCGACGACCCACAGAAAAATAAGGGGTCGCCGAATGGGCCGGGTCGTTACAATAAAAAGAAATGGATCTGAGGCGTCAGATTAAATGTTCTCATCTGACATTCGAGATCAAGATGGGATCTGAAGAGTTATAACTCTTCAGATAAAGGGACGAGATTAAAAGACCTTTAAAGGGTTATACCCTTTCGTTATGAACGGTCCAGATCTGTCTGAACCAAAGGGTACTTACCTCTTCACTCAATATAAATAAATCCCTCCACTAGATCATTTGATTCATTCAAGCATTGCAATCTATAGCATTTGCACTCATCCATCGTCTGCATCGAGAGTCCAAAAAGCCTGTGAAAAGGTTCGTCGGTCTCAGAATTTGAAGTGCTACTATTTCGACACGACGTTGTTGTATCTTGGAAACGAATTGCTGCTATCCGTGAGCACCAGTAGTGGAGCAATATCGTTTTACGGAGATAGTGTCGAATGCTATCCTCGACATAAACCAATTAGTTTGCTTCCTCCGAGTAACCTCCCGGAAGATCCGACGGTCGTTAATCGACTAAGTCAGATACCGAGAGTCATCGTACCTTGTGGTTAATAGCCACACGCTCTAACCAACTGAGCTATTCAAGCTTACCCTAGAACTTATGGGGAGAAGCTATATTATCAGCAAACCACATTCTCAATGGCCACGAGTCATCGTACAAATACTTGAAAATATGAAGGTGCTTAGCAAAGGTCGAAGTACCTAAGCCAAAGCAAGTTAAGATCGAACCTAAAACGTTCGATGCAACAATTGTCGGATATGCTCAAAATAGTAGTGCATATCGCTTCATACTCAGTCATTCCTGATATTCATGTAGGAACAACCATAGAATCTCGGAATGCAATATTTTTTGAAGACGTGTTCCCAAATAAGAAGGAAAACGTTCAAAATAATGACAACGGAAGTTCTAACAAAGATAATGTTCCAGAACTTAGTTGTCATAAAACGACTATTTACAATCAAAGCGAAGAGCCACGTCGGAGCAAATGGGCTAGAGTTGAGAAATCGTTCAGGCTGGATTTCATGTCATCCATGTCAGAAATGGACCCAAGAACACTAAGCGAAGCTCTCTCTGGTCCCGACGGCCCATTGCGGAAAGAAGTTGTCAATAGTGAAATTGAGTCCATCATGAATAACCATACTTGGGAATTAGTAGACCTTCCTTCTGGTACTAAACCATTAGGTTGTAAGTGGATACTAAAACGCAAGTATAAAGCTGATGGATCGATTGACAAGTATAAGGCCAGAATGTAGCTAAAGGGTGCAAGCAACAGGAAGGTCTTGATTACTTCGATACCTTCTCACCGGTGACAAGGATTACGTCCATACGAGTGCTGATAGCCATTGCAGCATTGTATGACCTTGAAATACACCAAATGGATGTTAAGACTGCGTTCTTAAATGGTGAGTTGGAAGAAGAAATCTACATGAAGCAACCCGAGGGGTTCATAGCTCCTGTTATGTGACAGCACAAGAGAAATAATTATCTCTACTATCCCAATCCTAGGATGATTTGGTGCTATCCTACCACATGTAATGAAGATATGCTTATGCTTTTAATGACTTCTATACCTTTAAGGTGGAGTATGGTAGGATACTCTTGATAGAAGTGTCACCTATGTGAGTGTGAAGACAGGCCGCTTCAATGAAACACTCATGAATCTAAGATGGTGTCCATGACCAAAACGGAACCAACCATGAGAACCAAAAGTGGGTGAGATAAGTCTCTGTGTGGGTGTTATTGTCTTAGTATACACCAACAGCTGAGCAGTTCAAGACATCGCGTTCACTGCGCAGCCTAGTATGCTCGATAGGATTCCACTACGGAAGGTTCAAAGCCACAAGCTACCTTTCCCGATGCATTGACTTATCGATTGAACTCTTGTAAAGTGTCAGCATGCATACATGCAATACATGCATTAAGTCCATTCATGTGGGGGATTGTTGGATACGATTTTGATGCCATCGATCGTTGAAAATCAAGTTTGACTTCAAAATCGAAATCTACGTTTCGCGTAGATAAATCTGGACTATTTATTTGCTCAAAATCGATAAAGCGTGAATGAGAAATTAATTGTTCAAGATACACTCAATGGTGGCCGTCGGATCAAAGATCTGGATAGATCGCATGAAGGTGCGATCTGGAGCGTCGGATCAAAGATCTGAATGTGAAGAGGGAGAATGGATCTGAGGCGTCGGATTACACGTTTTAATCTGACGGCCATGATCAAGATGGATCTGAAGAGTTATAATTCTTCAGATCAAGGGACGAGATTAAATGACCTTTAAAGGGTTATACCCTTTCGTTATGAACGGTCTAGATCTGTCCGAACCAAAGGGTACTTACCTCTTCACTCAATATAAATAGATCCCTCCACTAGATCATTTGATTCTTTCAAAGCATTACAATCTAAAGCATTTACACTCATCCATCCTCTGCATCGAGAGTCCAAAAAGCCTGCGAAAAGGTTCGCCGGTCTCGGAATTTGAAGTGCTACTATTCCGAGACGATGTCGTTGTATCTTGGAAACGAATTGCTGCTATCCGTGAGCACCAGTAGTAGAGCAATATCGTTTTACGGAGATAGTGTCAAACACTAGCCTCGACGTAAACCAATCAGTTTGCTTTCTCCAAAAGCAACCTCCCGGAAGATCCGACGGTCGTAAATCGACTAAGTTAAATATCGAGGAGATACAAGTCATAAAAATCCAACAATTCTTTTAAAGGCACCTTTTTATTGTAACGACCCGGCCCATTTGGCGGTCCATTCGGCGACCCCTTATTTTCTGTGGGTCATCGACCGTCGATCGTCGGCCGTGTCGTTACCTAACTAGGTCTTCCCACCCCTGGACAGTGGATTTTTTCCTTCCCCAGGTTTCGAACCCTAGACCCAGGCTTAAGTACTAGTTCTTTATGAATCTTGGTAACCAATTGAGCTAAGCTCCTCTAGTAACAATCCGGCCATATCAACTGTTGGATAAAAAGGGTTATACCCTTTTTATCGTTAGTCTCGGAATTTGAAGTCAACTAGTGGATATGTATCCATCTTTTGTATTTCTTCTTCAATCTGGCATTTTTTCGATTTTGAATTTCTTCTTCAGCGATATTTCTTCTTCAGCAACAACCGTAAAACAATATTCGGTAAACTGATATGGTCGTAGTCAACAATGTACCAACCGCCGTCCCTCATGCCAAGAAGCCGAACGGAGCCGACTTCAAAATCAACGATATACCAACTGCCGTCCCTCACGCCGAGAAGCCGGAGAAATTCAACGGAGGCGACTTCAAAAGATGGCAGCAAAAGATGCTGTTCTACCTAACTACGCTGAACCTTGTATGGTTCCTGCGTGAAGACCCGCCAGCCGCTACGGAAAATAATTCCGGGAGCTAGGCTGCTTGCGATGCGGGGTCACACGGAGAATTCCTGTGTCGCAATTACGTTTTTAAATGCGCTGGACAATGCGCTATATAACGTATATTGCATAATGGAGACGGCCAAGTCAGTGTGGGAATCGCTGAAAAGAAATACAAAACCAAAAAACGACGGACTGAATAAATTCATTGTCGGCCGATTTCTGGATTTCAAAATGGTGGATTCCAAGAGCGTCACGTCTCATGTCCAAGACATGCAACTGATAATGCATAATCTGGACGCCGAAGGAATGCCGCTAAATAAGTCATTCAAAGTTGTTGCAGTAATCGAGAAACTCCCTCCTTCATGGAAGGATTTCTAAAAATTACCTATAAAAGCACATGCAGAAGGAGGGCTTGAACCTTCTACCTTGTGGTTAATAGCCACAAGCTCTAACCAACTGAGCTATTCAAGCTTACCCAAGAACTTGTGGGGGGAAGCTATATTATAAGCAAACCACATTCTCAAAGGCCGCGAGCCATCGTACAAATACTTGAAAATGTGGGGTTTCATAGCAAAGGTCGAAGTACCTAAGCCAAAGCAAGTTAAGATCGGACCTAAAACGTTCGATGCAACATTTGTCGGATATGCCCAAAACAGTAGTGCATATCGCTTCATAGTCAGATATTCCTAATATTCATGTGGGTACAACCATAGAATCTCGGAATGCAATATTTTTTGAAGACGTGTTCCCAAATAAGAAGGAAAACGTTCAAAATAATGACAACAGAAATTCTAACAAAGATAATGTTCCAGAACTTAGTTGTCATTAAAGGGTTATTGACAACCAAAGCGAAGAGCCACGTCGGAGCAAATGGGCTAGAGTTGAGAAATCGTTCAGGCTAGATTTCATGACAGTCATGTCAGAAATGGACCCAAGAACACTAAGCGAAGCTCTCTCTGGTCCCGACGACCCATTGCGGAAAGAAGTTGTCAATAGTGAAATCGAGTCTATCATGAATAACCATACTTGGGAATTAGTAGACCTTCCTTCTGGTACTAAACCATTAGGTTGTAAGTGGATATTGAAACGCAAGTATAAAGCTGATGGATCAATTGACAAGTATAAGGCCAGACTTGTAGCTAAAGGGTACAAGCAACAGGAAGGTCTTGATTACTTCGATACCTACTCACCGATGACAAGGAATACGTCCATACGAGTGCTGATAGACATTGCAGAATTGTATGACCTTGAAATACACCAAATGGATGTTAAGACTGCGTTCTTAAATGGTGAGTTGGAAGAAGAAATCTACATGGAGCAACCCGAGGGGTTCATAGCTCCTGGTACTGAGGGAAAGGTGTGTCGACTTGTTAAGTCGTTGTACGGACTTAAACAAGTACCAAAGCAATGACACGAAAAATTTGACAAAATAATGCTGTCAAACGAATGGGATTAAAAATCTACAACTAAAAACGATTGTAGCGGTAACCCAACCTTGTTGACTGGAGATCCCAAGATCTTGGTTCAATGGGACAACGAAGTTACAGAAGTTGTGTGACAGCACAAGAGAAATAATTATCTCTACTATCCCAATCCTAGGATGATTTGGTGCTATCCTACCACATGTAATGAGGATAAGCTTATGCTTTTAATGACTTCTATACCTTTAAGGTGGAGTATGGTAGGATACTCTTGATAGAAGTGTCACCTATGTGAGTGTGAAGACAGGCCGCTTCAATGAAACACTCATGAATCCAAGATGGTGTCCATGGCCGAAACGGAACCAACCATAAGAACCAAAAGTGGGTGAGATAAGTCTCTGTGTGGGTGTTATTGTCTTAGTATACACCAACAGCTGAGCAGTTCAAGACATCACGTTCACTGCATCCTAGTATGCTCGATAGCATTCCACTACGGAAGGTTCAAAGCCACAAGCTACCTTTTCCGATGCATTGACTTGTCGATTGGACTCTTGTAAAGTGTCAGCATGCATACATGCATTAATTTCCATTCATGTGGGGGATTGTTGGATACGATTTTGATGTCATCGTTTATTGAAAGTGAAGTTTGACTTCAAAATCGAAATCTATGTTTCGCGTAGATAAATTTGGACTATTTATTTGCTCAAAACCGATTAAGGGTGAATGAGAAATTAATTGTTCAAGATACGCTCAATGGTGGTCGTCGGATCAAAGATTTGGATAGATCGCAAGAAGGTGCGATCTGGAGCGTCGAATCAAAGATCTGAATGTGAAGAGGGAGAATGGATCTGAGGCGTTGGATTAAATGTTCTAATCTGACGGCCGAGATCAAGATGGATCTGAAGAGTTATAACTCTTCAGATCAAGGGACGAGATTAAATGACCTTTAAAGGGTTATACTCTTTCATTATGAACGGTCTAGATCTGTCTGAACCAATGAGTACTTACCTCTTCACTCAATATAAATAGATCCCTCCACTAGATCATTTCGTTCATTCAAAGCATTGCAATCTAAAGCATTTGCATTCTTCCATCCTCTCCATCGAGAGTCTAAAAAGCCTAGAAAAGGTTCGTCGGTCTCGGAATTTGAAGTGCTACTATTCCGAGACGATGTCGTTGTATCTTGGAAATAAATTGCTGCTATCCGTGAGCACCAGTAGCGGAGCAATATCATTTTGCGGAGATAGTGTCGAACACTAGCCTCGACGTAAACCAATCAGTTTGCTTCCTCCGAGCAACCTTCCAGAAGATCCAACGGTCGTTAATCGACTATGTCAAATACCGAAGAGATAGCAACCTCCCGGAAGATCCGACGGTCGTAAATCGACTAAGTCAAATACCGAGGAGATATATGTGGTAATCAAAAATTTCCAACAACATGTTTGGTTAATTTCCCTTTACGCTATTGTAATTTGGATTGTTTGAATTTTGCATTTAAATTCAATTTGTGTTTAATTGTCCATCATGATTAACATATCATATGGTGGCAAAAGATGATTCGCTCACCCCCAGCATCCTCACCAACCCGTCTCAGGGCCAACAAGGAATAGGTAAATCACGGGGACTACTAACCCGGATGTTGTGGCTAGTGCGTGAGAAGAGTCGGCAAACTGACTTTGTCAGGTTTTGACCCCCAGACCTCATGATGGCAACACCGATATATTAATCATTAGTCCATCCCGTAGGGACATAATTTATGTATCATATGGATTATAGAATGCTTGTAGATTTGGTTAGATCATAATGCCTTGCTTTATATTTTCATGAGTTGTTTACAATCATAGTTTAGTTTGCTGATAAGATTCCATTAGTTACATTTGTTCAAGTTAGTTTAATCTCCTAAAATTCCTTTTCGCATTGCATTGCTGATTTGATTATGATTTGGTTAGATAAGATGTTGCATGAAGGTTAGGTTTGATTGGATTGTATTTCTTACATTTTCATGAATTGCTTGTGTTCATAATTTAGTTGTTTACCTTTCTATTAGTTGCATTTTTAATTCATCTTTGTGCTTAGCCCTAGCATTTGAAAACTCAAACCCCAATTCTTAATAATTCGATCCTAAAATTAGAATTCGCCAACTACATTCCTTGAGAGACGATTTAAGTCATTTCCTATACTGCACTAGTGTAGGAAGGAGTTTCAGTATTTTACTTATACTCATATCATGACAATATAGGTTTATCAAATTTGGCACCATTGTCGGGGATACTTATACTCATATCCAGAGTGTCCTATAACACATGTTCTATACTGTAGAAGATTGTATTATCTCACACTATTTCGACCATGTTGCTCCATATGATATGCTAGCCCACGTATTATTCGACGTGATATGTCAGCTCACGTGCTACTGATTAACTAAGGTAGTTGGGCAGGAGGGTTGGCAATGTCAAACGGGCCAACCCATGGCGGGGCGGGTCGGCCCATGGCGGGCCGGCCATTTGGCGGGGCGGGGCGGGTCGATCCGTCATCTAGGCGGATTGGAAAATCCCTAACCCAACCCAATCCAAGACGGGTCGTGGGTTAGGCGGGCCAACCCGCGGGCCCATCAAAATATTTTTAAAATGAAAAATGATATGCAGCAAGAATTTGTAGCATGAAACCCAACATAAATGACGTGGCATTCTAATTATAGCGATCCCCGACGGGTTCACTATGCCCCCCAGGTTATAGAATGGTTCGGGGCGGCGGCCGGAGGCCCCCGTTGGTGTCCAAGTGGCAATCGGATGTGTATATAAAAAGTGCCACGTCATTCATGTTGGGTTTCATGCTACAAATTCTTGTTGCGTATCATTGCTCTTTTTTAAAAAATTTAAAAAATCATATATTTAGATTTCATCAATCTAATATATTAAGAAATATATTTTTTAAATATAAATGGATACAAACGAGTACTCATGTGATGAAAAATATTATTTTTTATTTCAAAATAATAACAAAGAAAGATAATAAATTGTTATAAAACTTAACTAACGTGTGATTCTCAACCCGCGGGCCAACCCAAGCCCGTCGCGGGCCGACCCGTGCGGGTCGCGGGCCTAGGCGGGTTGGCCCACGGCGGGCTTGGGTTGCTTAAATTCTAACCCAACCCGCTTAAATTAATTGGTGGGGCGGGTCAACCCAACGGGCCCAACCCATATTGACAGCTCTAGTTGGCATGTTAAGTTGAGAAGCGTCAAATCGATGGGGTCGAGCCTATTGGGTAGAGGCGTTGGATCGGTGGGGTTAAGCTAGCTGGGTAAGAGGTGTCAGATAGGCGAGACCGAGACAACTGAGTTGGAGGTGTCAGGGTTGACTTTCGTTGGAAAGATTCCTCGAAAGAGATAGGTCTTTACTGCCCTATCAATAAGAGACATAAGTCTTTAATTGATTTAAATGGGTAAAAAAAGAGAAAACATTATTTTATAATTGATGCTCATTTGTCCACCTCGCTCCATCCTCTCTCTCCATATATATATATATATATATATATATATATATAATATATATATATATATATATATATATATATATATATATTCGTTCGCTTTTAATATTCTCATCAATTTTTTTCAAAGTCAATACGGAGGAGATAAATTATGATGACTACTAGTTCGGATATTGTGGCTAATGCATGGGGAGAATGGACACATTAACTTTGTCAAATTTTGACTTCCTGCAAATCTCATGATGATAACACCCACACATTAACCATCAATATATCCCATGAGAACTCTTCTATTAACTCTCTAAAACCTACATATGCTACATCATATTAATTTAACAACCATCTAAATTGGAAGACCACATCATATGTAGATTCCTAACCTTGATAATAGTCAACAAGTTTACTTTGTTTTTGTTTTTTTTCCTTGACCTGCTTTTACTTCATGAACATGACATTCCAACAAACCCTAAGTGTCGACATGATCACACAAGAATGATAATAGTTCTTTGATGGAGTTTCATATTCATTTTTGTTTTACTTACTTTTAGTTCATGAGCATGCCAAACAAGAATGATAATTGATCCTGTCGACAAGTGATGATGATTCTCGCTCGACTGACTCGGTCTGACCAAGATGACCCGGTTTACAGTAGCGCGGGGGTCGGGGTTGGGCTTGAGTGCTAATAGGACACACAAGTGGCTCGGATCGGACCAAAAACAGGAGCACAAGGTGGAGAAAAAGTTTCAAATGAAGGAACCTCCCCTTTGGAGCCCCAAGGGGGGTTTATATAGGGGAGGGGAAGCCTTCTGTCCTGTTAGAGATGCCCTGTCTTATTAAGAGCCGGTCAGTTGGCAGACTGGACTAATGACAGCCTTAGTTTCTCTGTGTCGCCTGACAACTTGTCCTGATTGTCTCCTTTTGACCCTCATTAATGTTTTGCAGCTTTGTCAGGTCAATGATTGTGTCAGAAATCCCCTCCTCATAATGGGCAGGTTCAGGGAATCTTTTTGTTGGTGGGGCTACTCGATTACTCATGATCTTCTAGTTGGGCGAGTACGAGCTTACCGAATCTTGGCTGGGTGGGAGAAGAGGGTCAGTCAGATAAACCCAACCTTTCTACTGCTCGCTTGCTCATAACGGGCTTGAAGTGCCTACTTCTGGATGCCCAGTCGAGGGCGCCCGATCGGGTACTCCCGACCGGAAATTACCTACCGGGAGGACCCGACTAGGAGAACCCAACCGAGAGGTTCACTCTGTGCTGAGTGCTTCCCTGACCAGGGGCCCGACAGGTGCTTCTAACATTGCCCGACTGAAATTGCCTGACCTGGAATGTCCGACTGGGTGTCGTTGCTCGACCTCCTTATCCAGGTGAACTCAATCCCTGAGCGCTCAAGACGGATTGGCTTCTAATACCCTTGACCATCTTGGCCCGACCTAAAATCGACCTGACTTGCCGCACTCGACCGAGACTCGACCCCACTGGAGACTGAATCAGACCTACTTCATATGACCAGGACCTGATCCGACCGGGCCTCCGGTCAACTCAAAAAACCTATCCGACCGGATCACAAGCGTCCCCTTCAAGTCTAGTTGAAGGAGGCATCGAGTCCGACTGACTAGCTAGGCTATTCGCCCGGTCAGATAAACCCGACATTGTACCCCGAGCCCTCATTATGGCCTTGAGATCTCCGTCTTTAAATGCCAAATCCCATGTCAAATCAGCCTTTAATGCGTCTGCTACGTGTCACTCCCCGACTGGAATCTTCTGGCACCGATGCGTCACCTGTCAGACTCGTGCGGCAGCAGGAGATGGGTTCCGAAGCCTCAGGAATGAGCGGGAAACCGACAGTTAGGATTGGATCCCGCCTTTTCCACTCCATGCATCCAACGACTCCTCTCATCCTCTGCACGGTATAAATAGGCTTCTCCTCTCATTTTAACCCTTGTTGTTTCACCTTTTGCTTTTACTTCCTCTCTCGTTTGACCTCCGCCGTCCGACCCCCATGAGCTCCGGCGATCAGCGATTTCCGATGACCCCGACCTCTAGGTACTCTTTACCCTCTCTACGTTTCTCCAGTTAATTCCCGACCCCGACCCAATCGCTGAGTCGACCTCCTCGGTCGGGCTATGGTATACAACTACTCTCTCGACCCTTACCCTAGGCCACCTTGAGACCCTTCGCATAGATTATCAAATTCCAGAGGACCACCTTTTGGACCTTCCTGCCCGTCGCGACCGACCCCATCAACCTCCCCTGGGTTACTTCACTGTCTTTAAGGACTACCTATTAGCCGGCCTGAGATTCCCTTTAATTACACCCATTCATCACAGAGGTCTGCAAATATTTCCAAGTACCTCTCTCTCAGTTAGCCCTCAACTCTATTCGGATTTTATGTGGCACAGTGGTCATCTTCGTTACCTACCAAGTCCCTCTCGACCCCTGAGTCTTCCACTTCTTCTTTTATCTCAAAAACAGGAACCGAACAACTATTTCTTCCAAGCACAGACCAAGTCAGCCTTCCTAGATAAGGTTCCCTCCTTCAATAAGGGATGGAAATCCCATTTCTTCTACGTGCGCTCAGCCCCACCCCCGACCTGGCCAACCGAGTGGGTCGAGGACCTGCCTGTCCATCCTCCTATGCCAAAGAACTTTCGTTCAGACCCCGGCTACTAGCTGGCCTTCTCCACGATCGAGGGATTATGCTTCCACACGTGACAAGCTGCTGAGTGAAGCTGTCTTGTACATCTTCCGACTGAGTCACACTCCCACATCTTTGCCTGGAACCTTTGGTAAGTTCTTTCTTCTCCTTCGCACTTTTAGCTCTAACTAAAGCTTTCTCTGTATTGCAGCCGGGACCTTGTTGGGCGCTCTCCTTTCTGAAGAACTAGGCCTGGATGAAGAGGCATTGAATGCCCGGTCTACTGAACAGTTGGCCGACCGAGAGGTGCCCCCATTAGCTATTGTTCTGGCACCTAAGCAGTCAAGGGATGCTGAAGATGACATAGAGGTTGAGCTGTCGTCAGAGGATCTCGAGGCAGAGCCTCAAGTAGTAGATGTGGAGGCCGAGACACCCGCAATGGCCACAACACAGCCATCCTCGGGAGAACCAACAAGAAAACGCATCAGGGTGAATATCTCCCCGAGTGCATCTTCAGCCCGGGCTCGGCTTGGAGAGACTCACGACCCGACAGCTCCAACGTCCAGCCGCGCCCCCACTCGAGCCTCGGCCTCTGGCTGAGCGCCCCCTCGCTCGAGGCCCTCTACTTCAAGCTCAGGGTCATCTCGCCCTGGGCCTTCTACCTCTGGCTCGGGGCTATCTGGCCCTGGGACCTCAAGTTCCCGCCAGGAACCTCACCACTCAGCAGCCTTGGCTAATCCCTTGAGAGAAAATGTCGTGGCTGCTCTTTTATCCATGCACTCCACTCCCCGGGACCCGGTGGACGTGCAACTCCCCTCGGCAACCAGCCTGACCCGGATCCTTGAACCTCAGCCAATCAACTTGCACGGTCAGCTGGTCACCAGCTGGGATCAGGGCATGGCGATGATTCAGGAGAGGAGCCCACTGAGTCTGGTCGACAATTTCTTCATGGACGTCACTAAGGTAAATTTCTCCTTTTCTAGGTTATTCATACTCCTATCTCTAACCTTTGCTCTTACACAGTTTTGGGTCGCCTGCCAAGCCGTGACCCAATCCATGGTCGCCAACACCAGGGCACGTCGGGTTGGGGATCAGAGGATCAGGGAGCTAGAGGCCCAGCTAAGTGATTGCACCCTTCCTTCTGGCGAGGCGGTCCAGGAACTTCTCCGCACTGAGATAACTGCTCTGAGGACGCAGTTAGCGGAGGCTGATGCTCGGGCAGAGGAAGAGCACCAAGTGCTAGCAGCTGCCTCCCGCGAAATAGATCGGTTGTCTAACCAGTTGGAGGCGGCGGGTGCCATAAAGAAGACTGCCCTTACCCGCCAGGCCCGAGCCCGTTCCGACCTGGATAAGAAAACAGCTGAAGCCAAGGGTCTACAACAACAGCTGAAGGAGTCAGCCGCCGCACATAACCAGACTCAATTAGCCTTGACGAACAAGGAGACGGAGCTGGCGGCTCAGAAAGAAGCTTTCAGGGCCCTAGAAGCTCAGCTAGTGAACAAGGAAACAGGGATAGCGGCTCAGGATGCTAAGATTTTAGAACAAGATGCTGAGATCGCCCGGCTAAAGAAAGAAATGGAGGACTACAAGTCAGGCGAGCCAGCTCGACTAGAAGAGCATCGATCGGCTTATCTTCAGTCGGTTGAGTTCAATCGCCAAGTGGCCCGCTGCACTGATAATTACCATTTTGACAATTAATTTGGGCTCTTAAACCCATGTCTTGATCCTTTTTACATGCTTAATCTTGCATTTACACTAGGTTCCATGAGTTATTTCTATTTTAGCTTTTGATTGCAATTCTTTTTATATTTGAAATGTTTTGGCATTAAATTTGAATCTAATTTTATAGGCTTCGAATGATCATGGACCTAGATCAGATTAGATCGAATTTGAGTCAGCCTAGGCTTTAATCAAGATGATCAAGCACTGGATAAATGTGGACCGTCCAACCAAGTCATCGGAAGATCTGATGCATCTTTCAGCTTCTGATCAATCCGAGCTCAAGATAGAGTTAATCTAGACCACAGATCAAGATCTGAAGTTTTGGTCAAAATCAGAAGTCATCTGACCGTTGGATCAAGCTTAAGAGGAGTCTAAACCATCCATTCAAAAGGCAGGGAGATCTAAGCCATCCATTGCAGATCTGAAACATCCAAGCTACTGAGAGGAAGATCCTGACCATTGATGGAGATCTGAAAGGTTTGGCTTCAATCCGAGATGATCTGACCGTTGGATGAAGCGAGGATGATCACAACCGTTCATTTTGATGGGAATTAAGTAAAAATAGAAACTTCTCCTCCCCGGCTCAGTCATCGCGTGTTCTTTTAGTTTTCCTCCGTTCTTCGTTTTCTTCATCTGTTCTTCTCCGATCCGCGCGGCCACATCAAATCCAAGTTTGTTTTCAAGGTTTCAAATCATCGAGTTCGATTTTCGATTAAGTTTGTAACCAAATCTTGCAGCTGAAGGGAGCTCAGGTGAGGGTTTCGCCGGAGCCGCATTCACTGATCGATTCTTTGCTTGAACGTTGTCTTCATCAATCGGAGCATTCAGAGGGGTTCTCTGAAGGTTGCTGAAGGTTCTGAGCTAGATCGCCATTCCGCGTATCAAACAGGAGGAGATCGTGGAGTTTTTCAGCTACTGATCGATCGTTGCGATCGGACAGAGACACCACTGATCGGTCTCCAATCTGATCAGCAGAAGTCCTGATCGGTCCCGTGACCGATCAGGAAGATCCATACGCACCAATCCATTGCAAACTAATCTCCAGGAAGTAGATCCTTCATTGGTTTTCGAGCTAGAGGGTTTCTAGCTAGACTTTTGTGTGACGTCAAGGGGAAATCTTGACAAGGGACTGGTTTGATGTTCAATTTAGGAAAATTTTATTTCTGAAATACTTGTTTCATTTAGTTGTTTCGATTTGAACTTAGCTACAATTCAGTCAAGTTTCTTAAGCATGTTTTGTTTTAGTTTTAAACAATTCTGCAATTAGTTATAGATTTCCTGCATTTGATATTTGTTTTTGAATTGCAATCCTACAGTTTTACATTGAACTACTTAGTTTTTAAATAGATTAAGTTTAGTTGTTGCAATTTCCTAGTTAATTTCTGATTTAGCTAAGTCTATTCTGTTTCAAACTGTTATTTCACTCATATTCGCAAAAACCCACATCTTATTTGAAAACCCAAATCATAAAACGACAAAAATCAAGCTTGGATTAAGCACTCTTAACTAGTCCTTGAAAAAATACGACTTGAAGCCCCTATACTACACTTAGATTTGTGAGCTAAGGGTTTTCAATTTATAAATTCAAATTTGAGGCTCATCGTGACACTTGATTGTGGGCCTATCAAATTTTTGGCGCTGTTGTCGGGGAACATACTAGTTGAGTTTGTTTAATTTGAGTTTGTGCTTAGTTTCATATTTTGTGAGTCTATTTCATTTGCTTTATCATTCTATATACATTTGCTGCCATTTTGTTTGGTTTATGACCAGGACTGCAGGTGGTGATATTGTGGAGTTTGATCCTGAGATAGAGATAACATTCAGAGCTAGGAGAAATCAAGGAAGAGTTTCAGAAGCTATTGAAAATTTTTCTACTCATTCAAGCAGTCCCATGGCAGAACATCAGAAGACTATGAAGGAGCTTGCAGTCCTTGATGATGCATTTCAGTATTCTTATATTGCTTATCCAAAGTTAGCTGGTGATTTTGAGCTGAGATCAGACCTTATTCATCAACTTCCCAAGTTTCAGGGACAATCAGGAGAGGATCCTAATAGACATTTGCATGAGTTCCATGTAGTGTGCTCCACTATGAAGCCTCAAGGAATTTCTGAAGAGGATATCAAATTAAGGGCATTTTCATTTTCTTTGACTGGAGCAGCTAATGACTGGTTTTATTATTTGCCTACTGGACATGTTGCAAGTTGGATTGCCATGAAGAAGGCATTTTTAGAGAAGTATTTTTCAGCTTCAAGAATTGCTATTATTAGGAATAGCATTTGTGGTATTCAACAAGTGGTGGGAGAAACCTTATATGATTATTGGGAAAGATTCAATAAGCTGTGCTCAAGTTGTCCACAACATCAAATTAGTGAGCAGCTTCTTATTCAATATTTCTATGAAGGTCTACTTCAGATGGATAGAATCATGATTGATGCTGCAGCTGGAGGAGCTTTAGTGAACAAGACCCCAGAACAAGCTAGAGAATTGATTCAAAATATGGCGGAGAATTCTCAACAATTTAGATGTAGGGCTCTTTCTACTAGAGGGGTGAATGAAGTTCAAATGGTTTCAAATGAACAAAAAGAAATCAAGATCTCTTTGATGGAGCTTACCTACAAATCACTGATGGAGCTTTCAATGTCATTGGTGAAACAAATGACATTGAATAATGTGAGCCAAAATCAAAACTTTTCAGTAGCTTCACCTACAAATCAAGTGATGAGGTTGTGTAGCATTTGTTCAAGTCAAGAGCATAATTCGGATTTGTGCCCAAATTTACAACAAGATGAATCATTAGCTGCTTTGACTAGAGACAATTTCAATCAAGGAATGACTCATATTCATCTACTTACAATCCGGGATGGAGGGATCACCCTAATTTGAAGTATGGAAATTCATTCTATCAACAAAATGCTTCACAACAGTCCCTACCACAAAATCAGCCTTCTTTCCATAATTTACAGCAGCCAAACTAGAATTTTCAACAGCCCTTTCAACCAATCCAGCAAATTTCCGAATTTTCAGCAAGGAACTCAGCCTTTTTAGCCTCAATATCAACAAAACCAACAAGGATTTCAACCAATACAGAATTTTTAGCAATCTTTTCATCATTCACAGCCTTCAAATCAAAATTTTCAGTTGGGAATCAAATTTTCAGCCCCAACAATTTCAGCTTTCAAACCAGAATTTTCAACCTTCAAACTAGAATTTTCAGAGCAATAATTTTTAGCAATTTTCACCTAGTTATCAACTCAATTCTCAGCAATTTCAACAACCCATTCAACCATTTAATCAGCCCAACAACCTCATTTTCAAAGTTCACAGCAAACTCAAGGTTTTCAACAACCAAATGTTTCATTTCAAGGCCAACAAAAGTTCCATGCTAATCAAGGAGGCTTTGGGAACTCTAGTGGGTTTAATACTCAACAACAAAAGCTAGAGGAGATGATGCAACAAATTCTTCAACAACAACAAATCCTACAACAACAACAAGTTCAACAAAAGAATGATTCCACTCTTCAAAACATTGAAAGACATATTGGACAAATTGCAAGTGGAATGAATCAAATGCAAGCTCAAGAATCGAGTCAATTACCTTCTCAAACTACTCCTAATCCTAAGGGAAATGTTAGTGTCATAACTTTGAGGAGTGGGAAAGTTGCTTCAAGTTTAAATTCTCAAAAGGCTGATTTTTTTTTGAAAAAATTCCAGCAGCTTATTTTCCAGCTCAGAACAACCCCAAAATTGATTCTACATCAGTTGGAAGTGACCTTAGTTCAAGCCTAAGCCACTCTTCTATTGATCCTGTGATTTTGGTGGAAGAACAAGGAGAAATCAGTAGAAGAAGTGCACCTACAGCATCTACACAAGTAGAAATTCCTGCTCAAGACCCACTTCCGAAAATTTCAGCTCAAGAGGAGAAACCAAGAGTCCCTTTGCCCTTTCCACAGCGTATGACTCAAGCTAAAAAGAATGTGGAGGAGGAGAAGGCAAAGGAGTATCAAGAGCTTGTGAAACTTTTCAATAAGGTGGAAATTAATGTGCCATTGTTGACCATGATCAAGCAAATACCTAAGTATGCCAAATTTCTCTAAGATTTGTGTGTGCACAAGAAGAAGCTAAAGGATAATGAATTGGTCAGTCTAGGGAAGAATGTCTCAGCCCTTATTCATTCTATTCCTCAGAAATGTGAAGATCCAACAGTATTCACTATGTCCTGTGAGATTGGGAGGACTCTTTTTCATGATGTTATGTTAGATTTAGGAGCTTCTATTAATGTGATGCCTAGATCAGTTTTTTAGATGTTTGGTATTGAACCTTTGCAACATACAGGAGTGGTTATTCAGTTAGCAGACAGGAATCAAACTCATCCAGCTGGAATCATTGAAGATGAATTAGTGAAGGTGAAGGAGTTGATTTTTCCTGTGGATTTCTATATCTTAGACATGGAGGGGGATTATCTAGCACATAAATCTCCACTTATTCTTGGGAGACCATTCTTAAAGACTGCAAGGACGAAGATTGATGTATATGCAGGCACACTTTCTATGGAGATAGGAGACACAGTGGTACAGTTCAGTATTTTTGATGCTATGAAGCACCCCAGAGAGGATCATTCTATTATGAGCATGTATATTTTGGATGAGTTTGTTGAGGCAGATTTACTTTTTGATAGAGTTTCACTTGGTATTCATAGAGGATATTTTAGCTCAGATGAGGCTGAGGATGCATTTGCTATAGAGGCGGCTGATTTGGAGGTTATATCTGATTCACTTTCAGTTGAAGATGATTCTATAGGTGTAGGGGATTGCACTGAGCCCCAGGGATCACCTATATTGATTGATATATCAAGAGATTCAGAGGATAGGTTTGAGAGTGTAGGGGATTGCACTGAGCCCCAGGGATCACCCATACCTACTGAGCAGTCACAGATTGAGTTAAAGTCATTGCCAGATCATTTGAAGTATGCTTATTTGGGAGAGGAACAATGTTTACTTGTTATCATTGCCCAGAACTTGGATTCAGAGCAAGAGGACAAGTTATTGCAAGTTCTGAGGCAGCATATGAGAGCTATTGGGTGGACATTAGCTGACATACCTGGTATTGGCCTCGCCATTTGTATGCACCGGATATTTTTAGAGGAGAACGTCAAGCCAGTCAGGCAGTCACAGAGAAGGTTAAACCCACTAATTCTAGATGTTGTAAAGAAAGAGGTGACTAGACTTTTACAAGCAGGCATCATATACCCTATTTCTGACAGTAAGTGGGTTAGCCCTATCCATGTGGTTCCTAAGAAGTTAGGAGTGACAGTGGTGGAGAATGAGAGTAATGAGTTAGTACCTACCATGGTGAAGAAGTCATGGAGAGTTTGTATTGATTACAGGAAGTTGAACCAAGTAACGAGGAAAGATCACTATCCCTTGCCTTTTATTGATTAGATGCTAGAGAGGTTGGCAGGGAAGTCTCACTATTGCTTCCTAGATAGATATTCAGGATATTTTCAAATTTGTATAGACTCGAAGGATCAGGAGAAGATCACTTTTACTTGTCCTTTCGGTACATTCGCTTATCGACGCATGCCATTTGGTCTTTGCAACGCCCCAGGGACTTTCCAACGGTGTATGGTGAGTATTTTTGGCGAGTTATTAGAACACTACATGGAAATTTTCATGGATGATTTTTCTGTATTTGACACACCATTTGATACTTGTTTGGATAATTTGTCTACGGTACTCCATAGATGCATTGAAACTAAACTTGTCTTTATTTTTGAAAAATGTCATTTTATGGTAGAGCATGGGATTGATTTAGGACATATAGTCTCTAGGAAAGGCATTGAAGTAGATCCTGCTAAAGTTAGTGTTATATCTTCTTTATCTTACCCCGTATGCGTACGGGATGTTCGAGCTTTCCTTGGCCATGCAGGATTTTACAGGAGATTTATTAGAGACTTCAGTGAGATTGCTCGCCCTTTGACTAGACTTTTGCAAAAGGATGTGGATTTTTGCTTTGACGAAAAATGCAAGGAAGCTTTTCAGAGATTAAGGGAGGTTCTTATTTCAGCTCCTATTATTAGACCCCCTGATTGGACTTTACCTTTTGAGTTGATGTGTGACGCTTCAAATTTTGCTGTAGGAGCTGTACTTGCGCAGAGGGTAGACATTTGCTATGCTTCCAAGACTTTAGATGCTGCTCAGGCTAACTATACCACCACAAAAAAAGAGCTCCTTTCTATTGTTTTTGCTTTGGATAGATTTAAATCATATTTGCTATGTTATCATGTGATTGTATTTTCTGATCATGCAGCCTTGAAGTACCTTCTGAAGAAGCCAGATGCAAAGCCTAGATTGATTAGATGGATGCTTCTACTTCAAGAATTTGATTTGGAGATTCGAGATAGGAGTGGCAAGGAGAATTTGGTGGCAGATTATTTGAGCAGGATAGAGGGAGATGGACACCTTACCACCATTGATAATGATTTCAGAGATGAACACCTTTTATTGGTACATGGTGAGTCGCCATGGTATGCAGATTTAGTTAACTATTTAGTAGCTCATGTTTTTCCTGCACAATTTACTAAGACTCAGAAAGACAAATATAAGAGTGATGCTAAATTTTATGTGTGGGATGATCCTTACTTGTGGAAATTTTGTACTGATCAAATAATTAGAAGATGCATACCTGATCATGAGTTTCATTCAGTTCTTACACTTTGCCATTCGTCAGCTAATGGAGGACATTTTGGACCTCAAAGAACGGCTAGAAAGGTTTTAGAGTGTGGATTATATTGGCCTACTTTATTCTATGATGCTTACTTATTTTATAAAAATTGTGATAGATGTCAGAGGACAGGAAACATAGGATCTAGGAATGAAATGCCCCAACAAACTATGCTTTTTGTGAAATTTTTGATGTATGGGGGATAGATTTTATGGGATATTTTTCTGCATCTTGTAGATTTTTGTATATACTTCTTGCTGTTGATTATGTATCTAAATGGGTGGAGGTCATTCCCTCCAGGACTGACGATTCTTATGTTGTTGTGAGCTTTGTTAGGTCACACATTTTTTTGTAGGTTTGGAATTCCAAGAGCTATCATAAGTGATCAAGGTTCACATTTTTGCAATAAGCACATGAAGGCTTTACTCAACAAATATGGGGTTTTGCATAAAGTGTCTACTTCCTACCACCCCCAAACTAATGGACAAGCCGAAATATCAAATAGAGAGATCAAGGCAATCTTGGAGAAGACCGTAGGGCCTAGTAGAAAAGATTGGAGCAAAAGACTTGATGATGCATTGTGGGCCTATCGGACGGCATATAAGACACCTATTGGAATGTCTCCCTACCGGCTTGTTTATGGGAAAGCTTGTCATCTATCCGTGGAGATAGAGCATAGCGCTTATTGGGCGGTGAAAGCTTGTAATTTTGATACCAATAAAGTGGGAGAAGAAAGAAAGCTTCAACTTCAAGAACTTGAGGAGATAAGATTAGAAGCATATGAAAACTCAAGAATTTACAAAGAGAAGACTAAGAACTTTCATGATAAACATATAGTGAAGAAGGAGTTTCAAATTGGCGACAAAGTTCTTTTATACAAATTAAGGCTTAAATTGATTAAAGGTAAGTTGAGGTCTAGATGGGAAGGTTCATTTCTTGTTACTAATGTTTTTCCTTTTGGTGTTATTGAGATTAAGGATGAGGCTAATGATTTTATTTGGAAAGTTAATGGCCACCAGCTCAAGAAATACTTTGAAGAAGTGAAGGAGCTAGATGTGGATGGATTGGACATCAAGGATGCTATCTACCCAACTTAAAGGGGAGTTTGATTTTTCATACACTCTTATTTCATTGTATATACCATTTTTATATTTTTTAGCAGTAAATTTTTCTTTTACAATGAGTTCTTGCTAATAAATGCTTAGGTAGTGTAGAATGAATAAAGAGTCATTGTAAATACCATTTTATCCTTTTTGGCATCTTATTTCTTGCATGATGTGGAATAAATGTATCTCTCTAAATTTTCTTTATATCATTTTAGAGTTTTTTTGAAAGTGAATTAAATTTGGTTGTTAAAACTTAGGATTTGAGCCAATGGATGAAAATTCTTGGATACTTGTGTACTACTTAGTTATGGACTCTAGATTGACGACTTGAGATGAATTCTTTTTTACCTAGTGAGGATTGGCCTTATTTTTGAGATACACACATGTGATTATACTCTAGAACTTGCTTAGGTTCTTTCAAAGCTATATTTCTATGATTGGACTACATTTATAGAGGTGAATCACCTTGTTTCTTTTTTCATATCATTTTTGTAACATTCCTTGTTGATACACTCTTTATTCTATTTTTCCTTTCCCTATTTTTTTGTTCATAACCATATTTCCCATGGACTTGGATGCTTTGATTGTTTCTTGATGTTACTTTGCCCAAGACGGTCAAAAAGCTAAGTGTGGGGGAGGTTGCTAGTGTTTTGAAGTGTTTTGGTAAGAAATGATGCATTTTGGAAGTTTATTTTTAGTTGAATGATAGTTGGCAATCTGTTTTGATGGATCTAAAGGAATGAAGAAAGTATCAAGGATGTAACTCAAAATGAAAAAAAAAATAGAAAAATGCAGTAGATGCAAAAGTGTGCCAACATGTAACTATTGTGTGCCAAGTTTAGGGGTGCAAGAGTTGATTGGAAAACTCCAAGTAGAGCATATAATTCTGTCATCATTAATTGATGGTTCAAAGGCATATTTGCAGTTTGGAGACTTGTTATGCTAGCCAACTAATTCAAGTTGCGATGGGAAATTGAACAAGGGATGTATCTTCCGAATTCAACCTCTTGGGAATAGATTTCTAACTACTAAGCAGAGCAAGTGGAAGTTAAGGATGCTATTAAGGGAAATGAGAGACTTCACAAGAGAGTTGCAATTGATGTATCAACTAGTGGTAGTTGAGTGCCAAGTTTTTGTGATCAATGCTGAAAATTCTTATCAGTAATTCAAGTGGAGTACATTAAGTGCAGGTTTTCACATCTTTACATGTGTAAAATTAGTAATGAAATAGAGTAGGATTTATTGGGCACTGAAACAAGTGGTTGAACTGAAAGTAACCGAAAAGATTGATGAGTTTTGTGAATGATTGAAAATTTCTGAACATTTCTGAATTGCTGATATTTGTTTTGCAAGCTGCTGATCGTGAGTTGGAGCAGAATCTAAGCTAAGACAACTTGCTGGAAATCGGGAAGCTCAGCTAGCCATTGTAAGGAAGTGAAGGAAAAGAAAAAAAAACTTGGCTGCAGAAAAAAACAAATAGAACAACAGAAAAAAAAAGAGAAAAGAAAAGGAAAAAAACATGAAGTGGACTGTCAGGAGTTGGATGAGTTTTCTGAATTGGAAGAAGTGATCAAGGATGATAGCTGAATTAGAAGAGTTAGCTACTGATTGAGAAGAAAAAAAATCAGGCAGAACAGTTTCAGAATTTTGCGCAATTCAGATACTGCTCAAACTCTGATCGGTCTCCAGACCGATCAGGGAAGTGTCTAATCAGTCACCGTGACCGATCAGAAGGAAGCCAGACCGATCAGAAGCAGTTCAGAACGATCAGGGAAAGCCTGATCGGTCTCTTGATTGATCAGCAGAATTGGCACAGACAGAACCTTGGCACACTGAATTCAGTATTGTTTCTCATCCAAATCAAAGGCACTGTCTGATCCTTACTCACCTTGGCTCTGATCTATGCAGGATAATACAAAAAGAGAGGGGCAAAGTTCATTAGGTTACATTCTTTAGTATCCAAGTCTTCCACTTTCTTTACTTTCCCATTTACTAAACTTCTATTTCATTCTTATCATTTCATATTTCTTTAACATGTTCAAATAAGCCTTGTTAGGTGTGGATCCTGTTAGTGATATGAGAGAAGTGTCCTAAGGCAATCGCCTTATAATTGTAAACATTTATTTTAATAAATGATAATTCACTATTTAAGTATACATGTTTGTATATTTGATTGGGATCTTAAACTCATCTACTGAATCTCCGCAATACAATTCACAGCATAAGAGAATTTGTGATGGGATCACAACTAGTGATTATCTCTAAATGTGCAATTGTGAAGTATTGAAAATATCCCTAGTCGATGAATTGATAAAAACAGACACTATCAATTCTGTTGAGACTAGCATGGGTTATTCTCTAATCAGCTGATTCTCACTGGCTGGTGACATTGGGATGTCCGGAGATAAACATGGATGCTAGTTAAGGGAACTAGTTCATTAGAGTGACTAGCCATAAAACTTCATATGGTAATCTACATATAGATATGTCAATGAAGCTCTTACTGCAGCTTAAGTGCTATGTTCCTTTGACTTGCGGTGTTCAAGTCATCTTGGTCATGGAGACTTATACTTTAACATCTTAAGCAAGCATCTCTAAGGAGGTGTGGACCCAGGATGATTGGGTATAAGCCGAAGTGCCCGAAGATGTTTGAACAGCCTACAAAGGATTCACCACTCCTTGCGAGGAGATGTATACCCAAGGCTTATCGTCGAATTGTTACTCAAAGCCTCTGGCCAGAGCATGACATGTTTAGAGTATGAGTCTCTTAAATACATGAGAGTAATTAGAAATCCATTGGACGAGAAAGACATTACTTGGGCTAGGTGTGACGTAGTCAGTCTAGTGGGGACTGACACAAACAGACCATGTCCTGAACCAAGTAGGTATAAGATGGTGAAGGAAATGGGGCACGATTCATTAGAGCTGCTGAAGGGTTTCAGAATTACTTCTGAGGTCAACCGTTGATCTTTCGATTAATTGGGGGTCATGATGTACTACTAGGTGCCACTCATGATCGTTCTATAATTCGTTAATTATAGACGACCAACATAAATCGAAAGCCTATTTAGTCACACGCACTACGAGTAATCCGAGGGATTTAAAATGAGTTGAAAATTGGATTTTCCGATCAAGAGAAATAAGTCGAATCTGAGTTAATCAGACGCACAACGGAAGCTTAAAATGGCTAAGTCTTTTAAAGGCTTATTGGGCGAATTAAATGAGTTTAATTCGCGATGGGTTCGGCTCGGTTTGGCCGGCCAAAGAGGGTGCCAACCCTCTTTGGTTTGGCCGGCCACAACAATGGGGAGAAACCAATTTATTTGGTTTAATTAATAAAATAAATCTAGCGCGATTTGTTTTATAAATTATGGATAAATAAATTTGTAGAAAGAAATTTATAGAAATTTTTCTTTTTTATGGAAATTAAAATAATCCATGGAATGGTTTATTTTAATTTTATAAAATCAATTATGAATTGATTTTTCCATAATAAGAAAATTTATAAATTTCTTGTAAAATTTATTCCATAATAAAAGGAGAGATCTATTTGTTTTATTATAAATTTAGTTATAATAAAACTTGGCTTAAACGGAATAATTCATAAGAAAATTTATAGGATAAATTTCTTATGAAAAAATTCCATTAAAAGAGAGACTTGGCAAGGGAGAGACTACTATATAAAGGAACCAAAGGCAAACCTTGAATTCCTAATTTTGAGTTGTCAAGAGATTAATTCTCTCTCTCTCTCTCTTAATCTCTCCTTCTCCTTTCCTCCTAGGGCCGGCGCCCTCCTCTACTTGCTAGGGCCGGCGCACATCCACCCTAGGGTCGGCGCACCACCCTCCCTTGAGGTTGCCGTGGGTCATCATCACCAAGGAGAAGCCAACCAAGAAGAAGAAGAAGCGGATCACAACTCCTTCCTTCCCGGAATTTAGATTCCGTTTCTTGGTGGTTAGTTTCCTTTCTTCTCTCTTGATCTTCTAGTTGTGCCTTTAGAGAATCTAGTAGTTCTCGTCGGCACAAAACTCGTGGCTTTGCGAAGTCATCCCGAAGAGAACTCGGCGTGGACGCGAATAGAGGCGGAGCTTCCAAGGGACGCTACGGTTGGATCTCGTCCCTTACTTCGAGTTACGCAAGGTACTAAGTAAATTAGTTTACCTTTCCGCAAAGTTTTAATTTATGATCATGTCCACACATCATAAGGTTGCATGCTAGATACGCAGTTAAAAATAATTTGAGTAATTATTCATGCAAATTCTTCCGCTGCACGTAAATATTTTAAAATTTACGAACCCGTATCCTTGTCAACATGCACCCGGTCCCAACAGATCCAACTCAAGAATGATGGTGGAAAGTAGAGCATAAGCAAGCTTATGGTAGTGCAAGAACCATGATTGTATTTGAGTGAGCTCCACTTTCATCAAAAACTTAGAACTTAGGAAGAGAGCCACCAAAAATTTCCTTGAGAGGATTTGTATGTTTAATTCATCTCAATTAGTCATGAAGGATGAAGTATACTTTGTTGTTGACTAAGGACAAGACTCTAGTCCATTGAGTTTAGATTTTTGAGAATTGACAACCCTAGGTAATTTCCTTTCAATTGCTTCTAACTATGATTGGGAATAATCTAGGTGAGTACATCATTAGTTCACTAGTTAGTTGTGCGAGACGCCCAAGAGCAAGTGTGGGGAAGTTGATAATTACCATTTTGACAATTAATTTAGGCTCTTAAACCCATGTTTTGATCCTTTTTACATGCTTAATCTTGCATTTATACTAGGTTCTATGAGTTATTTCTGTTTTAGCTTTTGATTGCAATTCTTTTTATATTTGAAATGTTTTGGCATTAAATTTGAATCTAATTTTGTAGGCTTTGAATGATTATGGACCTAGATCAGATTAGATTGAATTTGAGTCAGCTTGGGCTTTAATCAAGATGATCAAGCACTAGATAAATGTGGATCGTCCAATCAAGTCATGGGAAGATCTGATGCATCTTTCAGCTTCTAATCAATCCGAGCTCAAGATAGAGTTAATCTAGACCATAGATCAAGATATGAAGTTTTGGTCAAAATCAGAAGGCATCTGACCGTTGGATCAAGCTTAAGAGGAGTCTAAACCATCCATTCAAAAGGCAGGGAGATCTGAGCCATCCATTGTAGATCTAAAAGATCCAAGCTACTGAGAGGAAGATCCTGACCATTGATGGAGATCTGGAAGGTTTGGCTTCAATCCGAGATGATCTGACCGTTGGATGAAGCGAGGATGATCACAGCCGTTCATTTTGATGGGAATTAAGTAAAAATAGAAACTTCTCCTCCCCAGCTCAGTCATCGTGTGTTCTTCCAGTTTTCCTCCTATTCTTCGTTTTCTTCATCTGTTCTTCTCCGATCCGCGCGGCCACATCAAATCCAAGTTTGTTTTCAAGGTTTCAAATCATCGAGTTCGATTTCCGGTTAAGTTTGTAACCAAATCTCGCAGCTGAAGGGAGCTCAGGTGAGGGTTTCTCCGGAGTCGCGCTCACTGATCGATTCTTTACTTGATCGATGTCTTCATCAATCGGAGCATTCAGAGGGGTTCTCTGAAGGTTGCTGAAGGTTTTGAGCTAGATCGCCATTCCGCGTATCAAACATGAGGAGATCGTGGAGTTTTTCAGCTACTGATCGATCGCTGCGATCGGACAGAGACACCACTGATCGGTCTCCAATCCGATCAGCAGAAGTCCTGATCGGTCCCGTGACCGATCAGGAAGATCCATACGCACCAATCCATTGTAAACTGATCCAGGGAGTAGATCCTTCATTGGTTTTCAAGCTAGAGGGTTTCTAGCTAGACTTTTGTGTGACGGCAAGGGGAAATTTTGACAAGGGACTGGTTTGATGTTCAATTTAGGGAAATTTTATTTTTGAAATACTTGTTTCATTTAGTTGTTTCGATTTGAACTTAGCTACAATTCAGTCAAGTTTCTTAAGCATGTTTTGTTTTAGTTTTAAACAATTCTGCAATTAGTTACAGATTTCCTGCATTTGATATTAGTTTTTGAATTGCAATCCTACAGTTTTACATTGAACTGCTTAGTTTTCAAATAGATTAGGTTTAGTTGTTGCAATTTCCTAGTTAATTTCTAATTTAGCTAAGGCTATTCTGTTTCCAACTGTTATTTCACTCATATTCGCAAAAACCCCCATCTTATTTGAAATCCCAAATCATAAAACGACAAAAATCTAGCTTGGATTAAACACTCTTAACTAGTCCTTGGAAAAATACGACTTGAGGCCCGTATACTACACTTAGATTTGTGAGCTAAGGTTTTTCAATTTATAAATTCAAATTTGAGATTCATCGTGACACATGATTGTGGGCCTATCATGCACCGCCAACATGTTCAAGTACGGTATAGAGGGCACCTTGAAGCAACTCACGGAGGTCGGGCTCCTTCCACCAGATCTGCCACCGAACACTGTGAAGCCTACCTTGATCTAGGCGCTCCTCCCCGAAGACGCTCTTGCTCCTTTCACTTAGCCTGTAGTTTATTTTCTTTCTAGCTTCAGCCAGTTAGTCTCACTCTGTAATGAGTTTGGCCACCCTAGCCTTATGCTTAATGACAATTTCCCTTATAATTTTCTTGTTCTGATGTGCTTCTGTTCAACCGTGTCTAATTTACTTACCAGAATCGCTCGTTGTTTTGATCGATCGCTCATCCTTGCTACTTCTTTCTTCCAATGATTGTCTTTAGATTCGGAGTGTCTGCCCGACCATGTTGGTCGGGCAACAATTTGTACCCTGAGACATGTGCTCGGCTCATTTGCCAACAGGCTGTAGAAGTTTAGCTCGTTTAAGGTTAAAACCTGTCAGTTGTCACGGATAAAAGTTCCCTGCCCCTTAGGTCCCCAATTCACTCGGGCTCAGTCATATAGGCCAACTGAAATTCCTCACTTAGGCTCAACCATTTGGACAAATCCAAACCTTTACTTAATCACTTAGGCTAGCCATGAAATTGGATTAGGACTAATTGCTTGGGCTAATTGAGAAACCTACTCGGGAGATCCTTCATTCAGGCATGATCTCTCGGAATTGGTCGCCACTGAGATCCTGACTCGGGGATCATTTACTCGGTCAGGTCGAGACCCTCACTCGAGCTTGTTTACTCGGTCAGGTCGAGACCTTGACTAGAGCTTGTTCACTCGGTTAGGTCGAGACCCTGACTCGGGATCCTTTACTCGGTCAGGTCGAGACCCTAACTTGAGCTTGCTCACTCGGTTAGGTCGAGACCCTGACTCGGGATCCTTTACTCAGTCAGGTGGAGACCCTAACTTGAGCTTACCCACTCGGTCAGGTCGAGACCCTAACTCGATCTTGTTCACTCGGTCAGGTCGAGACCCTGACTCAGGATCCTTTACTCAATCAGGTCGAGACCCTAACTTGAGCATGCTCACTCGGTCAGGTCGAGACCCTGACTCGGCACTTGGTCATGTAGCTCTTTAACCCGTTGGTTTTGACGACCTTGTTGCTTAGTCCGATGAAGGGGCGCACTTCTCTTAGAACTTGCATTCATTCGAGACCCCTCTCCCCATTATTCGATATCTCCAAAACTTTTTTAGTGTTTGAGCGGATAAGGCTTGGTCACTTGGGAACGGCTGCTCAAGCTACGCTAGACCTAGCTATCGCATGAGTGAGAGCCTGGACACCACCTGGCATACCCGACCGAGCGTGGAGCGTCACGCCCGACCAACACCGAGGTCGGTGGGTGCGAGGGGGCTTACCCACTTGTAACTCGCCTGAGCGAGAGCGTGGACACCACCTGGCGTACCCGACCGTGTGTGGAGTGCCACGCCCAACCGGCGCCGAGGTCGGTGGGTGTGTGGGAGCATGCCCACTTATAACTCACCTGAGCGAGAGCCTGGAAACCGCCTGGCTTACCCAATCGAGCGTGGAGTGCCACGCCCGACCAACGCCGAGGTCGGTGGGTGCGTGGGAGCATGCCCACTTATAACTTGCCTGAGCGAGAGCCTGGACACCACCTGGCTTACCCGACCGTGCGTGGAGCACCACGCCCGACCGGCGCCGAGGTCGGTGTGTAACGCCCCAAAATTCCCATTTTTAGTTCTTAAAGTCCTTAGAATTATTTAAAAATGGTTTAGAAATATTCTAGATATTTTTAGGGATTTTTAGAATATTTTTATGGAATTTTCCGAGTCCGTTTAGTATTTTAAAAAGGAAGAAAAAAAAAGGGAGAAAAAAAATCATTAAGGGCAGCAGGGGGTTCGAACCCGCGACCAGCAGGAGACCAGGCAAGCGCGCGACCAGCCAGGCTAGGGTATCAAGCACAGCAAAGGGTGGAGAGACATATATTTAAGGTGTGGTTAGGTCGATCCGCCCCCATAAGTATAAATAGATAAGTTAAGAGAGGAAATTAGAATTTTGGATTTCTCTTCCTCACCCTAGCCGCGCGAAACAGCCTCTTCCTCTCACGCACGCACGCCCAAGCCCTTCTCCTCTCTTCCAAGGGGCGCCGGCCAAGGAGGGATCAAAGAAAGCGGAGCGTTGTATTCGTCTCGACGAGGAGAACGCGTAGGCGCGAAGAATTCTCCGAGATCTCAAGTTTCTCCCGAGTCCTATACGTCAATCTTGGTTGTAAGTCCAAGATATCAATGTAAGTACTGCTCACCTGCAGTAAGAGGTGGTTTTTCCACAAGAATTTCCCTTAAAAGTTTTTAAAAGAGATATTTACTTCTTGTTAAGATTTTTGCATGTGATCTTAGTTCATTATATGCTTATATATTTTATTGAGTGCCCTATATGAGATTAGGGTCCAAGAAATGCTATGAGAAAAGAAAAGAGAAGATAAAGATAAAGATAAGAAAAGAAAAGGCCAAGGCCTTAAGAAATCCCCAAAAGTCAAGACTTAGGGATTTTAGCACGCAAGGTGCTCGAGAAAATGCCAAGGCATTTACAGATAAGAAAGAAAAGAAAGAAAAGCTATTTTATTTTCTAAGGCCAGTACCCGGCGTCCAAGGGCGTCGTTAAAGAAATCCAGGTGTCCAATTCCAAGGTCTTGGCCCTGGTAGACCAAGGTCTGCTCTATTAGGATTGGTGGCTCGCTACCCCAACCTTTTAGGGAACGCGCATATGAGATGGTACTTACGTCTTCAGTGGATCCAAGTGATTATTATTTTCAAGTATATGCTTTAGCAAAGTTTCTAAAGTTTAAAGAGTTTTCAAAAAGTTAAAGAATAGCTAAAGTTCAAGTTGAGCCAAGAAAAGCAATTGAGATTTATTAATGCTTGAGTATGCATGTTTTGAGTTATACATGTTTTAGTTTTCTTTCAAGCATATAAGTATATCATTGATTTTCATATTGTTCAGAAGCATGTTTGTACATTTCGAGATTTTGTGAGCTAGATAGTACTTACTAAGCTTTTTGCTTACTAGATGCATTTCCTCTTATTGCAGATAAAGGTAAAGGCAAGCAATTTGAAGGAAGGCGACGAGGCGGTGCTGAGAAAAGTGTGTGTGGTGGCTGATTTTGGAGAGATCTTTGGGACGAGACAATTTAACTATTTAAATTACAATGTTATAGTTTATTCAGATTTCAAGTTCTTGTTTATGGAGTTAGCGAACATATAAGTTTTGGATAGTTTACATACTCAATTCTTAGAGTATAGATTCCATGTTATTTCTTTTAGCCTACATATTCTTATGATTGCATTGGATGAGTAGAAATGTGAGTAATTGGAGATATTGATACTTTGTTAGAGAAATAGATGCATGTGCCATGATAGTATCAATTTCTCCTTGAATCAAGTTTTTACTTCTTAAATATGTTTAGAAAAGTTGCATTCACATTTCATAATGCTTTAGCAAGGTTATAGAACATGTATTTGGTGTTATGAATACATAGGAGTCAAGATTGGTACAAACTTTATTGTTAAAGTTCATATAACTTGAATAGTTTATTTTCTTCCGCAAAAGTCCTAATTTCAAGTTTATGGATTCATTTTGATTGGCTAAATTGATTTGAAAACTGGCATAGAGTATAGAAATGGCGTCATGGTTCTATATGGCTCGAAAGTATAGGCTTGGTGGAGCTTTGAAGCAAATGCCGAAACCTGAAATTCTGATTTCAGGCCTATCAGTCGACTGATGCAGTATCAGTCGACTGATACCCGAAGTGTGAGTTGGGCGAGGCAAGTTTCAAAAGCTTCAATAAGTATTATTTAACGGGTTTTGAGAAAGGAAGTGTGATATGTTATCATGCATGATCACTTAAGTTAGAATATCATTGTTAGATGAATTTAAAAGTAAAAGTAAAAAAAAAAAAAGATTTCCGTATTTTTTTTTAGTCATGCATCAGAAGTCGAGAAGTAGATAAAGTAACGATCCGTCTAAGGTAGAAGAAGGCGGGTCGCTACAGGTGGTATCAGAGCAGTTCCCATTCTCCAGCATCACACACACATCAGCATCAACCTTGCCGTCTTCAAGTAAGAAAGCTTTAAGTTTCAGTTTTTCTATTGCTCCTTTACTTAACTTCAGTATAGAGAAATGCTTAAGTACTTACTCATATGTGCATAGAACAAGGAAGCATGTTTAATACCTTAGTACCACGGAATCATGTTTAATCCCTAGAATGGATATTAGAGAAATGCTTAAGTACTTACTTGATTTGCCCAAAAGTAAGTTTTGGGATTATGGCACGCATGGTGCTTGATAAAAGTTTTGAGTAAGACCAAGGTCTTACTAAGCCCTAGAACGAGTTCTAGGATTAAGAAATGAGATAAGAATCAAGACCAAGGTCTTGTTATATCCTAAAGCAAGTTTGGGAACATTACCATTAAGTGTTAAGTTATACATTTGAGGACGTCCTAGAAAGGCCCAAAACGAGGAGCAAGCTCCTAGAAGGCAAGAAGCGTACCTCATTCAGTAGGAGAAACTGAAGCCAGGGAACTTCCCAGGCACAAGCAAACCATGGGATGCTTAAGCATGGTTCAAAACGTTGGAAAGAATAGTAGGGCTACTGGACTGGCATGAGGTAGAGAAGATAAAGTGTGCATCTTTCTGCCTTACGGGAGATGCTAGAATATAGTGGAAGAGAGTCAAGGCCAAGAGAAATGTCAGCCAGATGACATGGGCCGACTTCGAGACTGAGTTCTTCGAAGAATACTCTCACATGCAAGTAACCAACAAGCATTATGATGAATTCACGGAGTTCAGACAAGGAGAACTATCCGTGGATGAAGCAGTGAAGATGTTTAAGCGGTTAGCTCATCTGTGCCCAGAGCTAGTTAGCACAGAAAAAGAGATAGTTAGGCTAATGCTCAAGATGTTAAGGCCTGAGATAGCGTTGAAGGGGGGCTAGCGGTGTTAAGAGGCTGCAAACCTCCGAGGAACTAATAAGTAGTGCTTTGATCACTGAGCACTACTTAAACAGTATAAAGGCCACCAGAAAGGTTGAACGATGAAGTTCTTAACAACCTTACCGTCAGGGAAAGTAATGGCCTCTACTGAGAGGCTAAGGGCAGTATCAATCTAGATTTCCAACCGAGAGCTCTACAGTGACTTGTTAGTCCTTGAGATGAAGGATTACGATGTCATTTTAGGAATGGACTTCTTGAGCAAGTATAATGCTTCTATAGACTGCCGCAAGAAAAAGTCAAGTTCACACCAGAAGCAGAACCTTCATTTGAGTTTATTGGAGATCCAAGGAGAAAGATAAATAGGTTCCTACCTACCTTACAAGCTCAGAGAATGTTAGAGAAGGGGTGCTCTGGTTTTCTAGCTCATATAGTGGATGCGAGTCAAGGAGAAGGATTGAAGAGAGAAGAAGTGAGGGTAGTCTGTGACAATCCAGAAGTGTTCCCAGAAGAATTACCTGTACTACCTCCCAACAGAGAAGTGGAATTCGAGATCGAGCTAGTGCCCGGTACCGGTCCGGTCTCGAAGGCCCCATATCGTATGTCTCTAGCAGAGTTGAAGGAATTACAAGAGCAACTCCAGGAGCTACTAGACAAGGGCTTCATTCGCCCGAGTCATTCACCCTGGGGAGCTCCTGTACTTTTCGTCAAGAAGAAGGATGAGTCTATGCGTCTGTGCATAGACTACCGAGCTCTGAACAAGGTAACCATCAAGAACAAGTACCCCTTCCTAGAATAGATGATTTATTTGATCAACTCAAAGGAGCTACAGTGTTCTCGAAGATAGATCTACGTTCTGGGTATCATCAGCTGAAGGTTAAAGAAAGTGACATTCCCAGGACGGCCTTCAGGACAAGATACGGCCACTACGAATTTGTAGTGATGCCTTTTGGAGTAACCAATGCTCCAGCAGTCTTCATGGAGCTGATGAACCACATCTTCAGGGAGTATCTCGATAAATTCATCATTGTATTTATTGATGATATTCTCATATACTCGCAAACTCCAGAGGACCATGCTACACACTTGAGGATAGTGCTGCAGATCCTTCAGCAGGAGAAGCTCTATGCAAAATTCTTAAAGTGTGAGTTTTGGCTAGATCAGGTGACCTTCCTAGGTCACATTGTATCCAAAGAAGGCATTCAAGTTGATCCAGCCAAGATAGAAGCAGTCAGCAACTAGTGTAGACCCAAGAATGCCAGTGAGATCAGAAGCTTCTTAGGCCTGGCAGGATATTACAAAAAATTTGTGGAGGACTTTTCCAGGATAGCCTCTCCACTCACAGCCTTGACCAGAAAGAACAAGAAGTTTGAATGGTCAGATAAATGCGAGCACAGTTTTCTAGAGCTGAAGAAGAGACTGACCAGTGCTCCCATCTTGACTATTCCAGAGAGTGACAAGGCCTTTGACATCTACAGTGATGCATCCAAGATGGGCCTTGGAGCTGTCCTCATGCAAGATGGTAAAGTAATAGCATACGCCTCCAGACAGCTCAAGGACTATGAGAAGAATTACCCTACCCACGACCTTGAGCTAGCAGCTGTGGTTTTCGCACTGAAGCTCTGGAGACACTACCTGTATGGAGTGCAGTGCAGAATCTTCACAGACCATCAAAGTTTGAAGTATTTCTTCACTTAGAAGGACCTGAATATGAGGCAGCGCAGGTGGCTAGAGTTGGTCAAAGATTATGACTGTGAAATCCTCTACCACCCAGGTAAAGCTAATAAAGTGGCAGATGCACTGAGCAGGAAATCCTGTGCAGCACTGATGTCTTTATCATCACTGTCTCTACCACTTCAGAAAGAAATAAAGGATTTTGGAGTCGAGGTAATAATTGGGCAACTTTCTGCATTGACTCTAGAGTCAACCCTGCTTGTGGATATACAAAGAAAGCAAAGTCAAGACCCAGAGATCCAGAAGATCAAGCAAGGGATCCAAGAGGCAGAAAATTCAGAGTTTCAAGTATCAGATAGTGGCATACTCTATCTTGGAGACCGCCTTTGCGTCCCCAATGATGAGGAACTAAGGAAGAATATTCTAGAAGAGGCCCACAGTACCCCATACTCTATGCATCCTGGTTCTACCAAGATGTATCAAGATTTAAAGAAAGATTCTGGTGGTCTGGACTCAAGCGAGACGTGGCCAGATATATCAGTACCTGCTTGACCTGCCAGAGAGTCAAAGCAGAGCACCAGAGACCAGGAGGAGTTCTACAGCCACTTCCCATTCCAGAGTGGAAGTGGGAAGAAATATCCATGGACTTTATCACAGGTCTTCCAAGAACCACCCATGGACACGATACAATTTGGGTGATAGTGGACAGATTGACCAAGTCTGCCCACTTCCTAGCCATCAAGTTATCGCATTCGGTAGAGCAGTTAGCATAGCTGTACGTGAAAGAAGTAATCAGGCTTCACGGAGTACCGAAGTCGATCGTTTCTGACAGAGATGGGCGGTTCATCTCCCATTTTTGGAGGTGTGTTCAGGACGCCCTAGGCACCAGACTTCAGTTCAGCACAGCTTTCCATCCCCAGACAGATGGACAAACAGAGAGAGTAAATCAGATTTTAGAAGACATGCTCAGGCTTG
>JAGFNQ010007811.1:32529-62315 GCA_024364735.1 Boesenbergia rotunda | reverse complement strand
GGGTAGTTTGCGAATATCCAGAAGTGTTCCCAGAAGAATTACCTGGACTACCTCCCAATAGAGAAGTGGAATTCGAGATCGAGCTAGTGCCTGGTACCGGTCCGGTCTCGAAGGCCCCATATCGTATGTCTCCAGCAGAGTTGAAGGAATTACAAGAGCAACTCCAGGAACTACTAGACAAGGGCTTCATTCGCCCGAGTCATTCACCCTGGGGAGCTCCTGTACTTTTCGTCAAGAAGAAGGATGGGTCTATGCGTCTGTGCATAGACTACCGAGCTCTGAACAAGGTAACCATCAAGAACAAGTACCCCCTTCCTAGAATAGATGATTTATTTGATCAGCTCAGAGGGGCTACAGTGTTCTCGAAGATGGATCTGCGTTCTGGGTATCATCAGCTAAAGGTTAAAGAAAGTGACATCCCCAGGACGGCCTTCAGAACGAGATACGGCCACTACGAATTTGTAGTGATGCCTTTCGGAGTAACCAATGCTCCAGCAGTCTTCATGGAGCTGATGAACCACATCTTTAGGGAGTATCTTGATAAATTCGTCATTGTGTTTATTGATGATATTCTCATATACTCACAGACTCCAGAGGACCATGCTACACACTTGAGGATAGTGCTGCAGATCCTTCAGCAGGAGAAGCTCTATGCAAAATTTTCAAAGTGTGAGTTTTGGCTAAATCAGGTGACCTTTCTAGGTCACATTGTATCCAAAGAAGGCATTCAAGTTGATCCAGCCAAGATAGAAGCAGTCAGCAACTGGTGTAGACCCAAGAGTGCCAGTGAGATCAGAAGCTTCTTAGGCCTGGCAGGATATTACAGAAAATTTGTGGAGGACTTTTCCAGGATAGCCTCTCCACTCACAGCTTTGACCAGAAAGAACAAGAAGTTTGAATGGTCAGATAAATGCGAGCACAGTTTTCTAGAGCTGAAGAAGAGACTGACCAGTGCTCCTATCCTGACTGTTCCAGAGAGTGGCAAGGCCTTTGACATCTACAGTGATGCATCCAAGATGGGCCTTGGAGCTGTCCTCATACAAGACGGTAAAGTAATAGCATATGCCTCCAAACAGCTCAAGGACTATGAGAAGAATTACCCTACGCATGACCTTGAGCTAGCAGCTGTGGTTTTTGCACTGAAGCTTTGGAGACATTACCTGTATGGAGTGCAGTGCAGAATCTTCACAGACCATCAGAGTTTGAAGTACTTCTTCACTCAGAAAGATCTGAATATGAGGCAGCGCAGGTGGCTAGAGTTGGTCAAAGATTATGACTGTGAAATCCTCTACCACCCAGGTAAAGCTAATAAAGTGGCAGATGCACTGAGCAGAAAATCCTGTGCAGCACTGATGTCCTTATCCTCACTGTCTCTACCACTTCAGAAAGAAATAAAAGATTTTGGAGTCGAGGTTATGGTTGGGCAATTTTCTGCATTGACCCTAGAGTCAACCCTGCTTAAGGATATACAAGAAAAGCAAGATCAAGACCCAGAGATCCAGAAGATCAAGCAGGGGATCCAAGAGGCAGAAAATTCAGAGTTTCGAGTATCAGATAGTGGCATCCTCTATTTTGGAGACCGCCTTTGCGTCCCCAATGATGAGGAACTAAGAAAGAATATTTTAGAAGAAGCCCACAGTACCCCGTACTCTATGCATCCTGGTTCTACCAAGATGTACCAAGATTTAAAGCAAAGGTTTTGGTGGTCTGGACTCAAGCGAGACGTGGCCAGATATATCAGTACCTGCTTGACCTGCCAGAGGGTCAAAGCCGAGCACCAGAGACCAGGAGGAGTTCTACAGCCTCTTCCCATTCCAGAGTGGAAGTGGGAAGAAATGTCCATGGACTTTATCACAGGTCTTCCAAGAACCACCCATGGACACGATGCAATTTGGGTGATAGTGGACAGATTGACCAAGTCTGCCCACTTCCTAGCCATCAAGTTATCGCATTCGGTAGAGCAATTAGCACAGCTATATGTGAAAGAAGTAATCAGGCTTCACGGAGTCCCGAAGTCGATCGTTTCTGACAGAGATGGGCGATTCATCTCCCATTTTTGGAGGTGTGTTCAGGACGCCTTAGGCACCAGACTTCAGTTCAGCACAGCTTTCCATCCCCAGACAGATGGACAGACAGAGAGAGTAAATCAGATTTTAGAAGACATGCTCAGGGCTTGTGCATTGGACTTTAAAGGTAGTTGGTGTAAATTTCTGTGCTTAGCTGAGTTTGCCTACAATAATAGCTATCAGGCCACTATCAGGATGGCACCTTATGAGGCATTGTATGGCAGGAAATGTAGATCACCCATATGTTGGCAAGAAGCTGGTGAGAAGAAAGAAATGGAGTCAGGACTAGACAGCCAGACTGAGTTTATAGATGAGACCACTCAGGCTATCCAGACGATCCGCCAGAGGATTGAGACTGCCCAGAGTCGACAGAAAAGTTATGCTGACACACGCCGTAGGCCACTTGAATTCCAAGTTGGAGATTCAGTATTTCTTAAGGTCGCTCCCATGAAGGGAGTGGTGAGATTTGGCAAGAAGGGCAAGCTAAGTCCTCGCTACATAGGACCCTATGAGATTATAAAGAGAGTTGGGAAGGTAGCCTATGAGCTGGACTTACCAGAGGATATGTCAGCTATCCATAGTACATTTCATGTCTCTATGCTAAAGAAGTGTATTCACGACCCTAGCCAAGTGATTCAGCCTCAGTCAGTACAGATCCAAGAAGATCTTAGTTATGAGAGCAGACCGACACAGATAGTGGACAAAGCAGTTAAAAGATTAAGAAACAAAGAAGTGCCACTAGTGAAGGTCATCTGGCAGAATCAAAAGCATGAAGAGGCTACTTGGGAACGTGAGGACAGCATGAGAGAACGATATCCAGAGTTATTCTAAGTTCGAGGACGAACTTTTTATAAGGTATGGGGGATTGTAACGCCCCAAAATTTCCATTTTTAGTTCTTAAAGTCCTTAGAATTGTTTAGAAATGGTTTAGAAATATTCTAGATATTTTTAGGAATTTTTAGAGTATTTTTATGGAATTTTCCGAGTCCGTTTGGTATTTTTGGAAAAAGAAAAAGAAAAAGGAAAAAAAAAGCCAAAATAGGAAAATACCATAAGGGGGCAGCGGGGGTTCGAACCCGCGACCTCCACGAAACAGCACAAGCGCCCAACCGGCTGGGCTAGGGGTATCAGCACAGCAGAAGATGGCGAAACCTATAATTAAGCTGTAGTTAAGTTGATTCGGCCCCATATGTATAAATAGAAAACTTAAAGAGAGAAGTTGGGATTTCTCTCAAACCCTTCGGCCAACACCCCTTGCGCCGACCCCTCTCCCTCTTCTCTCTTGTGCACACGCAAATCAAGGCCAAGAGGGTCGGCCGAGACCCTTTCTCCAAGAGATAATACTATATTCGAGATCCCCGCGACGAGAGGAACGCGTAGACGTGAAGAATTCTTCGAGATCTCGAGTTTCTCCCGAGTTCTAGACCTCAATCTTGGTTGTAAGTCCAAGATATCAAGGTAAGTACTGCTCACCTGCAGTAAGAGGCGGTTTTTCCGCAAGAATTTCCTTTAAAAGTTTTTAAAAGAGATATTTCCTTTGTTTGAGTTTTTGCATGTGATCTTAGTTCATTATATGCTTATATATGTTGATTAATACCCTATGTGAGTTTAGGGTCCAAGAAAAGCTATGAGAAAAGAAAAGAAAAGATAAAGATAAGAAAAGAAAAGGCCAAGGCCTTAAGAAATCCCCAAAAGTCAAGACTTAGGGATTTTAGCACGCAAGGTGCTCCAGAAAATGCCAAGGCATTTACAGATAAGAAAGAAAAGAAAGAAAAGCTATTTTATTTTCTAAGGCCAGTACCCGGCGTCCAAGGGCGTCGTTAAAGAAATCCAGGTGTCCAATTCCAAGGTCTTGGCCCTGGTAGACCAAGGTCTGCTCTATTAGGATTGGTGGCTCGCTACCCCAACCTTTTAGGGAACGCGCATCAGATGGTACTTACGTCTTCAGTGGATCCAAGTGATTATTATTTTCAAGTATATGCTTTAGCAAAGTTTCGAAAATTTAAGAAAGTTTTCAAAAAGTTAAAGAATAGCTAAAGATTCCAAGTTGAGCCAAGAAAAGTAAAATGAGATTTATTATTGCTTGAGTATGCATGTTTTGAGTTATACATGTTCTTAGTTTCCTTTCAAGCATATTAGTATCTCATATGATTTTCAGTTTGATCTAGAAGCATGTTTGCATATTTCGAGTTTTTGTGAGCTAGATAGTACTTACTAAGCTTTTTGCTTATAGATGCATTTCCTCTTATTGCAGATAAAGGTAAAGGCAAGCAATTCTGAAGGAAGACGACGAGGCGGTGCTGAGTAGAGTGTGTGTGGTGGCTGATTATGGAGAGATCCTTGAGACGAGACATTTTAGTTATTTGAATTGCAATGTTTAAGTTTATTCAAATTTCAAGTTCTTGCTTTATGGAGATTATTGAGTATTTGAGTTTTGGATAGTTTTATATGCTAAAATTCTTAGAGTAAAGATTCCATGTCATTTCATTTAGCATATATATCCTTATGATTGCATTGGATGAGTAAAAGTGTGAGTAGTTAGAAATATTGATACTTTGTTAGAGAAAAAGGTGTTTGTGCCAAGATAGTATCAATTTTCCTTTTGAATCGAGTTTTATTGCTTAAAAATGTTTAGAAAAGTTGCAATCACATTTCATAATGCTTTAGCAAGGTTGTAGAACATGCATTTGGTGTTATAAATTCATAGAAGCCAAGATTGGTACAAACTCTATTGTTAAAGTTTATATAAACTTGTTTAGTTTATTTCTTCCATAAAAGTCCTAAATTTAAGTTTATGGATTCGTTTGATTGGTTAAATTGTTTAGGAACCTGACATAGAGTATAGAAATGGTGTCGTAGTTTGATATGGCTCGAAACTGAGCGAGAGGTGGCTTTAAGAAGCAAGAGCCGAAACCTGTAAAACTGATTACAGGCGTACCAGTCGACTGCCACGTCACCAGTCGACTGGTACGGGCAGTTTAAGAGGGGTAAGGCTGTTTTCAATAGGTATTAGCTATGAGATTTGAGAAGAAAGTATGACATGGTGTTATGCATGATGACTTATGTTAGAATATAATTGTTAGAAGAATTTAAAGAAAAAAAAAAGAATTCCGCATTTCTTTTAGTCATGTATAAGAGTAGAGAAGTACAGAGAAAGTAACGATCCGTCTAAAGACAGTAAGAAGGCGGGTCGCTACAATTAATCAATGCAACCACACAATGGTGAGCTATGCTATATCTACATACTCATCCCCATACCAATGCTATACAGAATCAGATAACAAAACACGAGACTGTATAGAAAAGAAATTTAGATCATATCCAAGGTCAAGCATAAGTATCAAGCAGGATAGCAAAATGGTAGCAGATAAAGGTCAATATCAGCCTACTACATAAATAATAAATAGTCATGCATAAAGATAAAGTGGACTACAAAATACAAGCAAGAAGTGTTGGTGCCGGAAGCACCAAAGTCAAGCCTTTGTTTTGATAATGGCAAAGGGTTCAGAAGTTAAGAATTGGTTGTGATCTAACAAGCTTATTAAGTGTGTAGAAAAGTACTAGGTACACTAGGCACTAAGTCCTGGTTCTATGAACTGGGCACTAAGTCCTGGCTGCGGGCTGGACAACTACGTCCTCATGTAAGGTTGGGCACGAAGACCTGGTGAGTGAAGCTGGGCCTCTTCGGCCTTACAAATAATAGCAGTGACTCCGTTAGGGAGGATACTAATATTTGTATCTAAGTGTTTCCCATTACACGACACTAAGAAAATTATTTCCGATTATGTGTCTTCCGTTGGGGAAGTACACACGCTCTTTAATAATTTTCTATAATCCTTTCTAACCCAGTGATCCGCAGAACAAGCCTATCCGTTATGGAGGAAGGCACTCAGAGCTGACGCACGGGCTTGTTCGCATCACTTGTCAGATTGTAATGGAGGTTGTGGGACCCTTAGAGTCCCTTTCCCACTTAGTTATTTACGTTAAGGGTTTTCACATGCACACACACACGACAAGCACATAAACCAATATAATAGACAATGAAAAATCCTAGATTTTTCCAACTATTATGGCCTTGGTCTCTAATGCGCCTCCAGTCGTGTCGCCACCTCGTCCACTCTATCCTTTCCATGCGCAAGCCATCATGAAGGAGTCTCCGAGCCAAGATGACTAGTGACTTATTTACATCCATTGATCCTATACTCCTCTAGGGAGTGTACATGTCATCTAGGTCAAAAATAAATAAGAGCTCGGTTAAACAAGTGTCATATTTAATTACAAAAATTAAATAACTAATTTAGACTCGTCAACCCCGAGGATTCGATTAATTACACAACACACAATCAATCACATACAGTAACCATAATTGCCATAATAGTTGGAATCTAGTGCCTACAATACAAAGTTAGCCTATGCACATCCAAACATTATCCAGCAACATAAAGTACATGATAATGTGTAGAAAAATAACCGAATCCTAAACACACAAAATCAAAAACCTGGCTCTGATACCAATTGATGGGAATATAAACCCTTATATGGCTTGAGGGTTTCCTTCGCAATCACGGAGTCGAACATGAAAGACCTCTCTATATCTACGGATTAAAAAATTTAATCCGAATAGAGACCCGTCTCTCAAACGACCGTCTCGTCATCGTGTTAATTAATCCAAGTCACAACTTAGCCAAAACCAAGGATAAGGCCTTGTAACTTTTCAAATTAATTAACCTCGGAAAAGACGACGAATGGATTACCGATTTTTGTGTTTATCTTCAGGGTCCATGACATAAATTAATTATCATATTAATTAACAAATAATTAATCTACGATAATTAATTAACAACATGCAATGATAAGAAACATAGCATAAAATAACAAGAAAACAAAAGGAGCTAGGGAGAGGTATACCTCACCTTTTACCTCGCAGTCTTCTACCTTATGACCCTCCCCTCCTGGACGTCATGTGGGCGATGAGCTACCAAGACGCGGAGTCACCAAGGCTTGCCAAAATATCCTTCTTCAAACCACTTCCTTCTTGCCAACAAAAACCCTAGCTAGGGTTTTCAGCCATCCACCTTCTCTTCTCTCCACCTCACACCGCCAGCCACCTCAAGCTCCAAGGTTCGGCCGGCCACGAGGCAGCACCGAGAGGAAAGCTAGGAAGATGAATAAGGGGAAGAAGAAGCTGAGAGAACTCCTTCTTCTTCCCAAAACCCACCAGAAACCCTATCTCCTTCTCCCTCACCGTCGGCGCCAATCAAAGGAAGAAAACCTCTATTTTCCAACCGCCGGATTCCTCTACTCCTTGCTCCTTTCTTGCACACGCAGAGGAAGAGATAATGGTGAAGGAAGAAGAAGAGATCGGAGAAGGAGAAGAATCAAACTTCTTCTCCTTCCTCACCGTCGGCGCCGCAAGTCAAGAAACCCGCCATCGGTAGCCCTCCTCCCGCTCCTCTGCTCCAAGCCGAGCACCAGGGTGCTCCTCCCTCCCTTATTGAAGCTTCATGCCCAAGAGATGAATGAAGGATGAGGAGAAATCTCCTCTTCTTCCACCTTCTTGTCGCCGGCGCAAATCTGCCCTAGGAGAGAGAATTAGAGAGGGAGGGCTTTTGGGTTTTTGATTAATTGAATTAATTCTCAATTAATTCGTTAAGCCTTGTATCATGACTCCTATGGGGTATTTATAGGGCTAAGGTAGGGACCATGAGGAGGAGTTGGTTCTTGGCCCGCTAATGAATCCAAACCCGATCCATTAATAGAGATCCATTCCACTAAAGGATCCCATTGAACTTCATCACCAACCCCCATATTTTCATATGGGCTCCACCTATTATGAGTCGTCCATCTCCCCGTGTTTAAGATATCGAATGCCCAATAATTATTTTAAAATTACTAACAATTTAAATTAATTATCCTCTTGATCCTTGACTAGTACTACTCAACATTTTCATCATGTCGGACCATAGTCCACTTGCAAGATTTGACATGACGATCCTTTTGAGCTCATCAAGGGGGCATTATCATCCCGACTCACCAGGACACAGATTCCGTCAATAATCAACGGCACACCATATAATTAATATTATCACCCAATTTACCGGGCCTATCGATTTAACAGAATAAATCTCGCCCATTGGTAAGTCAAAGAAATAATAATTAATTATACGTGCCCGTTATTATTTCAGGATTAAGAGATCATACTCCATAATATATATCCAAGGTCTAATCCAATTTTTGAAGTCAGTACAAAATTGGATGACCTCTGTTTTGGTCCTACTCAATGCACACAAAGTGCACTAGTGTAGTTCTATGGTTAAGACAAACCATACCTAATTATACTACAACCATCCCGATGGTTTGTCCAACTTCATCTCGGTTGTGAGCCACTTTCTTATACTTCTGAAAGGAACTTGATAACATGATCTTCTGTGCGACACCACGCACCATGTTATCTACAATGTCAAGTATGAGACATTTTGTGCACATACTAATATAAATATGCACCGTGTGATTTTGTGATTCTCTTAAAATGTAAATGTATTGTAACCAAAAGCAAAACTTTTAGTATACATCCTAACATTTATATCCTAGATAGTCCATATCGAGGCTTTAGTCCAGGGGGAGCTAATAGAAAAAACTATTTTTATAATTAGATGATCTCTTTGCATGATTTTCTTATTTATTGCTTGATGGTTATTTATTTATTTTATCTATAAAATTGCCATGCTTTGGAATAGAAATGGTTAGATAAGAACCTGACTTGATTGAAACATACACAACCTAGTATTAGGGTGAGTCGAGATGATAGTACGTTAGGAAAACCTGTCTAAGAAGTCAGGTAGGGTAAGGCGTATCCTATTTGGTTTTTTTAGCCCGGTGGAACTAGCTGAAGCTAGCTCGCCACATTTTCAACTAGTTAGATCAGGGTTTCTTAAAGAGTAACTTGAAAATAAAATTTCTTTAAAAGGTTTTGTCTAGGAAAGGGTCATTGTTCTGATAACCAGCAAGCCCCAGTGCCTCGCTAAGACATGGATGTCGATTATTGAAATCAATTTTTAATTTAATATTTGCTAAATTTAAATCTAATTCATGGTTTAATCAAATCATAATTTTTAACTTAAATTCAAAGATAAAATTTAATGCATCTCACAAAACAGATAAGGGTACTCTGTTTTGTCACTTAGAATTGGGCGAGATCCTTAGGACCAAAAAATTTAGTTCAACCCAACCAACCACACATCTAACCAATTTTACTTTTAATTTAATAAATAAAATTTTATGTTTTATATTTTTCAAATTTTAACTTAAATATTTTTCAAAATTTAACTTAAACATCTTTCAAATTTTAACTTAAACATTTTTCAAAATTTAAATTAAATATTTTTCTAAATTTAACCTAAATATATTTCAAAATTTAACTTAAACAAGTTTCAAAATTAACTTAAACATTTTTTCAAATTTAACTTAAACATCTTTCACAATTTTACTTTAACATCTTTCAAATTTAATCTAAACTTTCTTTCAAATTTAACTTAAATATTTTTTGAAATTTAACTTAAATATTTTGTAAATTTAACTTGAATATTTTTCAAAATTTAACTTAAACATCTTTCAAATTTAACTTACTATTTGTTTCAAAATTTAACTTGAAAACATTTTCAAAGTTGATTTTTTTTTAATTTAACTTAAACATCTTTTAAATTTAACTTAAACATTTTTTAAATCTTAACGTAACATTTTTCAAAATTCAACTTAACTCAACCTAATAAAACTAAAATCTGTCTCATAGAAATACCTATAGAAATAATATGATTGATAACTTAGACTGGATAAGACATATTAGGCAGTGAAACTCAATTAATTTATCCTTATACTTTTATAGAAATGGATCCAAATCAAGACACTTTATGTCTAGGAACATAATGATTTGGACCAGTGGATTTTGGATAGTGGGTGCTTCAGCATATGACTGGAGACAAATTGAAGTTCAGCAAAATCAAGTACAAGAATCTAGGTTCAGTGGTATTTAGTAATAATGCTACACTTAAGGTAATTGGTTTAGGTAACATTGAACTGAACTCTGATTTTGTTATTAAAAAGGTGCTATTGGTTGATCATTTCAAGTTTAACTTACTTAGCATACGTCAACTTTGTGATACCAATTATGTAGTTATATTTTCTAATTTAAACTGCCTTATTAGGAACTTACAAGTCGCAGAAGTAACTCTCAAGGGAATTAGGAAAAATAATATTTACATTATCAACCTACCATCCTCACCTAAATGTTTTCTAACCCAACAAGAAGAAACTAACTTATGACATAGAATATTAGGTCACACCCATACTAAATTAATTTCAAAACTAAGCCAAAATGGACTAGTTAAGGGTATTCCTAAATTTAGAAAAATTTCAAATTCAATTTGTAATCCATGTCAACAAGGTAAACAGACAAAGTCAACTCACAAACCTGTCTAATCAGACCTAACCCAAGCTACACTTGAGCTCCTACACCTAGACTTATTTGATTCTCATGGAGCCAAGTTACTAAGTGAAAATCGATACTATTTAGTAATTATTGACCATTACTCTAGATTTACTTGGGTTAAGTTTTTAAAAATCAAAGATGAAACTTTTGAAGTATTTAACACTTTATATAAAATACTTGAAAATGAAAAAGATACTAAAATCAAAAGAATTAGAAGTGACCAAGGGGGAATTTAAAAATCCAAAATTTAATGAATTCTGTAAAATTAATGGATATACCCATGAATTCTCTTGCCCTAGAATCCAACAACAAAATTGGATAGTGAAAAGGAAGAATAGGACCTTTCAAGAAGATATTAGGACTATGCTTAACGAGTATAATCTATCTAGTTAATTTTGGACAGAAGCAATAAATATAGTCTGTTACATCTAAAATAGCGTCCTAATAAATAAAAGACATAATAAAACCCCCTATGAAATTTATTATCACAAACTACCTAATTTATATTATTTAAAAGTTTTTGGGTGTAAGATACATATCCTAAACGCTAAAGACTATCTAGGAAAATTTTAATCAAAATCAACCCCAACAATTTTTGTAGGGTACTCAACCTTAAGTAGGGCATATAGGGTCTATAACAAACATACCCTTAAAATTGAGAAAACTTTAAATGTAATATTTGATGAAAAAATGGTAACAACACCAACAAATTTACCTAACCCAATCAACTCACCTGACATAACCAATTAACCAAGCCTAAATAATTCAGACAAGACTTAGAAGAAAGAGAATCAATACCTGAACCAAAATCAAATCAAACAGTTGAACCAGTAATTGAACCAAATCAAACCATTGAACCTAAACCTAAATAACCTGAGCCATCTTCTAGGACTAGGTCAAATCATGTGACTGACCAAATCTTATGTGACCTAACCTTAGGTGTTAGAACAAGATCATCCTATAAAAACCTAAGCTAGGTCACCTTGATTTCTAATATTGAACCCAAGACAATAGAAGAAGCATTACCTGACTCAGACTGGATTATAGCTATGCAGGAAGAGTTAGCCCAATTTGAGAGAAATCAAGTCTGGGACTTAGTACCAAAACCATAAGGTAAGACTGTGATAGATACTAAGTGGGGTTTTAGGAATAGGATGGATAACAAAGGAGAAATAGTAAGGATAAAGTCCGTTTAGTGGCTAAAGGGTTTAGTCAAATTGAAGGATTAGATTATGATAAATCCTATGCACTTGTAGCTAGACTAGAATCAATTAGGATGCTTTTGGCTTATGCAGCCCATAAGAGATTTAAATTATATCAAATGGATGCTAAGTCTGCCTTTCTATTTGAATTTATAAAGGAGGAGGTTTATGTAAGTCAACCTCCAAGTTTTGAGGACTTAGAGCATCCTAGTTATGTCTTTAGACTTAAAAAGGCCCTATATAGACTTAAACAAGCACCTAGAGCCCGGTATGAAAGACTATCCAATTACTTAGTTTCTAAGGGGTTTAACCAAGCCCAAATTGACCCAACTATATTTGTTAAATCCTTAGAAAATAATATTTTTATTGTCCAAATCTATGTAAATGATATAATTTTTGGCTCAACCAATACAAATTTTTTAAAGGAATTTATAAAAGTAATGGAAAAAGGATTTGAAATGAGCCTTGAAGGTGAGTTAATATTTTTTTCTAGGACTTCAAATTAAACAAACTAAAGATGGAAATTATGTTCTCCAATTTAAATATGTAAAAGAATTAATTAAAAAATTTAGAATGAAAAACTCTAAAGACATTAACACCCCTATGGCAACTAAGGTTAAAATAAATAGTGACCCAGAAGGAAAAGCAGTGGACTTGAAGCACTTTAGAAGTGATATAGGTAGCCTACTTTACCTAACTGCTAGCAGACTTGATATTTTATTTGTAGTAGGTATTTGTTCTAAGTACCAAATCTATGCTAAGGAATCTCACCTAAGTGCTATCAAGATAATCTTTAGGTACATTAAAAGCACCCTAAATATAAGAATTTAGTATCCTAGAACTTCTAATTTTGGCCTACTAGGTTACTCTGACTCAGATTATGCAGGGTGCAAATTAGATAGAAAAAGTACTAGTAGAAGTTGCCAGATGTTGGGTCACAACTTAGTTAGTTGGTGTAGTCGAAAGCAACATTGTATTATATTATCCACAACAAGCTAAATACATAGCCGTGGGAGAATATGTAACTCAACTACTATGGATGATGCATACCCTTAAGGACTTCCAATTGACCTATACTAATAGTAAAGTCTACATTGATAATATTAGCTCAATTAATCTTACAAAAAATCCCATTCACCATTCTACAACTAAACAGATTGAATAAAACATCATTTTATTAGGGATCACGTAGCTAGGGGTAAAATTATATTTAAACACATAGAATCCAAATCTAACTTTACTGACATCATTACTAAACCACTACCTGAGTCAGAGTTCAGTTCACTAAGAAGGTAGCTAGGAATATGCTCAATAGAATAGGTTTATTTATTTACTTGTTTTTGATAATTAGAATCAGTTTTATCATTTTTCAAAACTATCTTTCAAAAACTATAAACTATTTTGTCAAAAATTCATATTTTTAAATCATGTTATTTTAAGATAAGCATAAACTAACTCAACTAGTAGAAAGGCTAAAATACAGAAATTACTTGATTGCAACCTAGGTGGATGCTAATCCAAGACGGTTGAAGCTTACTATGAAAATCTTCTTCTGGCTGAGAAGCCTTTTACAAACTTTGTAGCACAAGACAGAAGCTAGAAGAATTACAATCAATCTATTAAAAACATCTTAGCTTCTAAGCCTATTTATAGGCTAAGAAAATTAATCATTACTGTTGATCATAGATAAATTTAATCCTTAACCGTTAATTAAAAGATAAATTTTATCTTTTATAAAGCATATCATTTTAAAAGATAAGGTTAATCTTTTAATGGTAGAAGTTTCTGTCCAATTAAAGGATAGTAAATATAAATAAATTAAATCCTTAACCGTTGATTAAAAGATAAATTTTATCATTTATAAAGTTTATCGTTTTAAAAGATAAGGTTAATCTTTTAAACGGTGGAAGCTTCGGTGCATGCAAGCTATCCACGTGTGTTGCTTGGTCAAAGTCTTCGGGCAAGCCTCCATGCTTCGCCAACAATTTGGTAAAATATGGTCCAAGTCAAAACATTGACATGGTCAAAATCAACAGAGCTGACTTTTTGGTAGATGTTTTGTTTGGGTTATTTCTGACCAACCGGAGTTAGATATACCCGAACCCGACTCTAGTCTTTCACCCCTCAATCATCCTTTCTCCCATCTTCTCGTCTCTCGGACGTCGTGCACATCCTTCTCGCTCCACCGATGTACTCTTCCGCAGCTTCTATGTCCCTTGGATGCACCAAGCCTGATGGCTCACTTCCCTGTGCAATTCTTCTCGTCCACTGCATCTTACGCTCGACCTCCTCCGCTCTTAAACTCCTGCACACATAGACAGTGGGATCAAAACCACAACAGGACCTAACCTAACTTAGTTGATCACATCAAAATCAACCGGGACACCAACACCAATTTTTCATGTTCAAGTTCTCTGCACTAAAGAAGTTCGAGATCGATGATACACTGCTTCTATAATGAAAAGATCTTCTCTTCCTTTAGCAAGTGTCGTTGGTATAAAATTTCCATTTCATTTCTATACTTAAATCTTCATATTTGTAATTCATTTTACGGATAACAGTATAGCCCAACGAAAATGGTCAAAGACTGTAAGCCTTGGAGTAGGAGCCATCACAGACTCCGAACCAAGTAAAAAATAAAGTGTTAGTCTTATTTTTGACTTGTTACTTTTCTTATTTCTGCCGTGTCCAATCTGACATATATCCAAAAATTTATAATTGATATTCACCTTTCCCTCTATCGACCACATCGATCCCATAAAATATGCTTTCAAAGCAAAAAATGAAGCATTGGAGTAGTTTGGAAGAGAATTCAGCAAAGTGTTGTCATGTCTACTTTCACCAGGATCATATCAATGGACAAGGCCATGTCTTATTTACCCAGGGTCATGTCTACCTTAAGCAAGGTCATATCAACTGACATGGCTATGTCTTTCAAGACATGGTCGTGTCTCCCAGAGCTAGCCCGTTGGAGTCACATGGGCAGGAGGTACGACCGTGTCATGATTCTAGATGTGTCCCACGACTTTGTTGTGCCTTATTTCTCAAAAGTTCCCATGACCATGCTGTGCGCAGATTTCCCATGGTCAACCATACCTGAGAGGCACGGTCATGTGGCAAAGGAGGCATGGTCGTGTGCCTAGGAGGAACATCGAGATTGCATGCAAACTGATTTTGAATTAGTCATAACTTTTTGCTCGGTTAGAGTCATAGGCCATGCCACCCATCAAAATGAAGAGAATTTAATGATCTACAATTTTGATTTAGACACCATCTAGAGAAAACCATGTTTAGTAGTGCTGAAAGGCACAACAAGCACGATCGTGTCGCATCCTCTGCCCAAATTGTAGACCAAAACTAAAATGGTCATAACTTTTCATTCGATTAGAGTTATGGGTCGTTTCTCCCCATCAAAATGAAAAGAACTTCAATATCTACAACTTTACTTTAGACATCAACCTAAGAAATCCATGTTTAGTCATGCTAAAACGGGAGACATGGTTGTGTCATGCCCAAAAGCACGACCGTGTCTCATCCTGCCATGGCTTACATGCCACAACCATGCCTCTTAGGCATGACCATGTAGCGTGAAAAGTGTTGGATCGAGAGAAACGATAGAGGGGTTGAATATCGTAAAACGTTCGGATTAAAGTTAGAGCAATTATGCAGCGGAAATTTAAATTAAAACACACGCAAACACCAAGTTTTTTACTTGGTTCGGAGTCACAGTCGGCTCCTACTCCAAGGCCCACGGTCATTGACCATTTACTATGGGCAATTCTATATGTGCGCAAAACAGTTTACAGAGAAGTATTACAAAAGTAGTATAATAAACATAAAAACAGCTCTTCGTTACCGACGTCCAGTGTAGATTGAATTTTCAGAGCGGAGGGACGTCGTCGGCGCTTGTATCTCGAGTTGGGAGGTTTCTGGAGCAGAGCGCAGGAGCAGAAGAGCGTAGGAGCGTTGGAAGAATTGTTGTTCGAAGTCATGGGGTCGAGGGCCTATTTATAGCCCCTGGGGGCACCCGGAACGTCGGGGGTGACCCCCCACGTGTCAGCTGATCCGAGTTCTTCTCGGTCAGCTCTGATCCCTTCAAACTTGGGATCAGATCTTGACTGGGGCGCCCGGGACGCTGGGGGTGCCCGGGTTGATCGGGTCAGACTCTTATCCTGTTGGCTTCTCGCTGGCTTGCTTCGCTAGCTTGAGCTAGGGGCGCCCGGGAGCATGGGGGGCGCCTGGGAGCACGGGGGCGCCTCGCCCATAAGCTGTCGAAGCACTCCTTTTGCTTCATCTGTTTTGTGTTTACCTTGGGGGCACCCGGGACACTCCAGGCACCCTGGTCAGCTGCTGCCTCACTCCTTTGAGGCTCTCTGAGCCGCAGACACTCGTTCCTTCGGTCATGCATCCAGGGTTAGTCCAAAACAAGTACAAAGCAATAGAGTATTAGTTTATACAGCCTTAGCTGTCTTGGTTCTGACTTTGGGCCTCCAAAATAGAGCCCTAGGTCGAACCGACGCCTACTGTTCCCTCGACGGGGAACACGTCCTCACCTACTCCTCTCGGGAGAATGTACCTGATGCCAACCGGCTCCTCCGGTTGGACTTTTGCCCAGCAGTCCTTCACCGGGTGCCTAGCTGTCCTTCGCCAGGTCCTCAGTACCAAGCTATCCTTCGTCTGGTGCCTAGCTGTCCTTCGCTAGGTCTTTGTATCCTAGCATTCCTTCACCAGGTGCCTAGCAGTCCTTCGCTAGGGCTTTGTATCCTGGCATTTCTTCGCCAGGTGCCTAGCAGTCCTTTGCTAGGGCTTTGTATCCTGGCATTCCTTCGCCAGGTGCCTAGCAGTCCTTTGCTAGGGCTTTGACTGCACACTTGAGTAACATGTTAGATAAACATTATACCTTAACTTTTGAACTCTGTTGCCATTATCAAAACACAAGTTTGACTTGGGTGCTTTCTGTCCAACAATCTCCCCCTTTTTGATTTATGACAACCCTGGTTCAAAATGTTAAGTTAATCAGAACAAGTAAAATGAAATTTTGTTCCCTCCCCCTGGAAGGAATCTCCCCCTAGATTTTTCAAAAGTTTGTGGGGTTTTTGAAACTAAGTCTAAAGATGGATTTAATTTTACTTAGTGACAAAAACATATTTTCCAAATTAAATTTGGTTGTGCACTTTGGAAAATTTATACCTGTAGAAAATTTTAAGTTTAAATACTTAGATAAATTTGAAAACTTAAGTTTAAGTATTATGAAGGATTTTGAAAACTTAAGTTTGAGTACTAAGGAAACTTTCAAAAATTTAAGTTTAAGAACTCAGTAAGTTTTTGAAAACATAAGTTTGAGTACTAAGAAAAATTTGAAGCCTTATGTTTAAAGTACTAAAAAAGGTTTAATGTACTTAGAAAGTTTTTGAAAACTTAAGTTTAAGTACTAAGAAAAATTTTGAAGCCTTAAGTTTAAAGTACTTAGAAAGTTTTTGAAAACTTGAGTTTAAAATACTTAGGAAAATTTTGAAGCCTTAAGTACTTAGGAAAATTTTGAAGCCTTAAGTACTTAGAAAAATTTTGAAAACTTAAGTACTTAGGAAGATTTTGAAAACTTAAGTACTTGGAGATTTTGAAAACTTAAGTACTTAGGAAAATTTTGAAAACTTAAGTACTTAGAAAATTTTAAAAACTTAAGTACTTAGAAAATTCTGCAAAAGAAATTTAGTTTTAAGTACTTTTGAAAATGAATTAAGTACTTTTTGAATAAAGGATAGAGTTTGAAGTTTTGGATTTAAAAAAAAATTAAAAAAATTTAACCTCTTTCCTTTCCTATCTCTCCCCCTTTGCCATATATCAAAAACAAATAAATATAACAAACAGGATAAATAAATTGCATAAGAAATAATAAATTGCATAATTTGATGTACTGACCCAATTCAGGATATGAACTAAACCAAATCAGTTTTAATTTTCTCTTTTAGGGTCCTGTCTAACCCAATTAGCTACTTACTAACTGTTATAAACAGTAGTTTTCGCTAGGGTTAGTCAAGTTAAGTGTTCTGTTCAAGTTAGTTTTTCTAAACTTGACACTTAACTTGATTACTGTGTAAGTTGTATCTAGTGCCGCAATTACTGCAAATGCACTGACTTAAAGCATCTTGAATTAAAGCAAAGACCTAAGCATCTCAATCCATTCTAGGTTATCAATCAAAAGTACCCTAAGGTCCTTGTGAGATGCTGGCTTCTAAATCTATAGGTGCATGCAGTTCTAGGGTTAGGGCCTAAGCTAAGTCCATTTGCGAAAAATCTCTAGTTTGAAAGGGGTAGTTTTTAAAATAAAACTAAGTCAAAAAAATTTATTTTTAAAACTTTTCAAAAGTAAGTAAAAGCTGATTTTGAAAGCATTTTAAAACTATTTTAAAAACTAATTTTGAAATGAGTAAAGTAGTAAGAAAACCAAAAAAAACTATTCTACCAAGCATAGTCCTAACTGCTGATCAAAATAGACAAAAAAACAAGTACTCATTTCCATAAGTCAGCTAGTCAACAGAGAAAAACCAACACAATCATACAAGTCAGGCATGAGTCAAGTTTTAGTTACTAATACAATGCATCGGCTAAAATAGTCTAACTATGAAGACAGGCCAGGGTGGTCAGATGAGCCAGGCTACCATGCTCTGAGAAGCGACATCATCTCAATGTATCGTGCATCAGCCACCTCTCGATCGGCTCTACGAGCATCCATCTGCTCTAAGTGATAGGCCTCGGCCTCCTCTCGAAGACTGTGGATCTCCGTCTATATCTGTGCGAAGCGCTGGTCGATGGTCGGTGGTGGAGGCTGGTCTATATGGTCCCGTATCTCTGCTGCGAGATCAGCAACGTCAACGTCTATCTCCTCGTCGGAGTCGATCGGAGCCCCGGCTCGCTGTCATCTCCAACTTAAAACCCCGGTGGCCGATACCTCTAGACCAGCTAAAGAGAAGTTCCTAAACCCTATCTCATCAAAATCGTTCATCGCGGTTATTTCACCCAAGGTAATGTCACGACAGTGGTGATGAAGGAGGGAGGTGATGATGTGGCAGAAGGGAGTGTGCACTCGTCCCTGAGTCGTAACACTAGATGCATGCAGAATAGTATGAATGATGTGTAGTCCAATGTCAATGTCAAGATGATGGATCAGGGCATACAGAAGGAAGGCATGAAAAGGTCGCATGGTCGCGACATCTCTAGTGGATAGTGGTAAAATACAGCGGACCAAGACTCTGTACAGGGCGTAGGCCTGGACCTGAAGACCAACGGACTGAAATCGTCTAGCTACAGGGATTCTAGCTTCCCTATAGAAGTAGGAGTAGAGAGTGTCTAGAGTAATGTGAGCGTAGGGAGCATCAAATGGAGGATCCCTAGGTGGATAGCAACAAAAGGTGGACTGGGAGGGTCGTAGTCCAAGAAATCGATTTAGTAAAGTAGGGGTGATGGACAAGGGTATCCCTTGAACAGTAGTGACAAACATTAGATCGTTTTGTCGAACTATGTTATTGTAGAATTCTGCACATAAAGATGTGTTAATTGAATGAGTGCAGAACACTAGATTGTCTAGTTGATAAAAGTTTATAACATTCATGGCTAAAGGACAAGATTGGGTGAAGAAATGTCTATTTAGATAGCTAGTTTTGATAGTCTTATAGGTTGTTCGAGCAAACTTATTACACAGTTCTAGAGTTGGAAACCTAGGATCGAGACTCGGTTCGGTACCGGGGTTCGCTTGGTTTGCTCGGCGTTTTCTAAGTTAAGAAACATGCATTTATAAGAAAGGAATTAAAAAACATAATTCTAAATGCATAAAAGAAATCATACCGGGGAGGCATGGTTGAGATTAAGGAAGCACAAGTATAACTTGATCTCCTTGGAAGGAAGGATGTGAGGAAGGAGGATGGTTTTTTGTGTGGGAAGAAGAGGGAGTTCGGGTGCCTTTTTATAGGCAGTTTATTGGGGGCGCCCGGGACAGCAGCCTACTGCCTTTGGCAGTGACTAGTGATGGTCGGGGGCGCCCGCAGTGACCCGGGCACCCCGGTCAGCCTGGTCTTTGCAGCTTTTGCTGCTTTGACTGATACTGGGGGCGCCCGCGAGGATCGGGTCGCCCCGGTCAAGGGACAAGGGCAGCTTTTTACTTTGAGAGGAGTGAAAGTAATGGGGGCGCCCGACGAGTCACGGGCGCCCGGATGGAGTATTGATTGACATTTTTGTTGTCTTGTCATCATTTGACCATGGTTTGAAAAGATTTGACTATGGTTTGACTATGTTGACCATGGTTTGACTGCTTTGACCATAGTTTGACTACTTTGACCATGGTTTGACTATGTTGAACTACAGGATTAAACCACAATATAGGTAATAAAGGAATTTCAATTGAGTATAATTTTACTGTCTCACCCAATCTAGGGTTTTCAATCACGTTAGCCTTATAGGTTTTGTGAGACAGGTTTTGATAAAAGAATTTTTGAAAAACATGATTTATTTTGAAAAACTTAATTAATTTTGAAAACAATTGAATTTATTTTGAAAGGAATGTTTAAATCTACAACTAACTGAAAATCTGTGTTAGATTCGAATTTGACAAAGAATAATTTGAATTTGAATTTCAAAAATTGGCTTTCAGGTCTTGGCGAGGCACTAGGCCTTCTTTGGCCGTAGCCTTATTGGATCATCAACCCTTTCCTTGACAAAGCCTTTTAATGAAATTTCATTTTCAAAATTAGTCTTTGAAAAATTCTGGTCTAACTAGTTTGGGTCTTGGATCGGTAGCTTCGGCTAGTTTCACCAGTCTAAAGAGACCAAGTAGAGAATACTTGACCTTGTTAGAATTGGTTTCCCTAACGTACTATCATCTCACCTCCACCCAATACTATGTTGTCAAATTTCAATTAAGTTGGTTCAGTCCTTAAACTAACCATTCCTAAATCTAAACATGGTAAATTGCAGAAATTAAGTAAACAATCAATCATGCAAATTGCAAGCAAGAATTGAATTTTATCTAATAATAAATATTGTTTTCAATTTGGCTCCTCTTGGACTAAAGCCACGATAATGGTCTAGCAAGATGTGAATCTTGTCCTTGGGGATCCAATATTGGTTTGATCCAGTTTGTTTGTTCAGGCATAGTTTGGGTACCCATGCCTGAACTTTAGGTCTGGACTGGTTCAGTACAGCAATGTAGGATCTTTGTCTAGATTTGGTTCTGTAGCCTATTCCGGATCGATTTAGAACCGATTTCTATTTTCCAAGAATCATGTCAAGATTCTTGGAACCAGAAGTAAATCGTTCTAACGCTGATCTAAGATCCTTAACCTGAGTTTTCAGGGAGGAGTTCTCTTTCTCAAGTTTTTCAACTTGTGTAGAGGTTCCTTCTTGAACCTTCTCAGTTAAGGGTCTAGAGTCAGCTCCCTCTTTCAGGAGTTTTACTTCCTATCGGAGGGATTCGACTCGGAGTTTAGCTTTCGCCAAATCTCTAGAAAGATACGAAATTAACTCATTTAACTGACTTCTAGTAAAACCACTTACCTTGATTTCGCCATCCTCTGAAAATGTCAGTTTGCCGTCGTCCTGTTCTGATTCTGATTCGGTCTCGACTTCTTCTGTGGCGGTTAGTGCGAGTAGGTTTGACTGTGGGACCTCTTCCTCTTCTTCGGAGGAGGACTCGTCCCACGTTGCTTGAAGTGCCTTCTTCTTCCTTCTATTCTTCTTAGTCTCCTTTAGGTTCGGACACTCCGTCTTATAGTGACCCTTCTTCTTGCACTCGTAGCAGGTCATGTTGGGCTTGTTCTTTTCGTTTGCAGGTTCAGCTGGTTCATCCTTTCTTCGGCTGATTTTCCATTTGTTGGTTTGGTTCTTTAATTCCTTGTAGTAGTTTCGGGTCAGTCTGACCAGCTTAGGTCGATCTCCTTCTTCGTCTTCTGAGTCTGAGTCTGAGTTAGACTCGGGTTCAGGTTAAGGCTTTTTCTTTTTTGTCCTTCCAGTTTTACCTGCAATAAAGGCAATACCTTTCTCGGCCAAATTGCAGTTAGTCTGTTCATGTAATTCTAATTCAGAGAACAATTCATCTAATTTAATTTTTGAAAGGTCCCTTGAGACCTTGTATGCATCTACCATAGATGCCCACAAGGTGTTTCTTGGGAAAGCATTTAAAGCGTACTTTATTAGGTCACAGTTTTCTACCTTGCGACCGATGGTGTGTAGTCCGTTCATCAATTCCTGAATTCGGGCGTAGAGTTGAGCTGCTATTTCGTTGTCGGTCATTTTGATCGTATACAGCTTGTTCAGGAGGAGATCCCTCTTGCTGATTCGAGTGTCTGATGTTCCTTCGTGCAGCTCGATCAGTTTCCCCCACAGCTCCTTGGCACTGTTGAAAGGACCCACCCGGTTCAGCTCCTCTTTTGTTAAGCCGCATTGGAGAGTCTGGGTCACCTTTGCATCAGCTTCAATTTTCCGTTTCAGAGCGGTGTCCCACTAAGTGTAGGTTTGAGGTACTCCTTCAGCATTTTTCGGAATCTCCAGTCCGGACTGGATGATTATCCACATGTCCACCTGAGTTTTCAGGTGGACCTCCATTCTGCTCTTCCAGTAGGAGAAGTCCTCCCTACTCAAGAGAGGTGGTCTTGCAGTGCTGAAGCCTTCTTGCATGGCCATTTTATCTGAAAAACTAAACTAAAAAGAAGGAAATATGTCCCAAGACTTGGTCTTGGATTAGTAGTGCGGGATAAAAAGTAAAGATTATTGAGGGGTGTTGCACCAACCTCGATTAGCGAGAAAAATTTTGAATAAATAAAAAAATTTTAAAAAAAATCTGAAAAACTCTCAAATTGGTGGTTGCACCAAATTTGAGCTTCCCCGCTCAGATACCACTTGTTGGACTGAGAGAAACGATAGAGGGGGTGAATATCGTAAAACGTTCGGATTAAAGTTAAAGCAATTACGCAGTGGAAATTTAAATTAAAACACACGCAAACACCAAGTTTTTTACTTGGTTCGGAGTCGCGGTCGGCTCCTACTCCAAGGCCCACGGTCGTTGACCGTTTACTATGGGCAATTCTATATGTGCGCAAAACAGTTTACAGAGAAGTATTACAAAAGTAGTATAATAAACTTAAAGACAGCTCTTCGTTACCGACGTCCGGTGTAGATTGAATTTTTGGAGCGGAGGGACGTTGTCGGCGCTTGTATCTCGAGTTGGGAGGTTTCTGGAGCAGTGACCGAGGCGCCAGACCGATCAGGCTCTTGCCTGATCGGTCTGGCAGTGTGGTCCGCACGGGGAGTCCGCACATTACGTCCGCAGCAGAGCATATATATATATATATATATATATATATATATATATATATATATATATATTAAGGTTAATAGCTGAACATAGGGAAAAAAAAGGCAAATAAAATAAGAGAATGATAATAGAAAGATATACGCAACAATGGAGTAGAAGAACTAGGGTAAAGGCAAATAAAATTAAGAGGACACGACACATAAGAGGGCACCAAGATAAAGAGATGATAGATTAGGAATAAGAAATAGAATACCAAAGAAAGAAAAATGAAAGAATTAACTTTTTATTTGTAAGGAAAGAATAAAGAGAGAAGGAAACAAACCACGTATCAAAGTGTGTATGATTCATGGATGAAGGTGATGTTATGTATGATAGTGAATTAAGGATAACTAATACTATGACCAAATCAACAACTTTCAACACTGATACCATGTTGGAAATTGGCAATTGTATTAATTGAAACATTATCTAATACATGGGATCTTAACCTCTTGTGTTTAATTGATAACGCGAGTACGCGACTTATTCTTCATAAAGTGACTTTTCTAATAAAAACTCTAACAAACTTTTCTAAAGTAATTTATCTAAAAAAGCTAAAGAGGTTCTTTTATATCCCATAATTCATGGAATATTTTTATATATGGTTACAATTTTCTCACAGATGCAAATTATATTCTGTAAGAGAATATGATATAATAAATGAGTTACTCAAGAAAATTATAATACCATGAAACTTATTCCAGCTAAACCCAAGTGATAAACATTTGAAATAATTATTGGCTGGGGGTGGGGAGTGATGTTTAGAGATAAAAATTGAGATAATGTTCAAATTAAAAGGGTGGGTAAGAGAACACTGGCATTCTATTGATTGAAAAAAAATGTTACCTCCTTTACAACTGTTGTAAAGCATTCAATCACATTAAATCAAGACCCTGTACAAGATTTATATAACCTGCCAAACCCTAATGACACAAAAATAGGAAAAGACCTAACTGCCCTTGCAACTCAACTCACAACACTCCCCCTCAAGTTGAATATATATATCAAACATGTTTAACTTGCTAGGGACAGAATTAAACACAGCTTGGGGTATAGCTTTAGTAAACATATCAGCAAGTTGGTCCTCGGATTTGACATAAGGCAAGCATAGTTCTCCATAATCAAGTCTCTCCCGAATAAAGTGGCGATCAATCTCGATATGTTTGGTTCGGTCATGTTGAACTGGATTATTTGCAATATTGATTGCAGCTTTATTGTCGCAATACAGTCTGAGAGGTAATTCAGTCTTTAATCCCATATCTTTCAACAAGAAGCTCAACCACAATATTTCTGCAAGACCATGTGTCATGGCCTGATATTCTGCTTCCGCACTAGACCGTGCACAAACACTTTGTTTCTTATTTCTCCAAGTTACCAAGTTTCCTCCTAAGAAGGTGCAATAGCCAGAAGTGGATCTTCTATCATCTCTAGAACCAGCCCAATCAACATCAGAATAACATTCCACTTTCATATTACCACCTCCTTTAAACAGCAAGCCTTTCCCAGGACATGACTTTAAATACCTTAAAATCCTGTCAATAGCCTTCATGTGGATAGTTTTAGGAGCATGCATGTACTGGTTCACTACACTAACCGCGTAGGTAATATCAGGCCTAATCATAGACAAATAGAGTAGTTTTCCAACCAACCTTTGATACGTTCCCTTTTCCAGATTTGTTAGATTTTCCCCATTAGAACTAGTAAGATCATGACTTACTTCTATAGGTGTCGATGCTGGCCGACAACCCAACTTCCTTGTCTCCTTGAGCAAATCCAACACATATTTTCTCTAACATATATAAATTCCCTCTTGAGATCGAGCAACTTCAATACCAAGGAAGTACCTCAATAGTCCAAGGTCTTTAATTTCAAACTCTGATATTAACTTGGACTTAAGAGTCTGGATTTCAATCTCATCATCTCCCGTAATTATCATATCATCAACGTAAACCAAAAGAATGGTAATTCTGTCCTCTTTCCTTTTCACAAAGAGTGTATGATCAGCATTCCCTTGTTTAAAGCCAAACAATATCATGACTTTGCAGAATCTATCAAACCATGCTCTGGGCGATTGCTTTATCAGCCTGCAAACCTTCCCTTTTGTTTCGATTCCAGGAGGTGGTAACATGTAGACCTCTTCATGAAGGTTGCCATTCAAAAAAGTATTTTTCACATCTAGCTGAAATAGTGGCCAATCATACTGAGAAGCAAGAGAAAAAATCACTCTGACTGACTTGAGTTTTGCAACCGGAGCGAAGGTCTCCAAGTAATCCATCCCATATGTTTGAGTGAATCCTTTGACAACGAGTCTGACTTTATATCCGACCACTTCACCCTCTGAATTATACTTAATAGCATAAACCCATTTAGAACCAACCAAGTTCTTCCCCTTTGGGGGATCTACTAATTCCCAAGTACCATTCTTATTAAGAGCCTCCACTTCTTCATTCATTGCTTCCAGCCACCTTGAGTCCCTTACAGTTTCATAATAAGAAGAAGGTATAACATGATTTGATAGCTGTGAAACAAAAGCATGATATGAAGAAGACAAACGAGAATAAGAAACATGGTTAGAGAAGGATGTTGAGTACATGACCTGCCCCCTTTCCTAATAGCAATTGGAAGATTTAGCTCATCCATATTCAGGGGTGTGATTGGTTTAACCAATGAGGATACAGGATCAGGAGCCAGAGCATCCGATTCAGCTAGCCGATTAGTAGTAGGTCCTTGCTTATGTCTTCGTCGCTTGTAAGTAATAATTTCCTGTGAAGCCTGCGAGCCCAGTAATGGAGCATCCAGTAGTGGAGCATTATTTTTTCTATTTTCCATGACATCCAGTGAAATAGGAATAGGAGAAGGAACCACTTGAGGCACAAGGGAAGAGGTAAGATTCTCCCCCTGAGGACGAGTCTGGGGAGAATAATAGGACTCGGACTCAAAAAAGGTAACATCCTTCAAGACATATCTTGTCCTAGTGATAGGATCAAAGCACTTGTAGCCTTTCTGGCAAGTGGAATACCCTAGAAAGACTCCCCGTATAGAGCGAGGATCAAACTTAGAGGACTTGGGACCAAGAACATGAATAAAACAGAGAGAGCCAAATACCCGAGGTATAAGAGAGAACAACGTTGTGTCAGGACGAAGAATAGTGAGAGGACACCGGTACCCTAGACCTTTTGATGGTAGACGATTAATGATATAAGCGGCTGCAAGGATAGCATCAACCCAGAAATATTTGGGTAAGTGGCGCTGAAATAATAATGCACGAGCTGTTTCAAGGATATGACGATTTTTCCTTTCAACCACTCCATTTTGCTGTGGTGTGTAGGGACAAGATGACTCATGAAGAATTCCTAAATCCTCTAGAAAGGTATTTAGAGACTGTGTAAATTACTCCCGTGCATTATCAGATCGAAGAGCTTTCACTTTTGTGTGGAATTGAGTTTCAACCATTCTGCAATAATGTTGGATGAGTCGAGGAACTTCGTCTCTGCCTTTCATCAAATAAAGTGATGTACAGTGAGTGTAATCATCAATAAAAGATATAAAATATCGAAGCCATTCAAAGAAGGCACAAGAGAGGGACCCCACACATCTGAATGAACAAGGTCAAACGGAGACGAACTTTTATTCATGGACTCAGAAAAATGAGTTCTACAATGTTTGGATAACTGACAAACTTCACATTGAAGAGACTCAAGAGAAACAGAGGAGAAGAGACTAGGTAATAGAACCTTTAAGGATCGAAAAGATAAATGTCCCAAACGAGAATGCCATAATAAGATTTCTTAATGCTTATTTTCTGAACACTGGGCTGTAGACTTCAGAGCAGATGTTCCAAGATGATAGTAATAAAGACCTCCTACTTCACGGCCAGTCCCAATCGTTTGCTTGGTCTCGAGATCCTGAAAGACACAATGATCAGGGAAAAAAGTTACTGAGCAGTGTAGTTGTTTAGTAATACTACTAACAGAAAGTAAATTAAGAGAAATGGAAGGGACATGAAGTGCAGAGGATAGGATAAAGTGATCTGCCAGTTGTATGGAACCTTTACCAACAACAGTGGCTTTGGTGCCATCAGCAATAGTCACTTTATCCTGCCCAGAAGACAAAGAGTAAGAAATGAAGGAATTAGCAAGATTTGTCATATGATCTGTAGCTCCGGAGTCAATAACCCAGGGGCTATAAGATCTTGACCCAGCAATACTTAACTCCAGGTCACGAATACCTGTGTGCGCTTGAGACGAATTGGTAGAGACAGTGGATGAAGTCTGAAGCCGTGATAAAAGGTCCTGAAGATTGGCAATATCAGTAGATGACAACTTAATATTAGAAGGTACCGAACAATCAGCAGTCTCCCCATCCACTAATTTCTGGGCAGCAATATTTCCACGACTAGGCGCCTTCTTGTCACTGTATTTGAATTTTTCAGGTTTTTTTTTGGATATTTCTCCCAACAAAAATCTGAATCATGATTAGTCCTCTTGCAGTGCCGACAAAATTTTCCACCTTTTCCTTTTATCCCCCCAGACTTGAGCTTGTTAGCAGAACTGACAAAGGCGGAAGTCTCCCCAATTGGAGTGCTTGCTGCAGAAATATTACTCTTGTTGTTCATGGTCCTTCTCCTGCCTTCCTCACTCAGAATCTTGTAGTAAACTTGTTCTAGAGAGAGAGTAGGATCAAGACTAAGAATTTGTCCTTTTAAATTTTCAAACTCTGCATGAAGTCCATCAAGAAACTTAATGATTCTATCATTCTCTAGAATTTTCAGATATCTCTGATGATCATCAGTGGAACTCCAGTTATCCATTCTGTAGTAGTCAAACTCATCCCACAACCCTTTTAGAGTAGCAAAATAATTTGTAACTGACATAGAATCTTGCTCAAGTTTAAAAATTTGACTACTTATTTAATAAGTACGCAGCATATCATGCTTGCGACCATACATCTGCTCCAGTGTCCTCTACATATCACCAGCTGTTCTGTTATGAAGAATGACCTGTTTGATGCTAGGACTAACAGAATTAAGGATCCAAGTCATTACCAAAATTTGTCACGCCTCCAAGTATGAAAACTGGGGTCCTTTTCATCTGATTTCACTTTTGTACTGTGAAGAATATCAAGTTTATCATGGCCTTCAACATAAAGTTCAACAACAACTGCCTATGATGCATAATTCGTCTCGGTCAATTTTTCCGAGGTTATTTGAAGACCATGTCCTCCGGTTCCTGCCATTGTGAAAATTGGTTGTACCTGTCCAGAAGAAGTCAAAGGATCTGTAGACATCCCAGAGGTTTCTCCAGAGGTGTCCGCCATAACAAACCACAAGAAGGGATGGATCGTGTGCGTAGCTATCGGCAAGATTGTGCAAGGAAGAAGAGAAGGTTGCTCTTGTAGAGAATAGAGAACCAGCAAGGGAGCAATCTGTCTGCGCAAGGGAACAATCTGTCTGCGCAAGAGGGAAAAAAAATCCTTTTCCACCAACAGAGAAGAACAATCCGGCTAGGAAAAAGGAAGAGGAAAAAGAGGTGGTAGCCGGTCTTGGTCTGCTGCGCAAGGAAGAAAGGAAACCAGATGCGTCGCTAGGGCTTGGATCAAGGGCCAGGAGTTGCTTCGCGTGCAGAGTAGGGCTTCGAGGAAGCCACTGGGTGGCGTCGAGCAGCGCCTTGGCTCGCGCGTGTGCGAAGAGAGGGTGGCGAAGTCGAAGCTCCAGGAAGGAGAAGTCGCCGGAAGGTTCAGCTCGCGTCGACGCCTGATCGCAATAGAGGGTGGTGGCGCCTGATCGCAAGTCGGCGTCGACTCCCGTCTGCTTGATCAAGAGAGGAGAAGTGTCACGCGAGGAGATGAGAGGTCTGCGCGAGGACGGCGTCGAGAGGTTTGGAAAAAGCAGAGGACGGTGCGCGAGGAGATGAAAAGAAATTAGGGTTGGGATAAAACCTGCTCTGATATCATGTAAAACATTCAATCACATTTAATCAAGACCCTATACAAGATTTATATAACCTGCCAAACCATAATGACACAAAAATAGGAACAGACCTAACTGCCCTTGCAACTCAACTCACAACAGGCATCATATGTAAAAGAGAGAAAGATTGTTGATCCAATCGACTTGGGTTGTAAGTGAATCAAAGATCCGTGAGCAAGTTTGATATTCAACTTGGTAAGAATTTGTTTATGTTCATTCAGTATACAAAAGACCGGCTAAACGAACAGACTTGAATAACTTATTAAACTAAATAATATATATATATATAATTAAACTAAATAATATATATATATATATATATATATATATATGAGCAATGATAGGGAGAGTGAAAATGAGAGAGTGAAAACCATAGTGAATGATGTGGCATGACGTGACGCTTTACATGCATACGTCTGATTATCGCTTGGACACCATTGGCCTTTAAATGGCTTTTCCTTGCCATTTTTGGCCTTCCCTTTGCTATAATCATATGACATCCTTGCATATGATTTCTCCTTAGCATTTGATCTCCTAGGTTGGTATCCTAGACCCGATCTATTATTTCTAAGGCATTGACCATTCGGTACCATGCCTACTCCCTTGGATTCCCTAATGAGTCTATCTAAGTTCTTTTCCAATTGATCAAGCTTTGTCCTCAAAGCTTGATTTTTCCTTTCTAAATTCTTGACCTTATTATCACAATTTTGGGTATTCCTAGGTC
>JAGFNQ010007811.1:0-31519 GCA_024364735.1 Boesenbergia rotunda | reverse complement strand
ACTGGGGTCCTTTTCATCTGGTTTCACTTTTGTACTGTGAAGAATATCAAGTTTTTCATGGCCTTTAATATAAAGTTCAACAGCAACTGCCATGATGCATACTTCGTCTCGGTCAATTTTTCCGAGGTTATTTGAAGACCAGGTCCTCCGGTTCCTGCCATTGTGAAAATTGGTTGTACCTGTCCAGAAGAAGTCAAAGGATCTGTAGACATCCCAGAGGTTTCTCCAGAGGTGTCCGCCATAACAAACCACAAGAAGAGATGGATCCGTGTGCGTAGCTATCGGCAAGATTGTGCAAGAAGAAGAGAAGGTTGCTCTTGTAGAGAATAGAGAACCAGCAAGGGAGCAATCTGTCTGCGCAAGGGAACAATCTGTCTGCGCAAGAGGGAAAAAAAATCCTTTTCCACCAACAGAGAAGAACAATCCGGCTAGGAAAAAGGAAGAGGAAAAAGAGGTGGCAGCCGGTCTTGGTCTGCTGCGCAAGGAAGAAAGGAAAACCAGATGCGTCGCTAGGGCTTGGATCAAGGGCCAGGAGTTGCTTCGCGTGCAGAGTAGGGCTTTGAGGAAGCCACTGGGTGCGTCGAGCAGCGCCTTGGCTCGCTCGTGTGCGAAGAGAGGTGGCGAAGTCGAAGCTCCAGGAAGGAGAAGTCGCCGGAAGGTTCTGCTTGCGTCGACGCCTGATTGCAATAGAGGGTGGTGGCGCCTGATTGCAATAGAGGTGGCGGCGCCTGATCGCATGTCGGCGTCGGCTCTCGTCTGCTTGATCAAGAGAGGAGAAGTGTCACGCGAGGAGATGAGAGGTCTTCGCGAGGACGGTGTCGAGAGGTTTGAAAAAAGCAGAGGACGGCGCGCGAGGAGAGGAAAAGAAATTAGGGTTGGGATAAATCTGCATTGATACCATGTTGTAAAACATGCAATCACACTAAATCAAGAACCTGTACAAGATTTATATAACCTGCCAAACCCTAATGACACAAAAAATAAAAAAGACCTAACTACCCTTGCAACTCAACTCACAACAGACTGCAATCTCAACCATATTTATCATAATATTTTCCATATATTAATCTTACAATCTGTATAAATAGGTTTGTTAGTCTATGAGAATTATCAATAATAATAAAGCAATTGTCTTCTCTTTATTTTTCTCCCTATTCTTTCTTTTCCATGAATACGTATTTCTATATATCAATGTTTCTACATAAAACTTTATATATTTGATATATGTTCTGTAGTACCTAATAAAAGTGTGTATGTAGATTTGTCCTTACTCATTTTTACTTCCATTGCATATATGTACTGTTCTTGTATATACCTTCAATATATGTTGATTGGCCCTAGTTCCGAACGAATATGATGGGATCTCAACATTCTTCAACAAAGCAGCTAATTTGCTGCAAATAAAAGTGACTCACCAAAGAAAATTTCTTTAGTGCTGGTCATAAGCTTAATCATGAATTTTGAGCACAGATCTTCTTTGATTATGTAAAAATTGGATTATTTGAGTAGTATAATTAGTTACTTCTTCCATTGTCAAAATAAGACATATCACCAAAACTGTTCAATGACTTGATAACATGTTTGTTCAGAAGTGGTTCCCATTTTGAATGTGTTCAAATTTACAAGTCGCAACATATTTTCTTTGTGCCAGCTTGGTTTTAATGTCCAATTTTCAGCTTTCTTTTCTCATTCAGATGTGTTCTAGTCTAACAAAGTATCTTTTGTAGGTGTACTGGCTTTCAATTGACTATCTTGTGGTACCTAAAGCGGCTTATAAGTAATCTTTGTTTGTTTGCTTCTCGTGTATATGGGAGGACAAGTAACCTTTCTCTGTTTGTTGCTTGTCTATGGAGAAAAACCAATAGGGTAACCTAACTCTGGATGTACCTCTACTTTTCTATATGAACAATTGTTAGAAGTTGGATTTATGTAGAATCATTTATGACTAGTCATGGTTTTCTGTCTTTGTTCTATATAATTTTTGTCTCCATGTTACAGCATTGTGGATCATACTTCACAGCAGTTTTGTACATTGAGCATTATTAGCATAAAGAAAAGTTTTAATGGTCTTCAGTTAGGATACTCTGTTTGTCACACTTGGAATCGGTCAATCATCATTAATTATATATATATGTTAGTTTGTTATTTTTAAACCTATTATCACTTGTATCAGATTGATGTTGTCACTGTATTCAGTCGTCTCCACGTGGATCTGCATATGACTGCATTTGGACATATCAATGAGCCAGACAGTATATATGGCCTTGTCCAAACGAACCAGTTAAAGTCAGGCTAAGCAAATTATACCCTCTCAAATCTCTGAATGCTTGTAGACAATATATTAACTAATTTTCCCCTTATTGATTCTGATTGTTAAATTATTTAGTTGGCGAAACATGAGAGTAAATGTTAGAAAACATTTACTCAACTCTCTTGATACTTTTTCTCTCTTCTTTTTTGTGTATAAAAAGAGTTTTTTGGTTTGATGAAATCCACATATCCAATCCTAAATACTAATAGCTGGACTATGATGATATTTAGATATTTGTGACATCCTCTGTAATTGCTTGGGAAAAAAAATAGTTGTTTGCTTTTTTACTTTGATTATTTATATTTAGTTATCCTGGTTTTTTCCCCTGCTAAAAACAAAATGTTGCCATTTTTCATGCAGATGTTTGAGAGGGCTGCTCTTTGTCACAACTATTATTAGTGTTTATCTACTCGTCTGTGCAGTAACATCACAGATAGTGTGACATTCGAGCATGAAGGAAATTGACTTGTGAGATCTGCTTCCGTTGGCTATGGAAAACATTCTTTTGCTGATTCACTCACTTCCTCTCAAGCCAATACAGAGAAAACTAGTAGGAAGTTTACAAAGGTTTGATGATATCTGCACGGATTGACAAATTACAGTGCCTATCTGCAACATGATTCTGAATTGCTGATTTGCAGGTTGGCCTTTGTTAGAAACTATGCTCCATTGATCTGCACGGATTTACAAAGGTTTTTTTTACTGCCACGGACAGTGCCAATCTGCAACATGATTCTGATTTGCTGATTTGCAGGTTGGCCTTTCGTTATAAACTATGCTCCATTGTTTTTATTGTGCGTGCAGATGTTTGTGATGATATATGTATATTTGAAGTCTGCAGTATGAAGCTGCTTGGAGGTCTGGAAATTGGCACTTCTCATTAGTTTCTGGAGAGGCTAGCACTCCATATTCAAGACAATCTTCTAGTAGCTGGCAATTCGACGAGAACTTGCATAGGTCATAAACTGTATCCTTTTTCTTTACTTGGATTGCATCTGATTGTTGATTATTTTATTCCTAATCCTAGACAATTGGTACTAGAAGATAAATGAAAGATTTATATTTCTGCGATGAAAAATGTAAGTTCCAAGAAACACAGAGGAGTGATGGAAAATCAGAGTTGTGCAAAAGTAGTGATGGAAGAAATCAAGTTTCAAGAAGCTGAGTAGTGCAAAAGAGTAGGGTCTTGGTCGATGTGGGGTTTGTAAACCATTAGTGAAAGAGTTCATTGATAAGTCTAGGAACTTTTAGTTTATTGAACTCTCGCTTAAAATGTTTTGATGGTTACAACAATTACCGTCAGCAATCCGGTTGGATTCTGATGATGATGTGGCACATCTCCTCCCACTGCTGTCCCAGCCCTGCAACTGGCCGGCCGGTGCCTAGCAAACACAAGTGACTACTTCGGCGTCAACCAACTATTGCTGCAAAACCATACCTTGTACAAAATTTCCAACCTGCAGGAAGGTTTCAGACCCACTGCCTTGCAACTCTTAGAAAACTTTTTGCTAAAACACGACATCCACGGCCACCTCAAAGGTGACACCCAACACCTCCCCCCGCTAGAGAGTAGGGAGAGTTACACAAAAGGACTAGTTCACCGGTAAAGGTTGCCGTCACCTCCTCTTTAGAGAGAATGGGGAGTCTCTCTCTCTCTCTCTCTCTAGATGGTGTTACTTATTTGGCCATCTTTTTATATTCAGTTTTGATAACGTAATTTGTTCGAACCTTTAATTGTTTTTAGGCGTGTTCTATTTCAAATTTTAGATTGCAAAGAATTCACAATCGAACGTCTGCTAAAATCTGCTTCAACTTTCTGCAAGTTTATATTCATTTTTTTCTCAGGGTTCCAGGTTCTCCCTTGCTGCTTCTGCTTTGAATGAGCTGAAGCAAGTCTTCTATCAGATGCAACAGAAACGTACATCGAAAGTTTATTTCCTTGGAAGGGTACAATTTAGAATGCATATATAGCTTGCTGCCTACCTAAGGTCACTCTACCTAGCAGTAAATATCATAGATTCGTGTGTAAACCTACTGACAACGATAAACCTATTTCAATGTCAAAATAAAAATAATAAAATAATGCATGCTTCTATTGAGTACCTCATTTGAGTAAATTACAACAATCCTCATAAATCTAGCCTAGCACGACCAAACATGAAAATTGATGCAAAAAAGGGAATTAGCAAGGAAAAGAACTGTAAGAATACTCCAAATGGAGGCATTCAAATCAATTACATGAGCAATATGCAATCTCACTCAAAAACAAAATTTCATCATGGCAAACAATACATTATATTCAGCTTCACTATGTTCCCATAATACTCATCGCTTTCCACGCAATCCCTCTTTCGTGCGGTTCTCTTCTCCGCGGAAGCAGGCCGACAATGACAGCGCTCCTTCACAAGAGAAGCCTCCTCCTCCTTCGCAAAGCAGCGCCGCAACTCCTCCCCTCTCCTGTTTCATCACCCAACACCAACTCCTTGCGATCCTCCTACCTCAATTGATCGATTGCCGGGAGCAACCTTGAGTCTCCTTCTCCGGCACGTCAAAGCCCTACCTCGATCTATGACCGTCCTCTTCACATCTTCTTCTTGAGTTGTTTGGCGCCAACCTCCACACTCCCATCTTGGTCACGGGCAGTTTATTTTGGGCTGGTTGCGGGCTTTTCTTCGGATTTGAGCAGAGGGGGATGATTACAGCGCCAACACAAGTAAGCATGTAGTGATTAGGCATGATTCTAAATCTAGATTGTAGATTTATGTATGTGTTCTGCTTTGAACCGGATTTGGATTTGGGAAAATCTGTTTTCATTTTGGTTCCTAGTTTTGGGATTGGGTAGTTGCTAAAGGTTTGGTTGCAATGTCAGAAGTTTGGTTTTCTTTGATCCCTATGCCCTGCCGTGTGCCATCCTTGTCATGGGTTTTGTTGGATTGTTTCTTGAATATTGCTAAATTTGATTGAGTTGCTGTGAGGTGTATTGATGTAGTATGAGTTAATTTGATCGGTGTTGGCAGCCCTTGTGGATTGGTTTGGTTAGCTTGATCATTTGTTTTTCTACCGTATAGAATGCTCAAGTGTTGTGTAAATTCTTAAGTGTTGTGTTTGGATCATATAGTGATATGAATTGTGTTGGAGTTAGGATGATTCTTCTTTTCTGCTGTGAACTCTTGGATGTCGTGATGTGAGTTTGGTTTCTCCTTGTTGTGCATGTTGCTATGAACAATGGCAAAATTGGTGTAGAGGTTGTTGGTATGGTTTGGAGCATGGATTTATAGTTGGGGGAAGTTGGGGTTGTTAAATGAGGTTCCCTATTGGTAGCATGCTTTCGAGATTTTGTTGTTATTGCCATGTGCTCAATTTGGCTTTGGGATTGGAATTTGGGGTTAGGTAGGAGTCGATCATTAATTAGGAATTAATTAAAAAGATGTTATAATTAGGACTTATATTAATTTTTGATTAATTGTGGTTTAGCTAATTGTATATGTAGTTAAATTTTGTCCTATGATATAGGGCATTGACTTGACTTGATTTGTTGCGGACTTCTGAACATTGAGTGTTCTTTATTGGATTCAGATTACATATTTCAGGAGGGTACTTCATACTCGATTTCTGTAAAATCATTTATCTTAAATACATGGTTGTTTTATTTTCTAAGTAGGTTGTTTTACCTTTGTTACAATAAGAGAATTCTCAATACTCAATACATAATAGTTACAAAATGTAAGACATATTTATATACAAAGTTAGGGATCTATTCTAGGAGATAAATAGACCTATATATATACAAAATTATGAATCTATTTTAGGAAATAAATTAGAATTCTATTATAGGGAGTAATTTATATTTTAAGTAAAATATAAATTATGATATATATTTATATAGCTAATACTCCCCCTCAAGTTGGGGCATTGATATTAATCATGCCCAACTTGTTACAAAGATAATCAATTCGGACCCATTTAAAGCTTTTGTGAAGATGTCTCCTAATTATTCTCTAGTTTTCTTCCATGTCTTGCACCAAATCGATCGATCGACTGGTCTTGATTAAGATGTCATCCATGTACACCTCAATGTTCCGCCCGATTTGTGCTCGGAAGACTTTGTTCATCATATGTTGATATGTTAGCACCTGCATTTTTGAGGTCGAACGACATGATAGTATAGCAATACGTACCATCAGTTGTGTTGAAGCTGACCTTCTCCTGATCCTTGACAGCTAGAGGCACTTGGTGGTAGCCTTGGTAGGCGTCCAACATAGAGATGAGTTTACTACCAGCGGTCGAGTCGACCATCTGGTCGATCCTTGGCAAAGGATAGCAGTCCTTCGGGCAGGCTCGGTTGAGGTCCCGGAAGTCGATGCAGACTCGCCACTTATTATTAGGTTGGCCACTAGGACCACATTAGCTAGCCAGGTCGGGAACTGGACCTCTCTAATGTGTCCGGCCTCCAACAACTTCTCAATCTTAGCCCGGATGACCTTGTTCTGCTCGGCACTGAAATCCCTCTAGTGTTGTTTGATCGGTTGGGCATTCAGGTACATGTGCAAATGGTGTTTGGCCACTTCTGGTTGGACCCCCTTGAGATCCTTCACCGACCACGCGAATACATCCTATTCCGTGTCAGGCAATCCAACAACAGCTGCTTTAATTTGTCAGGCTGGCCCGCTGCTATCTTGACTATAGTCTCAACCCGGTCACGGAGTAGCTAGACTTCTTCTTTGTCCTCATGCAGTTCTTCCCAAGGGGAGGTCTGCACCATATTGCAACTGGTGGGCGTTTGCCTTAACTTCTGACTCTCCGTCCGAACGTCGTCCACATAGCATCGGCGTGCGACTCGTTGATCTCCTTTAACTTCCCCGACCTTATCGCCGACCGGGAACTTTATCTTGAGATAAAAGGTTGAGACCACCGTCCGAAACTTATTGAGGGGCGGTCGTCTCAAGATCACGTTGTATGCTGAAGGGGTGTCTACTATTAGGAAAGTAGACCACCTGGTTCTCTTCAGGGGCTCTTCGCCTAGGGACACGACTAGACGTATCTGCCCGATCGGCTTCACCTGGTACCCAGAAAACACGAACAGGGGTGTGGCCACCAACTCCAACTGGAATGGCTCGATCTGCAATTGGTCGAAAGCTTTCTTGTACAGTATGTTGTCTGAGCTGCCCATGTCCACGATGGTGCGGTGGATCTGATAGTTGGCGATCACGACCGTGATGATCAGGGCGTCGTCATGGGGGACCTCCAATCCTTGCAGGTCCTGGGACCCAAAACTGATCTGAGAGCCTTGCGCCCGAGCAACGCTCATCCCCACCTGGTGAATTTCCAGTCAATGTTCCTAGGCCTTTTGGGCTCGGTTCGAGTCTCCTCTGGTCAGCCCACCTGAGATAACGTGGATCCCCCTTGGACGACATTCTACTGGTTGGCTTGTTCTTCATCCATCTCTTCGGGCCCAGTCTGCTACTCCAGGGGGAATAGGTTGCGAGCGGCAGGTGTGATCCGCCTAGGCTCTCCTGCCGCCGGTACGACCGAGGGACTTCCCCGACCTAAGCCATGTCCCAGGGAGACCTAGCGCCCCCGTCCCCGAGCGATAGGGGCCCGACCTCTTCCGGCCTGGAGGCATTCCTCGGTGTTGTGTGTTACTCTGGTGGAATGCGCAATAAGGCTTCCACCATGTCGGCAGACATCCTGAGCTACTTGCTGCACATGTCTCTGCTCCATCCCCACCCGATCGACTACCCCTCTAGGACTGTGGATGGGTCTGCCCGACAAGCGGCTATTCTGTGGGGGATTTGGGGGCTGGGGTGCCCCGACCTCCTTTCTCCGAACGACTTAGGCTTCCTCCATGGTAATATATTTGATAGCTTTTCTTAATAGATTGTCAAAGTTCATTGGGGGCTTCTTGATCAGTGAACGAAAGAAATCTCCCTCTTGTAATCCTTGAGAAAATGCACTGATGAGAACCTTAGGGGTGGCGATCGGTACGTCTATAGCCACCCCGTTGAACCTCTTGATATAGGCTCGGAGCGATTCTTTCGGCCCCTGTTTTAATGTGAATAGGTAGAGGCTGGTCTTATGATGCCTCCGACTGCTCGCATGAACAACCTCTTGAGATCCACAAAACTCGACACGGACACACTCGAGAGCCGATCGAACCATTGGTGAGCTGGTCTCGACAGGATTGTCAAGAAAGCACAATATTTGATGCCCTCGGGTTACTGATGAAGTAAGGCAGAGCTTTCAAACTTTCATGAGGTGCACCTCGGGATCGCTGGCCCCCACGTATTTTGGGATGGTAAAGAATTGGAGATGCTTGAGGACCGGATCCTCGAGGATCTGCAAGGGGAACGAGCAATGCGTTGGGGGAGCCGGCGTGGGGACGGCTATGCCCTTTCCCTTATTCAGACATTGTCGGTGTGTCTGATTGGATGCGGAGCCTCTTCGGGATTAGAATGAGCCTCGTCCCCTCTGGCTCGGTAGAATGCAGGGTGGAAAGGGATTGAAACCTTTTGGTCGGGTGGCATTCCACGACCCGCCGAGTTGCCTAAGGCCGAGGGCTCGTTGAATTTTTACATATCCTGTAGTGATCAAGATTTTTTCACAAACAAAATGACAATCAATTTCAATGTGCTTAGTTCTCTCATAAAACACGGGATTTGATGCAATGTGAATATCAACTTGATTATCACTCCACAGTTTTGCTGATACTGAAATTTTAAGTCCTACTTCAGTCAATAGTTGATATATCCACATTATTTCACACACAGATTGTGTCATAGCCTTATATTCTGACTCTGCACTGGATCGTGATATAACGTTTTGCTTTTTACTCTTCCATGAAATTAAATTTCCTCCAACGAAAATATAATAACTTGAAACAGACATTCTATCCATTTTAGAACCTACCCAATTTGCATTTGAAAAACATTCAATATGAGTGTGTCCATGATTTTTCTATGCAATACCCCGTCCGGGTGCTCTCTTCAAGTAACAAAAAATTTGCTCTAGCGCTGCCCAATGATAAACTGTTGGAGATGACATAAACTGACTAATGACACTAACCGAATATGTAATATCTGGACGTGTCACAGTAAGATAATTCAACTTCCTAACCAACCTTTTATATCTCTCTGGATGTTCAAATAGTTCTCCATCTACTGCGAGGTCCACGTTTTGAGTTATTGGAGTACTACAAGGCTTTGCCCCTAATTTTTCTATCTCAGTTAATAAGTCAAGAATATATTTTCTCTGAGATGGAAATATACCATTTTTACTTCTCATAACTTCAACACCTAAGAAATACTTTAGCACTCCTAAGTCTTTTATATGAAACCAAGTAAGAATGAAAAATTTGAGAGATGAAATTCCCGTAATATTACTTCCAGTAATAACAATATCATCCACATACATAACTAACATAATAATACCCTCTCCTAACTGATTGTAGAACATAAAATGATCAGATTTACTTTTCGTCATACCAAATTTTTCAATAATTTGACTAAATTTTCCAAACCAAGCACTTTGTTTCAAACCATACAAAGATTTCTGAAGACGACAAACTCGCCTATCTCCCCCTGAGCAACAAAACTAGGAGGTTGCTCTATATACACCTCCTCTTGAAGATCACCATGAAGAAAAATATTCTTGATATCGAGTTGATATTAAGGCCAATGATGAGTAGCAACCAATGAAATAAATAATCGAATAGATGCCATATTGCAACAGGAGAAAAAGTTATAGAATAATCCACACCATAGGTTTGAGTATAACTTTTAGGAACAAGACGAGCTTTTAGTCTTGCAACTGACCCATTGGATTGACTTTAACTGTGAATACCCATTTGCATCCAATAGCTCATTTTCCTAAAGGTAGATCAACCAAGTCCAAGTATCATTATCATCCAAGGCTTTCATTTCCTCTATCATTGCATCTCTCCAACCAAGATGAGATAAGTCCTCACGAACATTTTTAGGAATAAAAATAGAGTCAAGTGAAGCAATGAAAGAGCAAAAAGAAGACGTCAAGTCATTATAAGAAACAAAAAAAAGAAATAGGGTAAGTACATTGGTGTTTACTTTTACGTAATGCAATAGGAAGATCATCACTTGAAGTTGGATCTAATGACGAAGTAGTAGGTGCATGACATGAATCAAGGGGTTGATGCCTGGAGTATACTTGAATAATAGGAGGCTTGACCAGAGCTGGTTTCGAAACAGATGCAGAGGTTATGATAGAATATACCAATAAATTATCATCTTCCCTTTGAGAAGTCGGGATAAGTGAGGATGGGAAATAAGGTGTGTCTTCCATAGGGTGACATCAATTGAGAGTAAATATTTGTTAATACTGCGACAATAACACCTATAACCTTTCTGAAGACGAGAATAACCAAGGAAGATACACTTTAAAAACTTAGAATCTAATTTAGTGACATGTGAACGAACATCCCGAATAAAACAAGTGCTACCAAATATCTTAGGATTGACAGGATACAACGACTTATTGGGAAACAAAATTTTGTAAGGAATCTCACCATGAAGAACAGATGAAGTCATACAATTAATGAAAAAATATGTCGTAGAAACTGCATCTGCCTAAAAAGACTTGGGAACATTAATTTGAAATAAAAGAGCCTGTGTAGTCTCAAGAAGATGTTTGTTCTTACGCTCAGTCACACCATTTTGGGATAGAGTATCAACACAAGAGGTTTCATAAAGCAAACCATTCTGACTCATATAAGTTTGAAATAGACTAGATGTATATTCTATGGTATTATCACTTCGCAGAGTACGGATGGATGTATTGAATGAAGTCTTAGTCTCGGCACAAAATCCATAAAATAGAGAAAATAACTCAAGGATTTTTCATTAAATATAACCAAGTTACACGAGAATAATCATTCACAAAAGTGACAAAATACCTAAAATTAGGATTAGACAAAATAGGACAAGGACCCCAAATATCGGAATGAACCAACTCAAAAGGTATAATAACACGTTTATTTATTCTTGGACTGGAACTAAGATGGTGATGCTTTGCAAACTGACATGACTCACAATCTAATGAAGACATTGTACTATATTGTAGATAAAGCTTCTTAAGCGAAGGAAGAGATGGATGACCTAACCTACAATGAGTCTCGAAAGGAGTAGTTACACTCGAGCAAGCGAAGGATCTTGGGATAGGTGGATCAAGAATATAGATACCTCCAGACTTATGTCCTTTACCAATAATCTTTTTCGTCAAAAGAACCTGAAATAAACAATGATCGGGAAAAAATGAGATGCAACAGTTAAGATTACGAGTTAATTGACTAATAGAGAGTAAATTAAAAGATAAATTGGGTAAATGTAAGACAGAGGATAAGGAAAGCAAAGGAGTAGGATTGATAGTACCAGACCCACAAACACAAGATGAAGATCCATTAGCTAAAGTAATGATACGAGTGTTAGATTTATGTGAAAAAGTAGAAAAGAGACTAGAATTACCTTTCATATAACTTGTGGCACCAGAATCAATAATCCACTTAGAGAATGACGAAACAAGACATGTGTTATGATTACCTGAATCAACAATAGTAGTGATAGAGGAAGATGAAGAGTTAAGTGATTCCTGATATTTGAGAGAACTTAGCAAATTCATCTGCAGAGATAAGAACTGATTTATCAAAGGTATCATTAGTAGAAGCAATATAAGTAAGGTATTTTTGTTGATTATTGTACTGAAGTTTTCTGCACTCAAACTTACGACAATAGTTGCATATAATACCACTAGAATTTGACGTCCGAGTTTCAAAATCTTACGAGCATCTTTTGTTTCCACTATGAATAGTTAATTTTTTTGGCACATAATTAATATTGCGACTCACTAAAGCACCATTTAGTGGAACAAGTGTGATATTTTCTGTACGGAGAATGCGGCTAAACACATCTTCTAATGAGGTGACATCAGATCCAACGAGAACTTGTGATTTAGCAAACTTGAAGTCAGGAGATAATCTAGCAAGGAAGCTTATGATAGCCATATGGTCTCGTTGGCGTTGTTGAACCTTTACATCAGGGCTAAAGCCCACAACATATTAAGCTCTTCATATGTCTTTTTGAAAGCCATAAAATAATTAATCAGAAGCTGATCTTATTTTTCCACATGGTAAAAAGTTTTGCAAACCTCATATATGCAAGTGAGCTTTCCTTTTCCAGAATATAGAAATTCTAAATAATCCATCAATTCTTTAACAAATTCACAGTGATCAAAACAATTCCGAATCTAAAGAAACAAGCGAGCATCCTCTCTAAGCCATGTTTGCTTCAAATCATCTTGAAGAGGGTTATCAATCAAATGATCATCTTTATCAATACTCCGTAAATAAAGACAAACGGTCTTACCCTAATCCAAATAATTTGAACCATTTAACTTATAGTCCGTGATCGTAGACATTATAGGCACCACGATCATTATAATGGAAGTTTTATTTTCAACTATAGAAATGAAACAAAAGAAGAATCCAAAGAAAGATTCAAACCAAACACGACATCAACTTACTTTGCAAATAGAGAGGCGACAGAGAAGGGAAGAAGAGCAACACCAGTTCTGACGTTTGTGCCGAAAAGACAAAATGGAGCAATGAGACAAGCATAAATACTTCAACAGATGACAGCACAGCTATAGGTCAATAGTAGCGAAGCAAGACATGAGAAAACACAACAACAAGGCAGGAACCAAGTTCTGGGAAGAAGTCACCCTGCTACTATTGAGTGGATAAGCAGAAGAAGACTACTTCAAGAAGTATCTGCACAGAGGGTGATAAAGGAAGCAATCACGAACTGCTAACGGCGAGAAATAGCTCGGAATCTTCTTGTTATGGCAGCAACAATAATTATTGGGCAGCCTTGGGAGGAGGGTCAATGAAGGACGAAGGAAATAGTGGACGTTAATGATAAAGCACCCTAGATTGATGCCAAAAGCAAATTGTAACAGATGAGAGATTGATAGGAGGCGAACTGTAGGTCGAAGAAGGTTCAACCCTTCCTTCTAGCGCTAAGCCCTAGATCTATCCCTTTGCATGAACAATGGTGGCGACCGGCGATGGGTTCACACAAAGCGGTGAAGCGCCGAAAGAGAAGTGGAGAAAAGAAATTGTGCAAAGCGCCGAAAGAAAAAAAAAGGGGGAAAAAGAGAGAAGAAATGACAGTGGAAACCTAAGGCTCTGATACCATCTTACAATAAGAGAATTCTCAATACTCACAAAAGTTACAAGATGTAAGACCTATTTATATACAAAGTTAGGGGTCTATTTTAGGAAATAAATATGACTATTTATATACAAAGTTAGGGGTCTATTCTAGGAAATAAATTAATATTTCTATTATAGGAGTAATTTATATTTTAGGTAAAATATAAATTAGGATATATATTTATATAACTAATAATCTTAAATCTATTCTCCGTGTTTTTTTCCTACTTGATATTTATTCTTGCTTGACCGTTGAGTTGTAATTCAAAATGTTTAGTTATACAGTCTCATCTCTTGGTTTCTGATCTAAAGAGTACTGTGGGTACGCGTGTACTGTAGAACAATCATTTGACCTATCTTGGGTTTGGTTCGCATTAGATAAACCCTACCTATTAGATTAATACATGTTTATTTACTTTGGTGTTGATTATGTTTTAGTATTATTGTATGTTATGGTTTGATTGAGGTTGTGCATATTAGCGACATGCTCTATAGCATTATTTGCATGACGACAACCACTGACTCCTTGTGGTTGAGATGAGTCGTCGGTTATATTTTCTGTTGTACCACGCTCCGTTAGAGTTGTGTGTAGACAGTTGATACTCCCCAGGTGTTTGGAGTCCTCATAGGTATTTTGGGATTTTATAGCCACATGTATTATGACTTTTCATTCAGGGCTACAGGTATTGTGGTATTTATGCATAGCCACAGGTTTTGACGCTTATATCTTGTCCACCCAACCTACCTAATGTAGCGGTAGTTAGTGTGTGTACAGAGCAAGTCATTGTATCATGTGTATATTATGCATTGTGCATTTACTTGTGTTTGCTGTATTTATTTGAGTTATGACTGCTGCATTTGATTAACATGCATATTCGATTATAATTTGCATTTATTATATGATCTAGATCTGCTTAGTAGTACGAGTATTTATTTCTGATCATTCCCCGGTTTGCTACATTGATTTTCAGGTATGCTTATTCGTATAGATGTATTTGATTTATGTTTTTTATTCTAGAGACTGTATACCTTTGATTCTATATGCTTATTTTACCCTTTTATATACCATGCATTTATCTGTTCTTATACCCGCAGAGTCCGCTCGGACTTACCACCCCCTGTTCTTCTTTTTGTTTCAGGTAGTTGATAGTTGTGTCTCATATCGCAAGAAGAGGTTATGATTGTATGAATGCCAGCCAAGTGTGACTAGGCTATTTTTTTATGGTTGAGAGTTTATGTATAAATGATTCAGATTTGTTGGATAGCTTGGCGGGTTTCCTAAGCGAATACGGGGTCGAACATGAGAGATCTCTCCATGTCTACGGATTAAAAATTTAATCCGAATGGAGACCTATCTCCCAAACGACCGTCTCGTCATCGTACTAATTGGTTTGAGTTACAACTTAGCCAAACTTGAAGGTAAGACCTTGTAACTCGCCTAACCAATTGGTCGCGGAAAAGTTGACGAGCGGATCACCGATTTTTATGTTTATTATCGAGGTCCATGACATGATTAATTATTATAATTAATTAACGAATAATTAATGCAATAATAATTAATCAAACATCACACATAAAATGATAGAAAGTAAGAAGAGCCAAAGAGAGATTATACCTCTTTTTTTACCTCGCAGTCTTCTACCATATGACCCTCTCCTCTTGGACGTCGTGTGGGCGACGATCTACCAAGACTCGGAGTCACCAAGGGCCACCAATCAATCCTCCTTCTTCCTTCTTTTCAATGCACCAAGCAAAACCCTAGGAACTAGGGTTTGCGCCGGCCTTCACCACCACCTTCCTTGTTGCCATTGGCGCCTATCACTGCTCCAACAGATTGCCGACTCCAAGGTGGTGGAAGGAGGATGAAGAAGAAAGTGAAGAAGAATAGATCTCCTTCACCAAACCTAGCAACACACAACTCCTCTCACCTTCTTGCTTGCGGCGCCGACGCCACCAAGGAGGTCTTTTCCCGCTGGCCGCCTCCTGTTGGTGTCGGAAGCACCATATCGAACCTTGTTTTGATATTGGCAAAGGGTTCAAAGTTAAGTATTATTGGTGCTCTAACGATGTTACTCAAGCGTGCAGGAAAAGTCCTAGGTACACTAGGCACGAAGTCCTGGTTCTAAGAATTGGGCACTAAGTCCTGGCCGCGGGCTGGGCAACTAAGTCCTGACAAAAGGTTGGGCAATAAGTCCTGGTCGTGGACTGGGCACCGAAGACCTGGTGAGGAAAGCTGGGCAATAAGTCCTGGCCAAGGGCTGGGCACCGAAGAACTGGTGGGTAAAGTTGGGCACTAAGTCCTGGTCGTGGACTGGGTACGAAGATTTATCCGGGGGATTGGGCAAAAGTCCAATCGGAGGAGCCGATTGACAAATAGGTAAAATATCCTGAGAGGAGTAGGTGAGGACACGTTCCCCATGGAGGGAACATTAGGCGTCGGTTCGACATAGGGATCCATTTAGGAAGCCCAAAGTTAGAACCAAGACAGCTCAGGCTGTAAATCATGCTTAATTTTATATCATGTATATGTTTTTTGTGTTTTGGAACTAACCTTGGTTGTAGGAACGAAGGGATGAAGTTTTTGCTCCCAGGCGCCTCAATGGAGTGAAGCGCCCTGCTTGGGCTAGGCGCCTGTGTTGAGACAGGCGCCCCAGACAAAAGGCAAATTCCAGAACACTGTGAAGCAAGCCTCAAGACTGCATATGAGGTGTCTGTGTTAACACAAGCGCCCCAGTTAGCTCAGGCACCCTAGTTGAAGGGATAAGCGTTGGCCAAGTCTGCGGATTGAGGTTCACGCAGAGAAGGCCACGTGCCAAGCGCCCCCTTCAACACAAGCGCCCTAACTACTATTGGACCGGTGCCGTCGATTGAGGGGGGGGGGGTGAATATCGACCGTAAAATCTTCTCGCGGAAATTCGTCTTTCATAGACTTTCGTTAGTTTGAAACTTCAAGATTCGTTCTAAACAGAGCGTTAGTAGCACAGCGGAAAATAAAACAGAAAAATAAAAGACGACACAACTCAGAATGCACACGGGATTTACTTAGTTCCCAACCCCCCCAGGGTCAGTACATCCAAGGCCTAAGCACGAGAACGCCCATCCACTAATGGTCTCCTTTCCGGACTTTTCGGAGGCGGAGAAACCCGTCTTATAGTGCAAGAGTTACAAACAAAAAGATAGATAATTTGAAATGCAGAATGTAAATTCAAACCGAACAAAAAGAATTGAAGACTCGGCCGATCTGGACCTCCGAAGTGCCGCGCACTTCCTCCTGGAGCCTCCTGGTCGTAGTGCTTCGTCGTTAGCGCTTTGTTGTCACTTGGGAAGCTTAGAATGGTTTCAGAAGTTGTGTTCTGAGATGAGGGGTCGAAGTCCCTTTTATAGTCTTCATTGGGGCACCTGTGATCACTGGGGTGCCTGTGATCACTGGGGCGCCTCACAGGGTTTAGTCAAAGCTTATCTCCGCGCCAAACTCACTGCAGCCGATAAAGCTCTTGACCAGGGTGCCCTGGACCATTGAGGTGGCTCATTGAACCCAGGCGCCTGCTTCAATGAGGCGCCTGGGTCCATTAGGGTGCCTCCTTCAATGGGGGCGCCTAGGAGCCCTTTTCCAACCTTGTTTGTTTGTTTGGTTGTTTGTCTGCTTTGTCTTCACTTTTAGGTACCTATAAGATACATAAATACAAGGCAAACATGTAAATAATCTTAACCTTAAGGAAATGGTTCTGACTTCGGATTTCCGTGAAACCGTTGGTCGAACCGACGCCTAAGTTCCTACCCCCGGGAACGCGCCTTCAACCTACTCCTCTCAGGAGACGGTTGCCACCCTGTCCATTCGGGTGGACTTTTGCTTAGCCTTCGATACTCTCGGATCTCAAGACGTCCGGCCCTCGACCCGTCTCTACTTCTGTCCTTAGTCATCGCTTAGCTAAGTTGCTCAATCCCTCGGACCAAGACTTCATGCCCAAACCCTAGGTCCAGGACTTAGTGCCTAACTTCACTCATCAGGACTTTTGCCCAGCTTCACTCACCAGGTCTTAGTGCCTAACCCTCGGTCAGGTCTTAGGTGCCCAGCCCTCGGCCAGGACTTAGTGCCCAATTCCACTCACCAGGACTTAGTGCTCAGCTTCACTCACCAGGTCTTAGTGCCCAACTTCACTCACCAGGTCTTTGTGCCCAATTTTTAGAACCAGGACTTAGTGCATAGGTTAACTAGGACTTTTCTTCACTTTGTTACACCTTTCTTGACTAACCCTACCCTTGTTCAATATATCAATGACTTAAGCATATTGTCAAACATTGAAACCCTTAGAGGAGGACATCATTGATGCATCTTGCACCAACAGCTATGACTATATTGTTGGGTTCTCCCGGCACAAAACTATAAAAACGCATCGGAAACAAGAACCCACGAGCGATCTATGCGAAAGAAAACTCGTACAAAGCTATCTATCTAATAGATTTATTTACTGTTTATACCTTTGAAGCGTGCCCTTCGGTTATCCCGCTCGTCCAAGATGCGCCGGATCTCTTTCACGTTCAAACGTCTGTGCCTCTATTCGTATCCACACGGACACAATCTCTCAACTTTGGGAGAACTACCTTAGTTGTGCTAGCAACTTGAGGTAGTTCGAAAACACCAAGAACCTTACAGTAAGGTTTGGGCCAAGAGTGGAGGAGAGGAAGAAGAGAGGAAGGGAAGAAGGAAGCACACACTTAGTTGTCATTCAAAATGACTTGACCCCTTTTATATTCATCCCATGAATACCAAGAGTCATTTGTCTCTTTGCCTTCCCTTCATTAAAGCCAATAAAGAGCACATCTTTCCATGTGACTCTTCACCTTCTCTTCATCTAATGAAGAAAGACCTTTTCTCTTTCCTGCATGCGATTCCGACCGGGCCTCTCGGGATTCCGACTAAGTCTCCCGACCAAGTCTCCCAAGTGTCGAGCTCCAGACCCTGTTTGCCGAGCTCCGACCCAGTCTGCCGAGTGCCGACCCAGTTTGCCGAGCTCTCAGCTCATACTGCCGAGTGCCGAGCTCCCGACCTGCGCTCCTGAGTTCCCAACTCGAGCTCAGATCTTCTGAGTTTCCAACTCGGGCTTGGACTTCCCGAGTTCCCAACTCGGACTCGGACTCCCCGAGTTCCCCAACTCGGGCTCGGACTCCCCGAGTTCTCCAACTCGGGCTCGGACTCCCCGAGTTCTCCAACTCGGGCTCGCGAATTGACCTCCCGAGTTCCCAACTCGAGGTCAGGTCTGCCGATCAGATTTCCCAAAGCATTGTGTCCTTTGTGTGCGACCCAATAGGTTCTCGTGACGTTGGCAATGCGCCTAAACACTTTAGACACATAAACAATGAGCGGCATCTAGCAATGCATCATTGCTACCCAAGTAACAAGAAAAGTCGAGATCCGACTAAACTTCCGTGACTATGATAGTGTATGACCTTGTCCTTCTATCCTTGATATCTAGATTGACCAATGAGACATAGACCGTGTCATCCTCAAACAATGTTGTGTTTCTTGATCCCCGAGTAGACTCACTCAAACAAATGAGCTCAATATCTCATATTGACTCATTTGAGCATGGTCATGCATTTCAGTAGTCCTACTCGATCAAGGGGCCCACAGATATCACTCCCGTTATATGGGAGGGATAGATCCCATCTACATCACTCACATCCCTCCGCATAATTCATTACATACCCAGTGATCGCCTTTATAGTCCACCCTGTTACGGGTGACGTTTGACGATACCAAGGTACATAACTCCTTATGTAGGGAACCATAGTGACTTCAGGTCTAAGGACTATTCATACCAATAGTCACATGAGAAAGTTTATGACACTCATATGACAATCTATGAAACTTTCTCATGGCGGGTCATTCAGTACACATTCTCCAATGTATACCCATGTGTCAACTTGATATCACATATCTATGACTTGTGAGCTCAAGTCATCAGTTGACCTGCATGCTAGTCTCCATGCATTAATATTGTCCCTGAATATTAATGATTGACTAGAAATAATTTAGTGTAGTGTTCTCTACATTATCTCACTATCGATTCAACCAATCGATATAATGTAGATAAGAACCTACTACACAAGGACAGTATTATACTTAGTCATTCGACACAGAATACAAAGTAAGTATAATAACCAAACATGCCTTTATTAATGATAAAATATGATACAAAATGCCCCTAGTCAATCATCACATAATTGGCTCTAGGGTTCCTACTAACAATCTCCCACTAGCACTAGTGCCAATCACCGTAGTATCTAATACCCAGTGACTTGGTATGACCATCATGCTTCTTTTGTGCCAAAGCCTTGGTCAAAGGATCCGCGATGTTAGCCTCAGTGGGTACTCTGCATATCCTCACATCTCCTCTATCGATGATCTCTCGAATGAGATGGAAGCGACGTAGTATGTGTTTGGTCCGCTGATGTGAACGAGGTTCCTTAGCTTGCGCAATATCCCCATTGTTGTCACAATAGAGGTCTATCGGGTCTGTTATGCTAGGAACCACACCAAGCTCTGTAATGAACTTCCGGATCCAAACAGCCTCTTTTGTTGCCTCAGATGCGGCAATATACTCGGCCACTGTTGTAGAATCTGCGACTATGTCCTGCTTCGAACTCTTCCCGCTCACAGCGCCACCATTCAGGCAAAATACATACCCTGACTGCGATCTAAAGTCATCCCTGTCTGTTTGGAAGCTTGCGTCGATGTAACCCTTTACAGCTAGCTCCTCATAGCCTCCAAATATCAAGAAATATTCCTTCGTCCTTCTCAGGTACTTAAGAATATTCTTGACAGTAGTCCAGTGACTTTCACCTGGATCTGACTGGTACCTGCTCGTCATGCTCAAAGCATACGAGACATCTGGGCGAGTAAAAAGCATGACATACATGATAGACCCTATAGCGGATGCATAAGGGATCTGATCCATACGGTCTCTCTCCTCCTTAGAAGAGGGACATTGAGTCTTCGAAAGACTCACACCATGTGACATTGGCAGAAATCCCTTCTTGGAATTCTGTATGGCAAAACGATTAAGCATCTTGTCAACATATGTACTCTGACTTAAGCCAAGCAATCTCTTAGATCTATCTCTATAGATCTTGATGCCTAGGATATAGGCTGCTTCACCTAAGTCTTTCATTGAGAAACAATTCCCGAGCCACGTCTTTCCAGACTGTAGTGAAGGGATATCATTCCCAATGAGGAGTATGTCATCTACATACAAGATTAGGAAGATAACTGTGCTCCCACTAACCCTCTTGTAGACATAGGGTTCATCTTCATTCTTGATGAAACCAAACGCTTTGATTGCATCATTGAATCGAAGATTCCAGCTTCGAGATGCTTGTTTTAGCCCATAAATGGACCTTTGCAACTTACATACCTTTCCAGCATGCTCTGGATCTACAAAACCCTCAGGTTGTGTCATGTACACATCCTCGAATAGATTCCCATTCAGGAATGCGGTTTTGATATCCATCTGCCAGATCTCGTAATCATGGTAAGCTGCTATAGCAAGCATGATTCGAATAGACTTAAGCATCACAACTGGTGAAAAAGTTTCATCATAGTCGATACCATGAATCTGCTTGAAACCTTTAGCTACCAATCACCCTTTATAGGTATGCATGAGTCCATCCATGTCAGTCTTTCTTCTAAAGACCCACTTACACCCAATGGGTTTAATACCCTCAGGTGGATCAACCAAAGTCCATACTTGGTTAGTGTACATGGATTCCATTTCGGACCTCATGGCTTCTAGCCATTTCTCAGAATCTGGGCTCATCACAGCTTCTTGATAGGATGTAGGTTCATTCAACTTAATGAGCGTAACGTCATCATGGTCAGATAAGAGAAAAGAGTATCTCTCAGGCTGACGACGTATCCTATCAGATCTGCGAGGAGGTTGGTCTACTTGAACAGCTTGTTGTTCCACAACTTCTTGTGCAACAACCTCATGATCCACAACATCTTGTGGTGCCTGTTCAGTGTCCATTAAGGCCTCAGTGTTATCTGTATCTTGAACTTCTTCAAGATGGACTTTACTCCCACTAACTCTTCTAGAAATAAACTCCTTTTCTAGAAAGACGCCATTTCTGGCGACAAACACTTTGCCTAGTGTGGGATTGTAAAAGTAATATCCCTTTGTTTCCTTGGGATATCCTACAAAATAACACTTATCAGATTTGGGTCCCAGTTTATCCGAGACTTGACGTCGAATGTAAGCCTCACAACCCCAAATTCTTATAAAAGACATTGTGGGACTCTTCCCAGTCCATATCGTATATGGTGTCTTTATGACAGCCTTTGATGGAGCTCGATTAAGTGTGAAAAGAGCTGTCTCTAGAGCGAATCCCCAGAAGGAAGTAGGAATATCTGTCTGACTCATCATTGATCGTACCATATCTAATAGAGTACGATTTCTCCGCTCGGACACACCATTCCACTGTGGTGTTCCAGGTGGAGTGAGTTGGGATATGATCCCACACTCTGCTAGATGGTCATGAAACTCTTGGCTAAGGTATTCACCGCCTCGATTTGATCGAAGCATCTTAATACTCTTACCAAGTTGATTTTGTACTTCACTCTTGAATTCTTTAAACTTTTCAAAGGATTCTGACTTGTGTCTCATAAGATACACATAGCCATACCTACTGATATCATCAGTGAAAGTGATGAAATACTGATAGCCTCCTCTAGCTGCGACATTGAAAGGGCCACATACATCACTATGTATGAGTCCTAACAACTCTGTCGCTCTTTCGCCGGGACCACTAAATGGAGTCTTGGTCATCTTGCCTATAAGACAAGATTCACATGTTTCATATGATTCAAAATCAAATGAGTCCAGTAATCCATCCTTATGGAGCTGGGATAGACGACTCTCATTTATATGTCCTAAGCGACAATGCCAGAGATATGCTTGGTTCAAGTCATTTGGTTTGAACCGTTTGGTATTTATGTTATAGATTGAGTTCTCTAGATCTAGAACATAGAGTCCATTCATCAATGGTGCATTACAATAGAATATATCATTCAGCATGATAGAACAACATTTGTCCTTTATGGTAAATGAAAACCCTTTCTTGTCCAAACAAGACACTGAAATAATGTTCTTAGTTAATGCGGGTACATAAAAGCACTCTTCTAGTTCTAGGGTAAGCCCAGTGGGTAAGAACAAGGAATATGTCCCTATAGCAATAGCAGCAACTCTTGCTCCGTTGCCTACTCTTTGAAGGCCCTACACATTAGTACAAATGTGAGAAGCACATCCAATATCTAATACCCAAGAAGAAGAGATAGATAGGTTGACTTCTATAACAAAAATACCTGAGGCTGAAGTCTCACTTCTTTTCTTCTTTGCTTCCTCTAGGTAGATTTTGCAATTCCTCTTCCAATGTCTGGTCTCACCACAATGGAAGCAGGTCCCTTCCTTAGGCACTTTGCCTTTGGCCTTGAATGTAGTAGAATTGGCCTTGCCTTTGGCTTGGGTCTTACCTTTGCTTTTAGGCTTCCATTTACCTTTGCCTTTGTTAACCATCAGTACATTACTGGTCTTGGCTTTCTTGAGATTGGGATCAGCAATTCTCAACATGCTGAGCATCTCAAGCAAAGGTTTATCAATTTCATTCATGTTGTAGTTCATGACAATTGATTATAACCCTCCGGCAACAATTGCAGGATAAGGTTGTTGCAATTCTTGGCCCAGTGGGATCCTAATCTTTCAAGGTTCTCCACATACTCCAATCATCTTGAGTACGTGAGTTCCTACAGGAGTTCCCTCTTGCATCTTGCATGCAAATAGGGCTTTGGACACCTCGAACCGCTCGTGCCTAGCTTGTCCTTGATATAAGTTGTTTCAGATGCTCAACCATATCATGTGCATTCATGTTCTCATGTTGCTTCTGAAGCTCAGAGTTCATGGTGGCAAGCATGAGGCATGATACATCCAATGCATCATCCTGATGCTTCTTGTAAGCATCCTTTTCGCACGGGTGGCGGTAGCGGGTGCTTCTGGAAGGGGTTGCTCTAGAACGTACAGTTTTCTTTCTTGTTTGAGGACTATCCTCAAGTTCTGTACCAGTCCAGGAAATTAGCTCCGTTGAGCTTGTCCTTCTCAAGGACAGATCGCAGAGAGAGAGTATTCGACGTATTAGACGACATGGTGATCTACAACAATACAACATGCAGAGATAAGTATCATATCTAGATCATTTAATTAGGCCTTTAATTAAATGATGCTCCCACTAAATCGTAGAGCTTTTGTAGGGGCTAGTCATGGATGTAGGCAAACTCATTTTGTCCACACTACTAGCTCCAAACCAAATGGCGACTACATTTATGTGGGACAAGATCCAAATTATACTTCATCTTGAGTTAGCTTTGGCTAATCGCCCAAGACTAGGTACAATTCGGTAGGTAACATTTTACCAATTACATCGTATGCAACTCTTGAAAAGGGTCAAGATCCACGTCATTACACATCATCTTGAGTTAGCTTTGGCTAATCGCCCAAGACTTAGTATAATTTGTTCTCTTACCCAATTTTCCCAACTTTTGGGATATGCCTCTAAGTTTCTCAATCCAATTGAGGTGACTTAGTTAAGTCTCACCCAAAGTTCGATAGCGGGACATCACAATTGTCCTCTCGCACTCTACCAAGATAAAATGCGTTGCTTCGCTTTGGCAGAACCCAACAACAAATGATCGAGGTAGTTTATGAGTACCAAACTTTGGTAGGCATATGGAGTTGACTTAATTAAGATAAACATTTTATCTAATCATGCATCACATACACACATAGCATATATCAACATATAAGCAAGAAATGTGACATGGTTATGGCCCGTATACTATGATCTTCTCAAGCCAATGAGAAGATCAATGGTCAACCTAAGGATAACTTCTTCTCCAAGAGCATCCTCCGGTCATCATGTGTGGTTGGCATCCTCCTTGTAACTTCATTCTTCAATGGACACTCCATTCTCTTTTGTACATTACAATGTAGGAAAACTCGAGTTACATTCGAGTCTAAATCTAATTTTACAATTAGGAAGAATAGATACNAGGGCGCCCCAGAGGTCAAACCTCATCCCTATTCCGGTGCGATAACTCTTGACCGAGCGAAGCACGGATCGGGTGACACGTGGCAGGGCGCCCTCGACGCCCAGGGCGCCCTCGACGCCCAGGGCGCCCCTAGGTGCTATAAATAGCACCCCTCGACCCCTAGCTTCGACACCGCTTTCATTCAACGCTTCCAAACGCTCTGACGACTACGCTCTGCTCCAGGAACTTCCCAACTCAAGTCCGAAGCGTCGTCGACCTCCCGCTGCACCGAAACTCGATCTACACCGGGAGTTGGTAAAACAGAGTGTAATTTTCTATTTACAGTCATTTTTGTAATCTTACTCTGTAACCGTTTTGCGCATTATAGAATTTCCCAAAGTAAACGGTCAACGACCGTGGGCCTTGGAGTAGGAGTCGACCCAGGCTCCGAACCAAGTAAACTACTGGTGTTTGCGTTGTTTGATTTTATTCCGCTGCGTAACTGCTCTTTCTTTTAAATCCGAATATTTTCCGATATTCACCCCCCCTTCTATCGGTCTTTCTCGATCCAACAGGTAGTTCTCCCGAAGTTGAGAGATTTTGTCCGTGTGGATACGAATAGAGGCACAGACGTTTGAACGTGTAAGAGATCCGGCGCATCTTGGACGAGCGGGATAACCAAAGGGCACGCTTCAAAGGTATAAACAGTAGATAAATCTATTAGATAGATAACTTTGTACGAGTTTTCTTTCGCATGGATCGCTCGTGGGTTCTTGTTTCCTCTGCGTTTTTATTGTTTTGTGCCGGGAGAACCCAACACTAGCAACTTGAGGTAGCTCGAAAACACCAAGAACCTTACAGTAAGATTTCGGCCAAGAGTGAAGGAGAGGAAGAAGAGAGGAAGGGAAGGGGAAAAGCTAAGGCAAGAACAAGACCTCATCCAAAATCACAAGGCCCTCTTTTATAATCATCCCATGAATATGAAGAGGTTTGTGTCTCTTTGGCTTCCCAATAAAGAGCACATCTTTTTATGTGGCTCTTTATCATTTCCCATGCAAGAAAAGAATCTTTTCATCCAATGAAGAGAGACTTTTCTCATTCCTTCATGCAACTCCGACCGGGCCTCTCGGGCTTCCGACTCGGTCTCCCGACCAAGTCTCCCAAGTGGCGAGCTCCCGACCAAGTCTGCCAAGCTCCGACCCAGTCTGCGGAGTGCCGACCTAGTCTGCCGAGTTCCGACTCGGTCCGCCGAGCTTCAACTCGGTCCGCCGAGCTCCGACTCGGCCCGTCGAGCTCCGACTCGGTCTCTCGAGTTCCCAACTCGAGACCCCCCCCCCCCCCCGAACTGGCCTCCGAGTTCCCAACTCGGGCTCAGATCTCCCGAGTTCCCAACTCGGGCTCAGATCTGCCGATCAACTTTCCCGAAGCATTGTGTCCTTTGTGTGTGACCCAATAGGTTCTCATGACGTTGGCAATGCGCCTAAACACTTTAGACACATAAGCAACGAGCGGCATCTAGCAATGCATCGTTGCTAGCCAAGTAACAAGAAAAGTCGAGATCCGACTAAACCTCCGTGACTATCATAGTGTATGACCTTGTCCTTCTATCCTTGATATCTAGATTGACCAATGAGGGATAGACCGTGTCATCCTCAATCAATCTTGTGTTTCTTGATCCCCGAGTAGACTCACTCAAACAAATGAGCTCAATATCTCATACTGACTCATTTGAGCATGACATGCGTTTCAGTAGTCCTACTCGATCAAGAGACCCACAGATATCACTCCCGTCATATGGGAGGGATAGATCCCATCTACATCACTCACATCCCTCCGAATAATTCATTACATACCCAGTGATCACCTTTATAGTCCACCCTATTACGGGTGACGTTTGACGATACCAAAGTACATAACTCCTTATGTAGGGAACCGTAGTGACTTCAGGTCTAAGGACTATTCATACCAATAGTCACATGAGAAAGTCTATGACACTCATATGACAATCTATGAAACTTTTTCATGGTGGGTCATTCAGTACACATTCTCTAATGTATACCCATGTGTCAACTTGATATCACATATCCATGACTTGTGAGCTCAAGTCATCAGTTGACCTACATGCTAGTCTCCATGCATTAATATTATCCCTGAATATTAATGCTTGACTAGGAATAATTTAGTGAAGTGTTCTCTACATTATCTCACTATCGATTCAACCAATCAATATAATGTAGATAAGAACCTACTACACAAGGACATTATTATATTTAGTTATTCGGCACAGAATACAAAGTAAGTATAATAACCAAACATGCCTTTATTAGCAATAGAATAAGATACAAAATGTCCCTAGTCAATCATCACATAATTGGCTCTAGGGCTCCTACTAACACGTACACCTCGATGTTCCGCCCGATCTGATGCCTGAAGACTTTATCCATCATCCGCTGGTATGTGGCGCCCGCATTGTGTAAGCCAAAGGGCATGCCATTGTAGTAATACGTGCCATCAGCCGTCACAAAACTGACTTTCTCCTGGTCCTTGGGGGCGAGTGGATCTGGTGATAGCCCTGGTATGCATCTAACATGGAGATGAACTCGCACCCGGCTGTAGAATCCACCAACCGGTCTATCCAGGGTAGGGGTAGCAGTATTTAGGGCAGGCTTTGTTTAAGTCTCGGAAGTCGATGCAGACTCGCCATTTGCCCCTAGGCTTGGGGACGATGACCACATTGGCCAACCAAGCCGGAAATTGGACTTCTCTGATGCGCCTGACTTTTAACAACTTCTGAACTTCATCTCGAATGGCCTTATCCTGCTTAGGGGAGAAATGCCTCCGCCTTTGCTTTACGGGAAGGGCTTATGGCGTAACATGCAGATGGTGCATGGCCAACGCTAGTGGAACCCCTTTAATCTCTTCAACGGCCCAAGCGAACACATCCTTATGGTTTTGCAAGCACTCGAGAGGCGGCTTCTTAATTCCGGTGCGAGGTCGAGGGCGATGTGCGTGCTTCCCCCTCCGCGTTGAGGATGGATCTGTATTTCCTCAATCTCGACCCCCCTTCGTTCCTGCTTATGTCCCTTATCTTCTCGCGGATGGGTGAGGTCCTCTGGCAAGACCTTTTGAAGATCGACGTCCTCCCTTATACGGGCACTGGGCTATTCCTCCAACCCTGTCATCGGTGCTCCTTTAGGTGCTTTGCTAAGAATTCCCATAGATGGCGCCAAATTTGTTCCGGAAAGAGTCGACGGTGATGGCCAGACACTGGAGTTCTGCCCCTGTAGATGTTGCTGCGGCGGGGAGGAACTTAGAGTCTGCAAAGTTAACATGAGCATTAGGGGACGCGCCGGAAGAGGTCCGGTGGAGTCCACTCCGACGCTTAAGTCAGTGTCTGTCCGAGAAGTAAAGGTAGCGAGAAGTAAAGAATTGGTCTAGAGTTGAGAGAGCGTAACTCCTTTACCGGAGGGTTGGACTACCTTTTATACTGACGATGACAGACTAGACGTGCCCCTTCGATCGGTGCCACGTCTCCGATACTTAAGTCACGCCCCCCTCTTTTGGCGGTAACTGGATAACCTTTGAAACGGACTGCGCCGTTATCACATTTCCGCCCGTTGAGACATTTAAGGGTCATGCTGACCTTTTCTGATGGGGATGCTCATCTGCACCGAGAGGGGGGTCAGTACCTGAGGTCGGTTACCGCGGGGACTCCACCTCCCAAGGTGAGCTCGGGGACTTCGGTGCTATAACTCCCGAGGTGCTCTCGGGGCCTAACCTCCCGGGATGCTCTCGGGAGGGGTCATCGGACTAGCTTTCCTAGGCGTGTTTCCTACGAGGGGCCCTGAAGCCTAGGAAGGGAGGTCGCTTCGATCATGTCGCGCCCCAAGGCTTTCCTCATTTCTCATGCCGGGCCTGGACTATTCAACCCTATCAAGTAGCAAAATCACTATTGCGTGTACCTCCGGGCGTCGGAGTGGAGAGGCTTATATAGCCGGGGAAGCTAACAGTTGCTGCCCTGCCTGCCACCTTTTGTCATGTAGTGAGGACAAGGTAAGGCATACCCAGAGGTGGCAGGGTAAAGTATCGCATATCGGAATAAGGAAAGGGGATCTGTCAACTTAAAGGCTGGTGCCGTTGGGCGCCGCTCGGCCTGACACCAACATATGTGGTTGCAGTACGGGGGACAGGGTATGGAAGGAATATCAAGACATCAGTGGGATACTCGTCGTTTGAGCCGGGATAGTACTCGACCTGCACCGACCCCGTACTGCTTCTGGTAGTCTTGTGTCAGGGAGTGGTTGTTCTGTATGCTGGGGTCGACTGAGGGCCTAGAAGGAAGGTGCCGACTAGAGGAACTAACTGATGAGGCCACTGAGGGCCTAGAAGGAAGGTGCCGACTGAGGAGGCTGACTGATGAGGCCAACTGAGGGCCTAAAAGGAAGGTGCTGACTGAGGACACTGACTGATGAGGCCAACTGAGGAGGTCGACTCGGGCCTTCGGTGATATACTGGGTAAAGCTTCCTTGGGCTCGGGCTTACCCTAAGAGCATGGGCCGCCACGCGTCAGTTGGGAGCCAAACCGAGACGGGTAATAGATTGAGTCAGACATCATCTGTATGGAGAGGATCCTAGGGAGCATGGGCCGCCACGCGTCCAACTAGGAACCCCCTGAGAGAGGCGTGGGGGCATGCCCGCAAGAGAGTCTAGACGCTCGGTCAGGCCGATTCTAAGGAGCGTGGGTCGCCACGCGCCTGATCGGGGTTACTGAGCCAAGTGGTGTGTGAGCATATAGCTGCTTGTGTCTTCAAGAAGCTTTGAGTTTGAGCTTCCCTTGACCCGGGAGAATTGAGATTCGGTGGTACTACGAGTGAATCCTCTTGGACTCGGGGTCCTTTTGGGGGCTCCAAACCCCTTAGTCTCTGATCCTATCGTGAAGTGAGGTGGCGATCCCCAGGGCCAGGTAGCTTATCCCTTGGTACGAGCGTAGGAGGTGGCAACGGCCTGGCGGCGCTCCGGCATAGCTCTACAAAACAGCGACCGTTAGTAAACCCGCCGGGGGTTTCCTCGGTCAGGCACTCCGACGGTCAGGTCAGTATCCGCAGGCACAATAATGGAATTGAAATGAGGCAGCAAATTAGAGAGATTGCACGCGCATACCTGCGGTAGGGAGAGTGCTGAGTTTATATAGTAGGGGAAGACTGACAACCCTTGTCCGTGATTGACGAGACAAGGGTGTGATACCTGTCAGCCTGTATGAAAGTACTAAGGAGTGGCGCGGCAAGGTGCGGGGTGCTCAAGCAGTATGATAGTACTAGTACTTTGGCCTCAGGGCCATACCCTGGATATGATGACATAGGGGGCATAGGGATGGGATAGTCCGTACCCCGAGCGCCGACTGACAGATCCGAGTGTTGAGGGCCGGGTCGGGTAAGGGCTAGGGAGCATGGGCAGCCACGCGCTGTTAGATGTGTATACTAAAAGACATGTTTCTTTTATATATATGAACATCTTTATTTTGAAAAGAGAATCACAACTACACTAGGTGCCTGTTTATATTAGTGCATGCATGAAGTCCAATTACTTTGCGTTGTAGATAACATGGTGTGTGGTGTCACACGGAAGATCATGTTATCAGTTCCTTGCTTAGTATAAGTAGAGGCCCACAACCGAGATGGAATTGGACAATCCATCGGAATGGTTGTAGTGTAATTAGGTGTGGTTGGTCTTAACCATAGGATTACACTAGTGTGCTTTGAGTACATTGAGCAGGACCAAAACACGAGGTTATCCAATTTGTACTGACTCGATAATTGGATAGGACCTCAGACTTTATTATGGAGTACGATCCCTTAATCCCGATATAATAACGAGCATATATTATTAACTATTATTTCTTTAATTTACCAATGGGCGAGATCTATTCTGTTAGATCGATAGGCCCGGTAAGTTGGGAGATAATATTAATAATATGATGTGCCGTTGATTATTGACGGAATCCATGTCCTGGTGAGTCGAGTTGATGATGCCCCCTTGATGAGCTCGAAAGGTTCATCATGTTAAACCCTGCAGGTGGATTTGATCCGGCATGATGATAAGGTCGAGTGGTACTAGTCAAGGATCCAGAAGTTAATTAATTTAAATTGTCAGTAATTTAATTAATTAACGGGCATTCGAAATTTAAACTCGGGGGGATGGACGACTTAATAAGTGGAGCCCATATGTAAATATGGGGGTTGGTGAGGTAAGTCAATGAGGGCCCTTTAGTGGAATGGATCCTCATTAATGGACCGGGTCCATTAGCAGGCCAAGATCCAACTCCTCCTCATGGTCCCTACCGTAGCCCTATAAATACCCCATGGTGGCATGGAACCAAGTTGATGATTAATCCAATAGATCACAAGAAACCTAGCCTCAACTCTTCTCTCCTCTCTCTCTTCGTCGTTTCACTCGGCGCCGCCGAACAGAAGAGAAAAATTCTCTTCTCCCAATTAATTGCAATGCATGCAATTAATTTTATTCTTCTCCAAATTAATTGCAACGCATGCAATTAACTTTTGCTTTTCTCCACTTAATTGCAAGCAACGCATGCAATTAAGTTTTCTCTTCTCCACGGAACGGTGCGCACGGGGCCATGCATGCAAAACGGGTTTTCTTCTTATGCACGGGTGCGGGCTGATTCCGGCGGTGGAGAAGGATTTAATTAAGTTACTCATAAAACTTAATTAAACGAGGTGGAGACCTGCTCAACCGTTCTTCTCCATGGATCAACACGCACGGGGCCATGCATGCAAAACGGCGGTGCCGTTTTCTTCTTCATGCGTGGGTGCAGGTGGATTCAAGGTAGTGGAGAAGAGACGTTTTCTTCTTCATGCGTGCCGTTGGGTGAAATAAC
>JAGFNQ010007810.1:0-17813 GCA_024364735.1 Boesenbergia rotunda | reverse complement strand
AAACTCTCCACATAATTGGTGGTTAGCATTCAGTACATTTTCCCAGTAAAGTGTGCATTAGCCCATCTTTAGGGTTAATGTTCTGAAGCCACTTATGGGCATCTAGATGTTTTTTCAAGCATTGATTGCACTATGAGATCATATTGGAGTGTTGTGTTTGCTCGTGTTACTGCCCAAAATAAACCTAAAGCTGCTCTACTTCCAGTATCCGTTACCATATTACAAGACATGTGGTGGCAACAAAAAGCATGATGGGTGTTTGTGTACACTTTCCTAACTGCTGATATAATGTCACGATGTCTATATGATATTATGGTCATTGACTATTCATCGACAGCAAAGAACCTCTTTGTATGCTCTAAAAACCACTCACATGCAGACCCATATTCAACTTCAGTCATTCTAAAGGCAACTGGGAGAACATTGTCATTACCATCGATCACTATAGCGATCAACAATACACCCGGATACTTCCCTGTTAGATGTGTGACATCAATTCCGATAAGTTTATGCAAATAAGACCTGAATACCCTTCGACAAGCACCAAAACCCCAAAAACACCGTTGGAACTCATTGTTACTATTCCTATATAGTGTCACATAAGTTTCAGGATCCCTAGCTCTTAACTCACGCAGATATTGTGAAAGATCTTTATATGCCTCATCATAATCTCCAACGACCATTTTCAACACTTTTTCCCTGGCTATGTATGATTTTTTGTATGATATGGTCACTCCAAACCTAGCTTTAATATCTGATATAATCATACTTAGTTTGTATTGTTAATTATGAGAAATTGCTCTTCAACAAAAGATGCAACAAATGACGAAGAGCATGCATGATGATCAATACTTTCCCTAATAGTTTCACATTGGTGTTCCTTTACATATTTTGTAACAGTGAACTCTACTTCCCCCAGGCAACTACTCTCCATGTACATGGTTGGTTGAAGCACACTGCTTTAATTCTATTTTTTCGGGTGTTAACTGGGCTATATCTCATATGCTAAACCATGACATGTTTCACAAGTGCATTATTGAATTCTTGTCTAGATGGAAAAATTTATCCCACAAAAAAATCATACTCATCTCTTGCCTCTGCCTCTCCATTAACCCAACTAGCAATTGAGAATTCAAAACATAAGGATCATTAGCTATTGGAAACTCCTCCTCTAAGTCACTATACTGATATGGGGAGAATTCATATTGCTCAATTTGTATATCATCAGCTTAGAATTCTAGTACACTTATACTAGATTGTAATTCCTTGGCATTTCGGATTTCATAATCTTTCTCCTCACTCCAGGTTGACTCAAAGTATTCAACAAGTCCTGTAAAAGAATTTAGACACTCATCTTCTAAATTATTTGCTTCTTCATTTAAATCAAATGTCAAATTCCTTGTAATTCTATTACCACTATACTCGAAACATAATGGAATATTATTACTGGATATTTCTGCTCCATTCTACATGACAACATTATTATCAATGTATTCCATATCTATGAGAAAATTTCGTGAACAATATTATCATCTTAAAAAAATAAATTGCACTTAAATTTGGCAAACTTTCAAATTCATAATCAAGTATTTCAGTAATTCAAAAAACAAATAAGCATCAATACAGATTCAATATCAGTACATCAGTGGGGACTAATATGGTATGATATCGGCCCACGGTAGACCTGATATTAGATGATATTAGGTCCTCTTAGGGTCTGATATGATATGATATTAGGCCCGATGTCGTATTCAAGCATGAATTTATCTTAAGGTTAAACAAATTCTGAGAACCCTATTTACGTAATGCATGACACTGTCAGAGTCCTTCTCTAAATTAAAAATTAATAGGAAGAGTTCATCATATTCAAAACTAGGTTTGAGACCATATCAAAGCAGAACATGGTCTAGCTGAAATACACCCTATAAGAACCCTTATACTATTTTTTTTATCGTATACATAAATTTTAAGTAGTCAATCATACATATATTATTAAATCTTTTTCTTCCTTCTACCAAACAAACTATTGCTTGAAGTTTCTCCTTCAACAGCTATCTTTCTCAACGATTCTTTTAAGTCGACTCTTTGAAGTCGCCTTTAGAATACACTCTCACTTTCAACTCCCTCTTTTGCAATCGTAGTAAAATACAGTAAATGGTTCGTGATGAGTCGAGTTGTGTAAGACAGAAATATATATGTAGAATGAGAAAAAGGAAAATCCCTAGTGCATCCGAGCCACAATATCTTATTTTAAATTGATAACTCTGAAAACTGGTTCGGATGTCTCGAAAAACTAACTGAAAAAGAGAATTATTGACAGGAGAGATATAATAAAAAAATGACAATTTTTAATGCCCCTTTGGTAAAAATTAAACCTCAAAATGTATTTTTTTTTTGATAATTAAGATTTCTCACGTGTATTATTTGGTAAAATACGAGTTCCTATGGATCAGAGGCCGAAAGAACGTCACCTGGACAGGTAGAAATTAGGGTGTCAGGCGATCTGTCGGTTTGAATGCACATTTGTAACGGAAATATCGGCCCGGCTTCCGCCGTTTTTTCTATCGTGTTTTCTTTCCGTTATAAGCTTTGCCGCCTCCGCATCAGGTCCGCCCAATATCCTTCGCCCATAGCCTTTCCCTCTTCTCTGATCTCGATCGATTCGATCGATCGGGCTGTAGAATTTTGAAGAAGAGACGAAGAAAATATGATCGGCGATCGATCGATCATGGCGAGGTACCGGACGCTCGAGGTGACATTGGTCTCCGCCAAGGACCTCAACGATGTCAACGTTTTCAGCAAGATGGATGTCTACGCCGTCGTATCCCTAGCTGGCGACCCTCGATCCGCCCAGCGCACTTCCACCGACAAGGACGGCGGTAAGAATCCCTCATGGAACGCTACCCTCCGCTTCTTCGTCCCCGACGACCTGGCTTCCGCTGCCGGCCTCGTCGTCCACGTCGTCCTCAGATCTGAGCGCGCCCTCGGCGATCGAGACATCGGCGAGGTACATATCCCCATCAAGGAGCTCCTCGGTTTAGGGAACACGGCATTGCCTCAGTACGTCAGCTACCAAGTCCGAAGGTCCGACTCTGGTAAGCCCAAGGGCGTTCTTAACCTCTCCTACAGGTTGCTTGAACCTTCCGTCCCCTCTAACAATGCGATCTCCCCGCCGAATCCCGTCGAGTACCTTGCCGCTGCGCCGCCTCCGCCTGCTGGCTACCCCGTGCCTGGGACAGATCACAAGCCTGTAGATCCGCCACCGACAGCGTGCCCTACCCCAGGGACCAGCACCACTGCATACCCTCCGTTGGGGAAGGACTCCATGGTCGGCGTGCCCGTCACCGCTTACCCTGCGCCGGGTATCAGCAGCGCCGCTTATCCCTATTCAGCACCCGCCTCCGCCCATCCACCGCCGGGTCCACTTGGAGCTTACCCACCTTACGGCGCTCCGCCACAGTACGGCTACGCCCCTCCTCCATGCGGATTTGGGTATCCGCCTCCGCCCCAATATGGCTACGCACCTCCTCCGGCGGGGTACGGATACCCGCCTTTGCCGCAGTACGGTTACGGGGCCGCTGCACCTCCAAAGAACAGCAAGTTCGGGGCCGGACTGGGTGCGGGTCTTCTAGGCGGCGCCCTCGGCGGCCTCCTAATCGGTGATATGATATCGGACGCATCCGCATACGAAGCGGGATACGACGCTGGCTTCGACGACGCCGGCTTCTAAACATTGCGCCATTGATCCAGACTACACCGTTTACTTTGCTTGCTTCGTAATTCGGAGTTTTCGTTCGTTCTGAAAAAAATTCGATTTTTCTTCTTTTATTTCCCTTTCTTTGTTAAATTTTTTATGGATCCACTTGTATCGCTCCCTTGTATAATGTAATTCTCTCGTTTGATATGTATTTGTCACTTGTATCGCTCACTTTCTATTTGTTTATTTTATTTTATAATTACTTGTATAAATAAATAAATAACAAACTAGACGAATAAATCCTTTATTCTTATCAAGGAATTGCAAGATTATCAATTGTTGTTTATTCATGTATTTTATTTAAAGGATTGTTTATCAACCGTATATATAAGTACTTTTTAATATCTAGCCATTATATTTGTCATTAGCCCTTGTCCATTTTTCTTTGCTAATTTATTCTTCATACATTTACTTTTTCTACGAGTCAAATACCATGGTCTCATCATCCAAAGTCTTAAATGGGGAGCGGGTGGCTAGGTAGTTTTAAAATGAGAAATGATCGTCTTCAAATTTATTTATTTTGTAAAATTTATTAAAATTTCTTTATTAAAAATCTTACCAAATTTATTTGAGTGATCTTTTAATTGAGTTCAATTATGGACATTATTATTTTTATATTTTCGATAAAGTGTTTAGATAGAAATAAAATGTTTTAGGTTTAGTAAGGATATAATATATAAAATTTAAATTTAGTAATATTATATATAATGAGATTATTATTGATATTATGACTCATGCGAGCTAGATGGGGTGAATAAGTTTGATCGTTTCGTTTTTGATCTTGTGCTAGTCTACAAAGGTTAATATGCAGCGAAAATAAAATATAACAAAACAATCTAAATACATGCACAACAAATCGATTTTATGTAATTCCCTACCTCCCAAGGCAACAATTCTAAAATATAATTCTCGCAATCTACCACCACTGTCCTTCTCCTTCTAGAATATCTTTTGGAGGTGGAGAAGTTTCTTATAACACCTATTATTACAAAACAACACAAAAATTGAAATACAAAACAAATATACAAATACAAATGGAAGTTATAAATTTACAAGTGAACTTTGCTTTGGGTCACTGTTTGTCATTTTGGATTGCCTCTTGATGGTAGGAAATGCAGCAGCACTTCGCCTCTAACCCTTGATCAAGAATCAACGTCGAAAATCTTCTCGAAACCCTTCTTTTATAGCCTTTAGGTTGGGGTTGATTTATATTTATCAATTGACTGATCTTATCCATAAATCGATTGATCCACTGTAAATTCAAACATTGCTATAACTTGTCTGCTCAACTACTCTATCTAATTCAACATCAGTTGATTGAACATTAACATTAGTCGACTGTTACTTAATTAATCAAATCCAAAAGTCAAGTTTTGAGCATCTTGTTAACTCTAACAATGACATCAGTTGACTGATATACTCTATCAGTTGATTGTTATGATTAGTCAAGTTTTTTAATCAATTTCTGAAGCTTTTGTTTGCTGCTACAGTGCCATTAGTAGATTGATCAAACTTATTAGTCGACTTTTACTATAACAAATTATCGTCCAAAGTTACTGTAGCAGATTATTATATCATAGTTATTATAGCAAACCCTAAAAATATATCAAATCATAATTTCGGAGTTTAGAGTCCATCGGTCTATCGATATACTATATTGATTGACTAATACTCATGTTTCAATCTTATGAAGACTGAATTCTTATCTTGCCTAGTATCTAATTGACCTTAACCTAGCAAGACTTTTTTTGCTCAACGTCCAATTAACCTGGACCTATTGAGACTTTTCGTTGTCTAGTATTTAGTCAACCTTGACCTATTGAGACTTCCTTATCGCCTAACATTCAGTCAACCTTGACATACCAGGACTTCATTCCTCATGCGAACACCCTATTAGACTTCCAACCGTCAAGTGTCCGGTCAACCTTGGCTTACTTAAACTTTCCTTTTGCCAACTAGCATATTGATCAAACATCGAAACTCAAACTTGAGTCACATCTATTAGAACCTGTGCGAGTTAGACAGGGGTGGGGTGGGGGGGTGGTGAATAGCTCTAATCGCTTCTCGTCTTGATCTCGTGCTCATTGTTTGAATGCATAGCAAAAACTTATATCCAAAATCAATGCCACATGTACAACTCTAAAATTTACTTGGTATCCATCTCTTAAGCAACTAATCCAAGGCCTACTCCTAGTGATTTCCTTCCACTATGAACTTTCTCCTTCTTGGAAACCTTCTAGAGGCAGAGAAACCTCTTACAAGAGCACCACAATGCAACAACAATACAAGATATAAAAGCAAATACAAGAATGTAAACAACTAGACATTAATATTTCTTTTGATCACTGTTGATTGCTTAAGAATGTCTCTTGTTGATCCAGAAATGCACTAACACTTCATCTCAGAATCTCTAAGATGTGACACCTAACCTCAAGAAGATTCTTTTATAGTCTTCATGTTAGGATGATTTTCGCCTATCAGTCTACTGATCATATCTATTAGTCGATTGATATGTCGAATCCAACCATTTAAACCTATAGAATGACTTTTTATTGACTTATTTGACAGTGCCAATTGATTAATGAAACACAGACTGATGCCATCAATTGAGTCTAAAAATCGAATCGACTTGCTTCTGTTTGATTTTAATCATCATCAGTTGATTGATGCAACTCATCAGTCAATCAATACCATCAGTTGAGTCAAACAATTGAATCAACTTGTTTTTTTCTATTCTAATCGTCATCGATCAATTGATGCAACTCATCAGTCAAGTATAACAACTGAATTGACTTATTTCTATTTGATTTCTAAAGCCATCAATCAACTGATACCAATTATTAGTCAACTGATATTGAGTAACAAATGTAATAGATCATTGAACAAGCTCTATTTCACAACAAAAATTATCTCGTTCTGATATCTGAGTTAAAAGTTATGACATTTAAAAGTTTTCTCTATTGCAACTTCCTCATTGCCTAACATCTGATCAATTTTGACATGCCAGGACTTCATTGTTGGTCGATACCTGGTCAACTTTGACCTATCAGGATTTCACGCCTCATTGTAACTCCTTATTGGATTTTTGACCGCCAAGTGTCCAGTTAACTATGACCCACTTGTTAAATTGTTGACCTTGCTAGAGGGGGGGGTGAATAGCAATTTTCGATTTCTTCCTTCTTACAAGGTTAGTTGCGCAAGCGGAATATACTAAAATAAAACTAAAATAAACTAAAACAAGGAAGAACACACCTATTTATGTGGTTCAGAGATAAAACTCCTACTCCATGGCTGCCCGTAAGGTGGGTGATCCCTAATCCGTTGGTGGATGATTCCTCGGAGCACCTCCGGCTAGATCACGTAGCTCCTTGTGGGTGGAGAAACCTCTCCACAACTCTTGGACACTATCTGATCACAACAGGCTACTAACAAGCTTTGACCAAGCAAGTTTCGCCAAGAGTTCTCAGCTCAACCCGAGTTCTCTTAAATAGAACTCAACACTGAAACCCTCGCCACCAATCGACTGATCATTTACCAGTCGACTGGTCCCACTCAACTAGCCAGCCAATGACTCTCTCAACGGCTAGTTTTTGAGCTTACCAGTCGACTACGCACAGGGCAGTCAACTGGTCTCGGGTCAGAAATCTTCTGTGAGTTTCTGTGCTTACTGGCAGTCGACTGTTATATTCCTAGTCGACTGCCCAGCTTACAAACATACTCCTACTCACTCCAATGACCCTCCTCCACGCGTGACTTCAGGTACACTCCCTTAGCTTGCCCCTTGAAGTCTTCTTCCGCCGGCTATCGTCCCTCGGATGCACACACAAGCCTTCCCTTGGCTTGTCTCCATGCCACCCTTCACGTGTGCCCTTTGAAGTCCACTTCCTGGCTTGCCCTTGGAGTCCTCCTCTCTCGGCTCTTGTCCCTTCATGACCTAGCTGACTCTTCACCAGTAGCCTTGACTGTTGCCTTCGTGCCATCTTCGTCTTCGGATCCCGTCCTCGGATGCACACAAGCCTCAAGCTTGTCTCCATGCCATCCTTTACGCATGCCTCGAAGTTCACACCCCTCGGCTCATCATCCCTTCTATCCAAGGTCCCTCGGGTGCCCACAAGCCTCCAGCTTGTCTCCATGCCACCCTTCACTGTAGCGAAGCCGTCCAGCCAAGTCAATATGTGTAAACCTGCAATCATGCACACTCAAATACACATATTAGATCACAAGGGAAAACCTAACTTAAACCCTTTGCCCAAACATCAAAACACATGGTCACTCCGGACTATAGATTGCCTCAACACCACTTAGGCTTTTCTCTTGTCAACTACCTATTAGACTTCTGATCACTGAGTGTCCATTCAATTGTGACCCACTTGGACTTTCCTCTTGCTAACTATCTATTGGACTTTTGATCACCAAGTGTCAGGTTATTTGTGACCCACTTGGACTTTCCATTTTGTGTCAACTCTTTGTTAGACTTATAATCACCAAATGTCAGATCGCCATGACCCACTTGGACTTTCCTCTTATCAATTACCTATTGGAATTTTATCACCAAGTGTCCTACCAACCATGACTTACTTAGAGTTTTCTCTTGCCAACTACCTGTTGGACTTCTAATTACCAAGTGTTAGGTCAACCATGACCCACTTAGATTTTTCGTCTCATGCCAACTCCCTATTGGACTTCCGATCACTAATTGTCCGGTCGACTGTAACCCCCACTTGGATTTTTCTCTTGTCAACTTTCTGTTGGACTTATGGTCACCGAGTGTCCGGTCAACCGCGACCCACTTGAACTTTCTGTCACATGCTAATTCCATGTTGGATTTCCGACCATTAAGTGTCTGATTGACCATGATCCACTTAGACTTTTTATATTTTATCAAGTATTCAGTCAATCTTGACTTTTCACTCAACTAACTTAACATATTTATTGACTGTTAAGTATTTGGTCAACTTTGACCTATTTGACATCTCACTCGACCAAATAACATATTGATCAAACATTGAAATCCCAACTCGAGTCAACTCAATCTTGGTCAACTTGGTCAACCTTAACCAAGGGTTGATTATACCAACAATCTCTCTTTTGTTAATATTTGATAATATATTTAAGTTAAACTAAACCATTTGCTCAACATCCTACTTCTCTTTCCAAGGCATGAATAAAGGTTTTGTAACCTAAAACCTCTATTCTCTCCCTTTAGCACACATCAAAAATAACTTTAAAAAATCCATTATTTTCTTCCATTCTAACTTCCAACATCAAAATAGAGGTTACCTACCTTCCATTGTCTTCATTGCTCAACTTTGACCATACAATCTCACATTTATTTACTCAGCCTCAAATTCTTGCATTTTCCTCCATTCATATTAAAATCATGTGTTTAAGGAGGTTCTTCTTCTCAAAACATGCTCTATCTTCAATCATTGCACTAACAATGATTTGAAGTTTCTAAACCTTTAGAAAATTTCCAACTCTGAGTCATGAGGTTATAAAGATTCTGTTGGTGTAGGATGCACCACAGTTAAACTTGTGCTTTGATATTAGTAAAGATTCAAGTTAAGTCATGTTATTACCTGATGAAGCTAACAAGTGTGTAGGAAGATTATCTTTATGATGCCCTAGTTGTGTCTAGGCAGAAGACTTGGCAGATCATGGAAACAAAAAGAAAGCCTAGATGGGTTGACATCTGGTAAGAAGTCTGTTGGATCAAGAGAAACGATAGAGGGGGGTGAATATCGTTAAAAATTTTCGAAAAAGAATTAGAGTAAGTACGCAGCGGAATAAGAACAATCACAAACATAGGGAGTTTTACTTGGTTCGGAGCCTGGGTCGACTCCTACTCCAAGGTCCACGGTCGTTGACCGTTTACTAAGGGCAATTCTATAATCGCGCAAAGATTCTTACAAAAGTTTACAATTGTAGTACAGTAATAGTATAACAGAAATGAAAAATCAGTTCTTCGTTACCGACGTCCGATATCGGATGTTTCTCAGAGCAGAGGGACGTCGTCGGCGCTTTCGTGTCGAGTTGGAAGGTTTCTGGAGCGAAGCGCAGGACCAGAAGAACGTAACAGCATTGGAAGAAGTTATGTTCAGGCTTGAGGGGTCGAGGACCTTTTATAGGGTTCTTGTTAGTGATATGAGAGAAGTGTCCTAAGGCAATCGCCTTATGATTGTAAACATTTATTTTAATAAATGATAATTTACTATTTGAGTGTACATGTTTGTGTATTTGATTGGGATCTTAAACTCATCTACTGAATGTCCGCAACACAACTCACAGCATAAGAGAATTTGTGATGAGATCACAACTAGTGATTATCTCTAATGTGCAATTGTGAAGTATTGAAATTATCCCTAGTCGATGAATTGATAAAAACGGACACTATCAATTCTGTTGAGACTAGCATGGGTTATTCTCTAATCAGCTGATTCTCACTGGCTGGTGACATTGGGATGTCCGGAGATAAACATGGATGCTAGTTAAGGGAACTAGTTCATTGGAGTGACTAGCTGTGAGACTTCATATGGGAATCTACATGTAGATATGTCAATGAAGATCTTACTGCGGCTTAAGTGCGATGTTCCTTTGACTTGCGGTGTTTAAGTCATCTTGGTCATGGAGACTTATACTTTGACATCTTAAGCAAGCATCTCCAAGGAGGTGTGGACCCAGGATGATCGGGTATAAGCCGAAGTGCCCGAAGATGTTTGAACAGCCTACAAAGGATTCACCACTCCTTGCGAGGAGATGTATACCCAGGCCTATCGTCGGATTGTTACTCAAAGCCTCTGGCCAGAGCATATCATGTTAAGAGTGCGAGTCTCTTAAATACATGAGAGTAATTAGAAATCCAAAGGACGAGGAAGACACTACTTGGGCTAGGTGTGACGTAGTCAGCCTAGTGGGGACTGACACCATAGACCGTGTCCTGAACCAATTGGGTATAAGATGGTGAAGGGAATGAGGCACGATTCATTAGAGCTGCTGAAGGGTTTCAGAATAATTTCTTCTGGGGTCAAACCGTTGATCTTTCGATTAATTGGGGATCATGATGTACTACTAGGTGCCACTCATGATCGATCTATAATTAATGGGTTAATTATAGACGGCCAACATAAATCGAAAGCCTATTTAGTCACACGCAATACGAGTAATCCGAGGGATTTAAAACGAGTTGAAAATTAGATTTTCCGATCAAGAGAAACGAGTCGAATCTGAGTTAATCAGAGGCGCAATGGAAGCTAAAAATGGCTAAGTCTTTTGAAGGCTTTTTGGGCGAATTAAATGAGTTTAATTCGCGACCGGTTCGGGTTGGTTTGGCCGGCCAAAGGAGGTGCTAACCCTCCTTGTGGTGGCCGGCCATTAAAGGAGATTAAACCAATTTAATTGGTTTAATTAATAAAATAAATCTAGCGCGGTTTATTTTATAAATTATGGATAAATAAATTTGTATAAAGAAAATTTATATAAATAAATTTGTAGAAATTTATTCTTTTTATGGAAGTTAAAATAATCCATGAATTGGTTTATTTTAATTTTATAAAATCAATTATGAATTGATTTTATCATAATAAGAAAGTTTATAAATTTCTTATAAAAATTTATTCCATAATTTAAAGAGAGAAAAGAATAAGTTTTATTATAAATTGGTTTATAATAAAGACTTGGTTTAAACGGAATAATTAGTTAAGAAAATTTATAGGATAAATTTCTTATAACTAATTCCGTTTAGAGAGAGACTTAGCAAAGAGTTGCTACTATATAAAGGAACCAAAGGCTAGCCCTTTAGATCAATCAATTAATCAAGAGATTAATTAGAGCTCTCCCTCTCTCTCTTTTATTCTCTTCTCTCCTCATCTTCTTCTCCTTCACATTAGGGCCGGCGCCCCATCCTTGTGGATTAGGGCCGGCGCACACAACCATCATCCAAGGGAGTTGGCGTGAGCTTTCAAGGAGAAGGAGAACCCGAACACGAAGAAGAAGAAGCGGATAGCGACTCCTCTCTTCTCGGAATTCGATTCCGTTACTTCGTTGGTTAGTTTTCATAATTTTTCTCTTGTCCTTCTAGTTGTGCCTTCCGAGAATCTAGTAGTTCTCGTCGGCACAAAACTCGTGACTTTGTGAAGTCATCCCGAAGAGAACTCGGCGTGGACGCGAATAGAGGCGGAGCTTCCAAGGGACGCTACGGTTGGATCTTGTCCCTTACTTCGAGTTACGAGAGGTACTTAGTAAATTTGTTTACTATTCCGCAATGTTTTATTTTATGATTATGTCAACACACCATAAGATTGCATGCTAGATATGAAGTTAAAATAATTTAGGAAATTATTTTATGCAAACTCTTCCGCTGCACGTAAAAATTTTAAATTTTACGAACTCGTATCCTTGTTGACATGCACCCGGTCCCAACAGTTCTGAGGGCGCCTGGGAGCACGGGGGCGCCCTCCACGTGGCCTGTGATCCCCCCTTCTCGCGGTTAGCAAGTTATCCCTTCAAAGTCGGGATAATGCCTTGACGGGGGCGCCCTGGCTGACCTGTTCTGCGGAAGTCTCGATTGGATAATATTATCCTCTTTGCTGGCTTCAAGTGCGGGGCACCCTGGTGGCTGGGGGTGCCCTAGGCATTCGGGGCGCCCTGGGTGCTGGGGGCGCCCTGGCTACTGAGGGCGCCCCGGCTAGTATTCAGCCAAAGCTCCTTTTGCTTCATTTGTTTTGTGTTCACCTTGGGGGCACCCGGGACACTCAGGGCGCCCTACTCAGCTGCTGCCTCACTCCTTTGAGGCTCTCTGAGCTGCAGACACTCGTTCCTTTGGTCCTGCATCCAGGGTTAGTCCGAAAACAACATAAAGCAGTAAGTTGTTAGTTTTATACAACCTTAGCTGTCTTGGTTCTGACTTTGGGTTTCCAAAATGGAACCCTAGGTCGAACCGATGCCTACTGTTCCCCCAATGGAGAACGCATCCTCACCTACTCCTCTCAGGAGAGTTTACCTTGTTAGTGAGAGCCCTAGAGCCAATCATATGATGATTACTTTTTGGACTCATTGTATCATATTCTTGTATATATATTTCTTATATATAAAGGCATTTCTTATGGTTATTGTACTTATGTGTATTGGTGCCAAATAACTTAGTATAATAACGTCCTTGAGTAGAAGGTTCTTATCTATATCAATCGATTAGTTGAATCGATAGTGAGATGATATAGAGAACACTACTCTTAATTATTCCTAGTCAAGTATTAACATTCAAGGACAATGTTAATGCATAGAGACTAGCATGTAGGTCAACATGATGACTTGATCTCACAAGTCATGGATATGAGATATCAAGTTGACACATGGGTATACATTAGAGAATGTATACTGAATGGCCCGCCATGAGAAAGTATCATGGATCGTTATATGAGTGTCATATACTTTCTCATGTGACTATTAGTATGACTATAGTCCTAGACCTGAAGTTACCATAGTTCCCTACACAAGGAGTTACGTACTTTGGCTTCGTCAAATGTCACCCGTAACTGGGTGGACTATAAAGGCGATTACTGGGTTTGTAACAAATTATGCGGAGGGATGTGAGTAACGTAGATGGGATCTATCCCTCCTATATGACGGGAGTGATATCTTCGTTCTTGATAGAGTAAGACCACTAAGTGCATGGCCATGCCCAAATAAGGCAATATTAGATATTGAGCTTATTTGATTATAGTGAGTCTACTTGGAGATCAAGACATATAGATTGATTTGAGGATGACACGGTCTATGCCTCATGAAAGATCAATCTAGATATCGAGGATAGAAGGACGTTGTCACATATTGTGATGGTCACAATTATTAGTCACAATGGTGATGTTGGATCTCGACATTCTTGTAACTTGGGTAGCAATGATGTGTTGCTAGATACCTCTCATTGCTTATGTCCTTAAATAGGTTTAAGGGCATTGCCAACGTTACAAGAACCTATAGGGTCACACACATAGAGCAATAGATGGAGAATAAGTCCATATGATGGACCGAGAGTAATGAAGTCAAAGTTTGACTTTGGCTAAATATGGAAAGTCCATAAAAGGCAAGTTTGACTTGACTCAAATTAGACAACTTGAGTTGGACTCGAGTTTGATCCAAGTGTTGGATGAATCTAATCATGAGAGAGTAATGAAGTCAAAGTTTGACTTTGGCTAAATATGGAAAGTCCATAAGAGGCAAGTTTGACTTGACTCAAGCCACATCACCTTGACTTGACCAAGTGATGACTTGGCATCATCATCAAGGTTAAGTAACCTCCCCATTTGATTTTTGAATTCAAAAAGGGGGCCACTTAATGGCCAATAATGGCCATTAAATGGCCGGCCATTAAAACACACAAAAGGTGTTTTAATTTTGGGGTGGTGATTCATTCTTCTCCTTACTTGGTTTTGGTTTGGTTTTGCTCTCCCTCTCCTCTCATCTTGCCGAGACCCCAAGCAAGTGCTAGCACACTTTTGGCCTCTCCTCTCCACTCTCTTGCTTGTGTGGATACTTCTAGAGGGTCGCTACTTTGCATCCTTGAGATCCGACACCAACCGAGGAGCGAGCGGGAATTGCGGGGCACGCATCGAAGGTAGTTTTTCTCTTCTCTAATAGATCTAGGTTGTAGATCGGTTTTGAAACATGTAAACGAGCACTCGTAAATTTTTGAAATGGTTTTCTTCGCTCGGATCCTTTCTATTGGGGCTTTCGGGGTTTCCGCGACGCGAAAAAGCGGTTTTCGCGGCTCGAAAAATCCTACAGTGGTATCAGAGCCACGAGCGAAGCTTGTGCTCGTTTTGGTTTTTATTTTTTTGTATTAGATACAAAATTTAGATAATTTTATGCTTCTGTAATTTTTTTAAATTTTAGGATTTTTGAGTATTTTTTCCTCGTAGAGGCAAAGCGACGAGTGCGAAGCACTTGTAGACTTTGCCACCGAGAAAAACTTCTCCGAAACGGCAAGTTTCGCCCAAATGGATTTTGGGACAGCGGGTAAAGGCGCTGTATAATCGCAAGAAGACACTCGTGAAGGTTATTTCATGAGTAGGGGCGCTGCCCCTAACCCCGCAAGGGGCCTTGTCTCGCGATTACGCCCGAAACCCGCTTACCGGGACCGCCGTGGAGTTGTGACTCAAAAAATTCTAAAAATCAGTAGAAAAATTATATAAAATCTGTAAAATTACATAATTTTGAATTATGTACAGTAGTGTGATGGTCATGGCCCAAAACCCAATTTTTAATAAGATTAAAATTGTGTTGTAATTCATAATACGGCCTGCGCGCCGTTTTTGTACATATGCTTGTTGTATTGTGTTTGCGACCTGTGTGTCGGCTTTTAATTCTGTTGTATTTCATATTTAGACTCGAATATAACTCGAGTATAAAAATTTGTAATGTACAAAAGTGAAGACGACGGAAATTCCGGAGAACTTGGACTCGAGAGAACTAGCCGACAACACCAAGACGGTCAAGAGGAAGCGCTTGGAGAAGCCGCTAGACCTAGGTTGACCATCGGATCCTCTCATTGGCTTGAGAGGGTCTTAGTAGGGCCATGACCAAGTCACTTATGTTTATTTTTATTATTGCTATGCTTGTGATGTATATGATGCATGATAATGTAGAATAGTAAAAATAAACTTAAGTGTATAAGATGCACAAGTAATGTGGGAACCACATTTTGATGTGCACTTAATACACATTTAGGATTAAATTAGATTTCATAAATGCCTAGATGTGATGCACATCCTCGATTAGATTAGATCTAAAATCGAATCAACTCGTAAACGCCTACCGGGTCCTGATACCCATCACTACCTCGATCATATGCGCTTGTCGATTCTGCCAAAGCAGAGCAACGCATTTAATCTTGGTAGGATGCGGAGGGACAACCTTGGTCCCGCCTATCACGGCTCGAGTTAGATCGAGCTCAATCAGATTGAGTAACTAGTTAACTCAATTGGATCGAGTAAAGCTATAGGCGTATTCCAATAGTTGGAAAGGGTAGGACAAAATCACCGTTTTAAATAGTCTTGAGCGATTTAGCCAAAGCTAACTCAAGATTATTCATAAACGTTAAATCTTGATCCTATAAACAAGAGTTGCATAGAGATGTAATTGATAAATTAGTTATCTACCGATCATACTAAGTCTTGGGCGATTTAGCCAAAGCTAACTCAAGGCATAGTATGATGTGGATCTTGTCCCACATAAATTATAGTAAATTGGTACGGATCTAGTAGTGTGGTTTGACCACTCCAATGACTTGATTCCACCAAAATTCCTATAATTTAGTGGGAGCATCATTTAATTAAAGGCCTAATTAGATGATTACTAGAATATGATATTTATTCTCTGCATTTATCTGTTGTAGATTGCCATGTCTTCAAACGCGAATACTCTCTCTCTGCGATCTGTCCTTGAGAAGGACAAGCTCACTGGAGCTAATTTCCTAGACTGGTATAGGAACTTGAGGATAGTCCTCAAACAGGAACGTAAGCTGTACGTTCTAGAGCAAGCAGTTCCTGAAGCACCACCACCCTCAGCCATTCGTAGCGTTAGAGATGCTCATCAGAAGCATCAAGACGACGCGTTAGACGTGTCGTGCCTAATGCTATGCTGCATGTCCTCTGAGCTTCAGAAGCAACACGAGAACATGAATGCTTACGATATGATTGGCCACCTCAAGCAATTATATCAAGGGCAGGCAAGACATGAGCGGTTCGAAGTGACTCAGGCCCTCTTTTCATGCAAGATGAAAGAGGAAACCCCAGTAGGAACTCACGTACTCAAGATGATTGGGTACGTCGAGAACCTCGATAGACTAAGGTTTCCCTTGGGCCAAGAGCTGGCTACCGACCTAATTCTGCATTCGTTGCCACCAGGTTACCGTCAATTCGTCATGAATTACAACATGAACGAATTAGACAAACCACTTCCCGAGATACTCAACATGTTAAGAACTGCTGAGCCTAATCTCACCAAGCCTAGTACCGTCCTGATGGTACAGAAGGGCAAAGGCAAGGGTAAGTGGAAGCCCAAAGGTAAGGGTAAGACCCAAACCAAGGGCAAAGCCAGCTCTGCAGCACTTAAACCCAAGGGTGGGGTGCAGAAGGATGCCACCTGTTTCCATTGCGGTGAGAAAGGGCATTGGAAAAGAAACTGCAAGATCTACCTGGAGGATCTTAAGAAGAAGAGAAGCGAGCCTTCTACTTCAGGTATATATGTTATAGAAGTCAACCTTTCTATTTCTACATCATGGGTATTAGATACTGGATGTGCTTCTCACATTTGTACCAATGTGCAGGGGCTGAGAAATAGCAGGGCATTGGCAAAGGGCGAGGTGGACCTACGAGTAGGCAATGGAGCACGAGTTGCTGCTGTTGCTGTAGGAACTTATTTTCTATCTCTGCCCTCTGGGCTTGTACTAGAACTAGATGATTGTTGTTATGTACCTGCACTTACTAAGAACATAATTTCTGTTTCTTGTCTAGATAAGAAGGCTTCTCATTTATAATTAAGAATAAATGTTGTTCAGTCTATTTAAATGAAATGTTCTATTGTAGTGCAGATCTTATCAACGGACTCTACATTCTAGACTTAGAACGCCCTATCTATAATGTAAGTACCAAGAGGTTGAGATCAAATGAGTTGAACCCAACCTATCTCTGGCACTGTCGCTTAGGCCACATAAATGAGAGTCGCTTGTCCCAGCTCCATAAGGATGGATTGCTGGATTCATTTGTTTTTGAATCATATGAGACATGCGAGTCATGCCTTCTAGGCAAGATGACTAAGACTCCCTTTAGTGGACATAGCGAGAGGGCAACAGATTTGTTAGGACTCATACATTCTGATGTATGTGGCCCTTTCAATGTTGCTGCTCGAGGTGGTTATAGATACTTCATCACATTTACTGATGATTTCAGTAGATATGGTTATGTGTACTTGATGACACATAAGTCCGAGTCCTTTGAAAAGTTCAAAGAATTCAGAAATGAGTTTTGAAAAGTTCAAAGAATTCAAACTAACTCGGCAAGAG
>JAGFNQ010007809.1:71690-109557 GCA_024364735.1 Boesenbergia rotunda | reverse complement strand
CAAATAGTGGACAAAGCAGTTAAAAGATTAAGAAACAAAGAAGTGCCACTAGTGAAGGTCATCTGGCAGAATCAAAAGCATGAAGAGGCTACTTGGGAACGTGAGGACAGCATGAGAGAGAGATATCCAGAATTATTCTAAGTTCGAGGACGAACTTTTTATAAGGTATGGGGGATTGTAACGCCCCAAAATCCAAAATTCCATTTTTAGTTCTTAAAGTCCTTAGAATTATTTAGAAATGGTTTAGAAATATTCTAGATATTTTTAGGAATTTTTAGAGTATTTTTATGGAATTTTCCGAGTCCGTTTGGTATTTTTAAAAAAAAAAGAAAGAAAAAAAAAGGAAAAACCATTAAGGGCAGCCGGAGTTCGAACCCGCGACCACCGCGAACCAGAAGCGCGCGACCAGCTGGGCTAGGGTATCAAGCACAAAAAGGAGGAGAGACATATATTTAAGTGTAGTTAGGTCAATCCGCCCCATAAGTATAAATAGATAATTAAAGAGAGAAGTTTTATTTTCTCTCAAACCCTCTCCCTCTCCCAAGGTTGCGCCGACCCCTCTCCCTCTCCTCTCTTGTGCGCACGCCACACCAAGCCTAGAGGGCCGGCCAAGCTTCTCCAAGAGATATTCCTATATTCGGGATCCCCGCGACGAGAGGAACGCGTAGGCGCGAAGAATTCTCCGAGATCTCAAGTTTCTCCGAGCTCTAGACGTCAATCTTGGTTGTAAGTCCAAGATATCAATGTAAGTACTGCTCACCTGCAGTAAGAGGCGGTTTTTCCGCGAGAATTTCCTTTAAAAGTTTTTAAAAGAGATATTTCCTTTTTGCTTGAGTTTTTGCATGTGATCTTAGTTCATTATATGCTTATATATGTTGATTAATACCCTATGTGAGTTTAGGGTCCAAGAAAAGCTATGAGAAAAGAAAAGAAAGATAAAGATAAGAAAAGAAAAGGCCAAGGCCTTAAGAAATCCCCAAAAGTCAAGACTTAGGGATTTTAGCACGCAAGGTGCTCCAGAAAATGCCAAGGCATTTACAGATAAGAAAGAAAAGAAAGAAAAGCTATTTTATTTTATAAGGCCAGTACCCGGCGTCCAAGGGCGTCGTTAAAGAAATCCAGGTGTCCAATTCCAAGGTCTTGGCCCTGGTAGACCAAGGTCTGCTCTATTAGGATTGGTGGCTCGCTACCCCAACCTTTTAGGGAACGCGCATATGAGATGGTACTTACGTCTTCAGTGGATCCAAGTGATTATTATTTTCAAGTATATGCTTTAGCAAAGTTTCTAAAGTTTAAAGAGTTTTCAAAAGTTAAAGAATAGCTAAAGTTTCAAGTTGAGCCAAGAAAAGTAAATTGAGATTTATTATTGCTTGAGTATGCATGTTTTGAGTTATACATGTTCTTAGTTTTCTTTCAAGCATATTAGTATCTCATATGATTTTCAGTTTGATCTAGAAGCATGTTTGCACATTTCGAGATTTTGTGAGCTAGATAGTACTTACTAAGCTTTTTGCTTACTAGTTGCATTTCCTCTTATTGCAGATAAAGGTAAAGGCAAGCAATTCTGAAGGAAGGCGACGAGGCGGTGCTGAGAAAGTGTGTGTGGTGGCTGATTATGGAGAGATCTTTGGCACAAGACAATTTAGTTATTTAATTCACAATGTTATAGTTCATTTGAATTTCAAGTTTTGTTTTATGGAGTTTAGCGAACATTTAAGTTTTGGATAGTTTTACATACTCAATTTCTTAGAGTAAAGATTCCATGTCATTTCTTTTAGCCTATATATTCTTATGATTGCATTGGATGAGTAGAATTGTGAGTAGTTGAGATATTGATACTTTGTTAGAGAAATAGATGCATGTGCCAAGATAGTATCAATTTCTTCTTTGAATTAAGTTTCATTGCTTAAATATGTTTAGAAAAGTTGCATTCACATTTCATGATGCTTTAGCAAGGTCATAGAACATGTATTTGGTTTATGAATGTATAGAAGTCAAGATTGGTACAAACTTTAGTGTTAAAGTTCATATAACTTGTATAGTTTATTTTCTTCCGCAAAAGTCCAAATTTCAAGTTTATGGATTCGTTTTGATTGGCTAAACTCATTTGAAAACTGTCATAGAGTGTAGAAATGGTGTCATGATTCCATATGGCTCGAAATATAGGTTTGGTGGAGCTTGAAGCAACTGCCGAAACCTGAATTTCTGATTTCAGGCCTATCAGTCGACTGATACAGTATCAGTCGACTGATACCCGAAGTTGAGTTGGGCGAGGCAAGCTTCAATAGTACCATTTGCGAGTTTTGAGAAGGAAGTGTGATATGGTATATGCATGATGCTTAAGTTAGAATATAATTGTTAGATGAATTTAAAAGTTAAAAAAAAAAGATTTCCGCATTTTTTTTTAGTCATGTATCTAAGTCGAGAAGTAGAGAGAGAAGTAACGATCCGTCTGAAGGCAGAGAAGGCCGGTCGCTACAGGTGGTATCAGAGCAGTTCCCATTCTCCAGCATCACACACACATCAGCATCAACCTTGCCGTCTTCAAGTAAGAAAGCTTTAAGTTTCAGTTTTTCTATTGCTCCTTTATTTAATTGCAGTATAGAGAAATGCTTAAGTACTACTCACATGTGCATAGAACAAGGAAGCATGTTTAATCCCTTAGTATCACGGAATCATGTTTAATCCCTAGAATGGATATTAGATTTCTAAGTAAGAAGACAAGTTTATACCTAGAGATGTAGTAGTGATTTCTTGTTCCTTTATGCATTATTAGATGGCAAGAAGAGGCCGAGCTCCTAATGCTAATAACAGAACTCCAGTTCAAGATAACAGTGAGCCTGGCACAGAACAGCCAAACCTGATGGCAGTCATTGCTCAAATGCAAGCTCAGATTACAGAACAACAGAAGACCATCGCCACACTGATGGCGAATCAGCACCCAGTGCCCCCTACACCACCCACAGCAGGAGTGGGAACTCCAGTGGTGGCTGAAGTTCCACCAGTCCACAGGAGACCCCTGCCGTGAACCGAAGACAAGAAGCATACCTCGTCCAGTGGCAGAGGCTGAAACCCGAAAGCTTCTCAGGCACGACTGAGCCCTGGGATGCCCAGGCTTGGTTCAAGACTTTAGAGAGCACAATGGAGCTTCTTGACTGGCCAGAGGTTGAGAAGGTCAAATGTGCCTCCTTCTGCCTAACTGGAGATGCTCGTATGTGGTGGGAGCGAGTCAAGAGTAAGAAGATAGTCAACCAGATGAGCTGGGCAGATTTTGAGCACGAGTTCTATGAGGAATTTTTCCACATGAAGGTTACCAACAAGCACTTCGAGGACTTCATGGAGTTCAGACAGGGTAGCCTACCAGTGGGAGAAGCAGTCGCAAAGTTCAACAGACTAGCTCGCCTCTGCCCAGAGCTAGTCAGCACAGAGAAGGAGCGAGTCAGACTGATGCTCCGCATGCTGAACCCTGAGATAGCACTCAACGTGAACAGCGGGATGCACCGACCCCAGACCAGCGAGGAGTTGGTCAGTAGTGCTCTAATCTCAGAGCACTACCTGAATAGCATCAAGGCACAGCAAGCACAGCAGAAGCCAGTCCTGATTGAGAACAAGACAATAGGAGGCCAGAAGCCTCAGCCAAATAGCCAGAACTGGAAGAACAAGAACCACAAAAGGAAGCAGTGGCCTGGCAGCCAGAAAGGAAAACCAGAGAATAAGCAAGCTAGGTATCCACCTTGTCCTAAGTGTGGGAGGAACCATCCAGGACATGCCTTTTGGGTGTAACTGGATGCTATTCATGTGGACAAGAGGGACACAGATCCAAAGACTGCCCAAACAAGTTCAAAGTACTTCCTCAGCAGTCCGTACAGTATGGAGGCAAGCCCCAGTTACATTACATGCCTACTATGCTGGAGGGACCTCAGATCAGTCAGGGAGGATTGGAAGCAGCACCAGTTCCAACCAATGCCAGAGTCTTTTCCCTCACGAAGGAAGAAGCTGCCAGCGCCTCCACGGTCGTAACAGGTCAAATAGTTATTTTTCAGCATTTAGCTACTACACTGTTTGACACTGGGGCGACCCATTCTTTCGTATCAGTACCTTTTGCTAGTAAGTTACAGGTGCCTACAGAGAGTTGGGAGTCCAGATTCCTGACAACTCTCCCTTCAGGGGAAATCATGGAATCCACCCAGAGGCTCCGGGCTGTGCCAATCAAGATTTCAGACCGAGAGCTATATGTCGATCTGATAGTCCTTGCGATGCAGGACTTCGACATCATACTGGGCATGGATTTCCTCAGTAAGTACAGCGCTTCAGTGGACTGCCGTAGAAGGAAGGTGGTTTTCAGCCCAGAAGGGAACCACCATTCGAGTTTCAAGGAGCCCCAAGGAGGAAGACTCAGAAATTTCTCTCAGCCTTGGCAGCCCACCAGATGCTAGAGCAAGGGTGTGCTGGTTTTCTTGCACACATAGTGGACTCAGAAGCAAAGAAAGAACTCAAGCAGGAGGATGTACGGGTAGTCTGCGAATATCCAGAAGTGTTCCCAGAAGAATTACCTGGACTACCTCCCAACAGAGAAGTGGAATTCGAGATCGAGCTAGTGCCCGGTACCGGTCCGGTCTCGAAGGCCCCATATCGTATGTCTCCAGCAGAGTTGAAGGAATTACAAGAGCAACTCCAGGAGCTACTAGACAAGGGCTTCATTCGCCCGAGTCATTCACCCTGGGGAGCTCCTGTACTTTTCGTCAAGAAGAAGGATGGGTCTATGCGTCTGTGCATAGACTACAGAGCTCTGAACAAGGTGACCATCAAGAACAAGTACCCCCTTCCTAGAATAGATGATTTATTTGATCAACTCAAAGGGGCTACAGTGTTCTCGAAGATAGATCTGCGTTCTGGGTATCATCAGCTAAAGGTTAAAGAAAGTGACATCCCCAGGACGGCCTTCAGGACAAGATACGGCCACTACGAATTTGTAGTAATGCCTTTTGGAGTAACCAATGCTCCAGCAGTCTTCATGGAGCTGATGAACCACATCTTCAGGGAGTATCTCGATAAATTCGTCATTGTATTTATTGATGATATTCTCATATACTCACAGACTCCAGAGGACCATGCTACACACTTGAGGATAGTGCTGCAGATCCTTCAGCAGGAGAAGCTCTATGCAAAATTCTCAAAGTGTGAGTTTTGGCTAGATCAGGTGACCTTCCTAGGTCACATTGTATCCAAAGAAGGCATTCAAGTTGATCCAGCCAAGATAGAAGCAGTCAGCAACTGGTGTAGACCCAAGAATGCCAGTGAGATCAGAAGCTTCTTAGGCCTGGCAGGATATTACAGAAAATTTGTGGAGGACTTTTCCAGGATAGCCTCTCCACTCACAGCCTTGACCAGAAAGAACAAGAAGTTTGAATGGTCAGATAAATGCGAGCACAGTTTTCTAGAGCTGAAGAAGAGACTGACCAGTGCTCCCATCCTGACTGTTCCAGAGAGTGACAAGGCCTTTGACATCTACAGTGATGCATCCAAGATGGGCCTTGGAGCTGTCCTCATGCAAGACGGTAAAGTAATAGCATATGCCTCCAGACAGCTCAAGGACTATGAGAAGAATTACCCTACCCACGACCTTGAGCTAGCAGCTGTGGTTTTTGCACTGAAGCTCTGGAGACACTACCTGTATGGAGTGCAGTGCAGAATCTTCACAGACCATCAGAGTTTGAAGTACTTCTTCACTCAGAAGATCTGAATATGAGGCAGCGCAGGTGGCTAGAGTTGGTCAAAGATTATGACTGTGAAATCCTCTACCACCCAGGTAAAGCTAATAAAGTGGCAGATGCACTGAGCAGAAAATCCTGTGCGGCACTGATGTCCTTATCATCACTGTCTCTACCACTTCAGAAAGAAATAAAGATTTTGGAGTCGAGGTAATAATTGGGCAACTTTCTGCATTGACTCTAGAGTCAACCCTGCTTATAGATATACAAGAAAGCAAGATCAAGACCCAGAAATCCAGAAGATCAAGCAGGGGATCCAAGAGGCAGGAAATTCAGAGTTTCGAGTATCAGATAGTGGCATACTCTATTTTGGAGACCGCCTTTGCGTCCCCAATGATGAGGAACTAAGAAAGAATATTTTAGAAGGGGCCCACAGTACCTCGTACTCTATGCATCCTGGTTCTACCAAGATATACCAAGATTTAAAGAAGAGGTTCTGGTGGTCTGGACTCAAGCGAGACGTGGCCAGATATATCAGTACCTGCTTGACCTGCCAGAGGGTCAAGGCCGAGCACCAGAGACCAGGAGGAGTTCTACAGCCTCTTCCCATTCCAGAGTGGAAGTGGGAAGAAATATCCATGGACTTTATCACAGGTCTTCCAAGAACCACCCATGGACACGATGCAATTTGGGTGATAGTGGACAGATTGACCAAGTCTGCCCACTTCCTAGCCATCAAGTTATCGCATTCGGTAGAGCAATTAGCACAGCTGTACGTGAAAGAAGTAATCAGGCTTCACGGAGTCCCGAAGTCGATCGTTTCTGACAGAGATGGGCGATTCATCTCCCATTTTTGGAGGTGTGTTCAGGACGCCCTAGGCACCAAACTTCAGTTCAGCACAGCCTTCCATCCCCAGACAGATGGACAAACAGAGAGAGTAAATCAGATTTTAGAAGACATGCTCAGGGCTTGTGCGTTGGACTTTAAGGGTAGTTGGTGCAAATTTCTGTGCTTAGCTGAGTTTGCCTACAACAATAGCTATCAGGCCACCATCAGGATGGCACCTTATGAGGCATTATATGGCAGGAAATGTAGATCACCCATATGTTGGCAAGAAGCTGGTGAGAAGAAAGAAATGGAGTCAGGACTAGACAGCCAGACTGAGCTTATAGATGAGACCACTCAGGCTATCCAGACGATCCGCCAGAGGATTGAGACTGCCCAGAGTAGACAGAAAAGTTATGCTGACACACGCCGTAGGCCACTGGAATTCCAAGTTGGAGATTCAGTATTTCTCAAGGTCGCTCCTATGAAGGGAGTGATGAGATTTGGCAAGAAGGGCAAGCTGAGTCCTCACTACATAGGACCCTATAATATCATAAAGAAGGTTGGTAAGGTAGCATATGAGCTGGACTTACCAGAGGATATGTCAGCTATCCATAGTACATTTCATGTCTCTATGCTGAAGAAGTGTATTCACGACCCTAGCCAAGTGATTCAGCCTCAGTCAGTACGGATTCAAGAAGATCTTAGTTATGAGAGCAGACCGACACAGATAGTGGACAAAGCAGTTAAAAGATTAAGAAACAAAGAAGTGCCACTAGTGAAGGTCATCTGGCAGAATCAAAAGCATGAAGAGGCTACTTGGGAACGTGAGGACAGCATGAGAGAGAGATATCCAGAATTATTCTAAGTTCGAGGACGAACTTTTTATAAGGTATGGGGGATTGTAACGCCCCAAAATTTCCATTTTTAGTTCTTAAAGTCCTTAGAATTATTTAGAAATGGTTTAGAAATATTCTAGATATTTTTAGGAATTTTTAGAGTATTTTTATGGAATTTTCCGAGTCCGTTTGGTATTTTTGGAAAAAAAAAAGAAAAAAAAAAAAAGGAAAAACCATTAAGGGCAGCCGGGATCGAACCCGCGACCACCGCGAGACCAGAAGCGCGCGACCAGCTGGGCTAGGGTATCAAGCACAAAAAGGAGGAGAGACATATATTTAAGTGTAGTTAGGTCAATCCGCCCCATAAGTATAAATAGGTATTAAAGAGAGAAGTTTTATTTTCTCTCAAACCCTCTCCCTCTCCCAAGGTTGCGCCGACCCCTCTCCCTCTCCTCTCTTGTGCGCACGCCACACCAAGCCTAGAGGGCCGGCCAAGCTTTCTCCAAGAGATATTCCTATATTCGGGATCCCCGCGACGAGAGGAACGCGTAGGCGCGAAGAATTCTCCGAGATCTCAAGTTTCTCCGAGCTCTAGACGTCAATCTTGGTTGTAAGTCCAAGATATCAATGTAAGTACTGCTCACCTGCAGTAAGAGGCGGTTTTTCCGCGAGAATTTCCTTTAAAAGTTTTTAAAAGAGATATTTCTTTTGTTTGAGTTTTTGCATGTGATCTTAGTTCATTATATGCTTATATATGTTGATTAATACCCTATGTGAGTTTAGGGTCCAAGAAAAGCTATGAGAAAAGAAAAGAAAGATAAAGATAAGAAAAGAAAAGGCCAAGGCCTTAAGAAATCCCCAAAAGTCAAGACTTAGGGATTTTAGCACGCAAGGTGCTCCAGAAAATGCCAAGGCATTTACAGATAAGAAAGAAAAGAAAGAAAAGCTATTTTATTTTATAAGGCCAGTACCCGGCGTCCAAGGGCGTCGTTAAAGAAATCCAGGTGTCCAATTCCAAGGTCTTGGCCCTGGTAGACCAAGGTCTGCTCTATTAGGATTGGTGGCTCGCTACCCCAACCTTTTAGGGAACGCGCATATGAGATGGTACTTACGTCTTCAGTGGATCCAAGTGATTATTATTTTCAAGTATATGCTTTAGCAAAGTTTCTAAAGTTTAAAGAGTTTTCAAAAAGTTAAAGAATAGCTAAAGTTTCAAGTTGAGCCAAGAAAAGTAAATTGAGATTTATTATTGCTTGAGTATGCATGTTTTGAGTTATACATGTTCTTAGTTTTCTTTCAAGCATATTAGTATCTCATATGATTTTCAGTTTGATCTAGAAGCATGTTTGCACATTTCGAGTTTTGTGAGCTAGATAGTACTTACTAAGCTTTTTGCTTACTAGTTGCATTTCCTCTTATTGCAGATAAAGGTAAAGGCAAGCAATTCTGAAGGAAGGCGACGAGGCGGTGCTGAGAAAGTGTGTGTGGTGGCTGATTATGGAGAGATCTTTGGCACAAGACAATTTAGTTATTTAATTCACAATGTTATAGTTCATTTGAATTTCAAGTTTTGTTTTATGGAGTTTAGCGAACATTTAAGTTTTGGATAGTTTTACATACTCAATTTCTTAGAGTAAAGATTCCATGTCATTTCTTTTAGCCTATATATTCTTATGATTGCACTGGATGAGTAGAATTGTGAGTAGTTAGAGATATTGATACTTAGTTAGAGAATAGATGCATGTGCCAAGATAGTATCAATTTCTTCTTTGAATTAAGTTTCATTGCTTAAATATGTTTAGAAAAGTTGCATTCACATTTCATGATGCTTTAGCAAGGTCATAGAACATGTATTTGGTTATATGAATGTATAGAAGTCAAGATTGGTACAAACTTTAGTGTTAAAGTTCATATAACTTGTATAGTTTATTTTCTTCCGCAAAAGTCCAAATTTCAAGTTTATGGATTCGTTTTGATTGGCTAAACTCATTAGAAAACTGTCATAGAGTGTAGAAATGGTGTCATGATTCCATATGGCTCGAAATATAGGTTTGGTGGAGAGTTGAAGCAACTGCCGAAACCTGAGTTTCTGAATTCAGGCCTATCAGTCGACTGATACAGTATCAGTCGACTGATACCCGAACTTCAGTTGGGTGAGGCAGGTTTCAATAAGTGTCCATTTGCGAGTTTTTGAGAAGGAAGTGTGATATGGTAATATGCATGATTGCTTAAGTTAGAATATAATTGTTAGATGAATTTAAAAGTTTAAAAAAAAAAAAAAGATTTCCGCATTTTTAGTCATGTATCAAAAGTAGAGAAGTAGAGAGAAGTAACGATCCGTCTGAAGGTAGAGAAGGCGGGCCACTACAATGAGTGGCACCTAGTAGTACATCATGATCCCCAATTAATCGAAAGATCAACGGTTGACCTCAGAAATAATTCTGAAACCCTTCAGCAGCTCTAATGAATCGTGCCTCATTCCCTTCACCATCTTATACCCACTTGGTTCAAGACACGGTCTATGTGTGTCAGTTCCCACTAGGCTGACTACGTCACACCTAGCCCAAGTAATGTCTTTCTCGTCCAACGGATTTTAATTACTCTAATGTTCTGAGAGATTCATACTCGGAACATGTGATGTTCTGGCCAGAGGCTTCGAGTAACAATTCGACGATAGGCCTTGGGTATACATCTCCTCGCAAGGAGCGGTGAATCCTTTGTAGGTTGTTCAAACATCTTCGGGCACTTCGGCTTATACCCAATCATCCTGGGTCCACACCTCCTTGGAGATGCTTGCTTAACATGTCAAAGTATAAGTCTTCATGATCAAGATGACTTGAACACCGCAAGTCAAAGGAACATCGCATTTAAGCTGCAGTAAGAACTTCATTGACATATCTATATGTAGATTACCATATGAAGGTTTACAGCTAGTCACTCCAATGAACTAGTTCCCTTAACTAGCATTTATGTTTATCCCCAGACATCCCAATGTCACTAGCCAGTGAAAATCAGCTGATTAGAGAATAACCCATGCTAGTCTCCACAGAATTGATAGTGTCCGTATTTATCAATTCATCGACTAGGGACAATTTCAATACTTCACAATTGCACATGTAGAGATAATCACTAGTTGTGAATTCATCACAAATTCTCTCATGCTGTGAATTGTATTGCGGGCATTCAGTAAATGAGTTTAAGATCTCAATCAAATACACGAACATGTATACTCAAATAGTGAATATTCATTTATTAAAGTAAATGATTACAATCATAAGACGATTGCCTTAGGACACTTCTCTCATATTACTAACACAGGTACCATAGCGGCCAGCATGATGCAACTCACAAGTTTAGAATCGACCACATGTTTCTGATAGGCCACTATCTGGTCTGGAGTTGCATCTTTAGGAGGATGGTTGGGAAGTTGTTCTTCAAGGACATAAGCAAGCTTTTCTGCCTTGAGGGCTATCCTCAGGTTTCGAAGCCAGTCCATGAAGTTTGGCCCAGTCAGCTTATTGGTGTCCAAAATGGAACCCAAATTCAGAGAAGACATGATCAGGTGATTATCCTAGAAATACAAATTGAGGTTATGTGATGAGAATGATAAAAAATGCATCAATATACATTAATTAAATCCTATTTATTTTTCGAATTGAATAACCCTTTTTATCAATTCGGGAGATTGTAGGAACATCTCCAAATAGGTTGATATCCAACCATAGATAAGAACAATCATGGCTAGAGTCCATCAAGTTATTCTTAGCTATGAAGGTAGGTAATTATACCGATTACATATTATACATATGTAACTATCACATTATGCTATCAACTAATTAAATGTTTGTATAAATCATTGGGTTGTTAACTCATTAACAAGTATGCAACAATATACATAGCACCCAACTGCACCTCTCTTTACATCGACCGTGGTTGTGGCACAACAAATCGATGCTCCAAGCTTAAGGCTGACCCATTAATCAAGAAATAGTTTTAATATGGTTGGAGCTCATTCAACCGTTTAGTCAGGCTTGGATGTGTCCAACAACCAAAACTAAGGATTGACCTCTGACTCCAACTATATTAATCATAAACTAATTCCATGGTTTGAACATGTTGAGGTTCAATCCGAGCATGGATGTGTCCATCAACCCAAACGAGAAACAAAACTCCGGTTCTCCATATTAATGGAAGGTGTTGGCCTTAATATTTTGTAAGGGGTTTTGAGTCTCATCCTTTTCTTTTATGCACATTCATGACATATAATTATGTCATGTTCTAACGATTTCCTTAATAAAGTATGTATGTGACTTAATTTATCAAGTCTCATTAATTGAATTAGGAACCGGATTTCCTAATTCTGATTTCATACTTTATTCAAGGAATTATTTTGGGAAACAATTTCCTGAATTATCATAATCAATTTCGGAAATAATATGTTTAAGATTTTGATTTCTCTAAATCAAATCTTATTAAATTAAGGGACAAATTCCCTTAATTCAACCACATATTATTTTCATGAAAATCTTATTTAAGGAAATATACTCTATAGGAAACAATTTCCTAATTAATTTTGGAGACAATAATATGTAAGAGCATCACCTCATAAATCAAATAAGGAAATTATCGTTTGAGAATCACCTCAAAATTTCTGAGATTTGTCACATATTTTATTTATGGAAAATTAATATCAATAACTTAATTTGGACGGCTCCCCAAGGCTCAATCGAAAATAAGAATTTGACAGTTTAAATTCAATTTAGGAAATTTAATTATAACAACTAACTTTAAATTGGACGGCTCCCCGAGGCTCAATCCAAAATAAAGAATTTTATAAATAATTTAATTTTCAATTAAGAATTTAAATGCCAATTAATATTCCCGTAATTTGTCTAGACTTTTTTGAAAGAAAGTGCCCAAAATTGGAGCTTTCCATAAATGGAAAGTTTCCAAAAATAAATGGTTTTTAGAATAATTGTAAGTTTCTGGTACAAAGAAAACTTACATTTTTCCAAAATTAGAAAATTTCCAAAATAGGAAATTTCTAAAATTAGAAAGTTTCCAAAAAATGGAAAGTTTTCACAATTATCATAAAATTTCAGAAACAGAGATATTTCAAAAGTTTACGAAATTTCATGAGGATTTCCAAACATTGAAATTCCTAAATCGAAAATTTACCATAATTGGAGAGTTTCCATAATTGGAAAATTTTCCAAAATTGAGATCATGACAAAGCTTTCCGTAAAACAATTATATGATTATGTCGAACACAAACCACGGCTTTGATAACACTGTTGGGACCGAGTGCATGTTGACATGGATGCGGGTTCATAATTTTAAAATTAATTACGTGCGGTGGAAGGTTTAGAATAAATAATTTCTCAAATTATTTAACCACACATCTAAGCATGCAATTTTATCTTGTGTAGACATGATCATATATTTAAAATTTTGCAGAAACGTAAACTAATTTACGTATTACCTCACGTAACTCGAAGGAAGGGACGAGATCCAACCGTAAGCGTCCCTTGGAAGCTCCGCCTCTATTCGCGTCCACGCCGAGTATCTTCGGGATGACGTCGCAAAGCCACGAGTTTGGTGTCCTCGAGAAGTAGTAGATTCTCTGAGAACGCGACGAGAAAAAAAAACAAGAGCGAAGTCGGAAGACTAACCACAAATGGATGGCCGGAATCACAATTCCGTCGAAGCAAAAGAAGAAGCTTACGGCGAAAATTCTTCTTGGGGTTGGTTGGCGCACGGCAAGAAGGGGAGATAAAGAGAGGGAGAGAGCCTATGCCTTCACCACTTCGATTATTTTCCAAGCCTTGCCTTAGGTCCTTTATATAGTGGCCTCTCAACCGCCAAGTTTCTTTTTTCTTATAAAATAAATTTTCTATGACTTATTCAATCATGCCAAGTTTTATCATTTTTAATTCATGATAAAAATCAACCAAGTCTCCTTTTTTCTTATGGAATAAATTTTCTTATCATGGTAAATCAATCCATGATTGATTTTATAAAATAAAATAAACCAATCCATGGTTCATTTTAATTTCCATGAAAAATAAACCAAACCTTGGTTTATTATATAAAAATTTATATGATCCATAATTTTATAAAACAAACCACACTTGATTTATTTTATAAATTGAACCAAAAACTTGGTTCTCTCCCTTTGTTGTGGCCGGCCAAGCAAAGAGGATGGAGACCCACTTTGGCCGGCCCATCCAAGCCACGACGCAATGAATTAAACTTATTTAATTCATCTATTAAGTCTTCAAAAGACTTAGCCATTTTACACTTCCGATGCGTTTCTAAAAAATTCAGATTCGACTTATCGTTTGGCTCAACCAAACTTAATCTCTCTTGATTGGAAAATCTAATTTTCAACTCATTTTAAATCTCTCAGATTACTCATAGTGCGTGTGACTAAATAGGCTTTCGATTTATGTTGGCCGTCTATAATTAACAAATTATAGAACGATCATGAGTGGCACCTAGTAGTACATCATGATCCCCAATTAATCGAAAGATCAATGGTTGACCTCAGAAACTATTATGAAACCCTTCAGCAGCTATAATGAATCGTGCTCCATTCCCTTCACCATCTTATACCCACTTGGTTCAGGATATGGTCTATGTGTGTCAGCCCCCACTAGGCTGACTACGTCACACCTAGCCCAAGTATCGTTTTCTCGTCCTACGGATTCTAATTACTCTCATGTATTTAAGATATTCATACTCTGAACATGTTATGCTCTGGCCAGAGGCTTCGAGTAACAATCCAACGATAGGCCTCGGGTATACATCTCCTCGCAAGGAGTGGTGAATCCTTTGTAGGTTGTTCAAACATCTTCGGGCACTTCAGCTTATACCCAATCATCCTGGGTCCACACCTCCTTGGAGATGCTTGCTTAAGATGTCTAAGTATATGTCTCCATGACCAAGATGACTTAAACACTGCAAGTCAAAGGAACATCGCACTTAAGCTGCAGTAAGAACTTCACTGACATATCTATATGTAGACTACCATATGAAGTTTTACAGCCAGTCAAACCAATGAACTAGTTCCCTTAACTAGCATTCTTGTTTATCTCCGGACATCTCAATGTCACCTGCCAGTGAGAATCAGCTGATTAGAGAATAACTCATGCTAGTCTCAACAGAATTGATAGTGTCCGTATTTATCAATTCATCGACTAGAGACAATTTCAATACTTCACAATTGCACACGTAGGGATAATCACTAGTTGTGAATTCATAACAAATTCTCTCATGTTGTGAATTGTATTATGAACATTCAGTAAATGAGTTTAAGATCTCAATCAAATACATAAACATGTATACTCAAATAGTGAATATTTATTTATTAACATAAATGATTACAATCATAAGGTGATTGCCTTAGGACACTTTTCTCATATCATTAACATGAGTCTCCTCGATGGATATGACGAAGGGCCCTGGAGCATTGTCATCTATGCTCATAGATACCTCCTCCGAAGGTTGACTCTTCCAGAGGTAGCTCCTTAATTTGTATGTGTTGGGGGGCATGTGTTGGGACCGGGTGCATGTCGACAAGGATACGGGTTCGTAAAATTTTAAATTTTTACGTGCAGCGGAAGAATTAGCATAAAATAATTTCTTAAATTATTTTGACCACATATCTAGCATGCAACCTTATGGTGTGTGGACATAATCATAAATTAAAACTTTGCAGAAAAAGTAAACTAATTTACTAAGTACCTCGCATAACTCGAAGTAAGGGACGAGATCCAACCGTAGCGTCCCTTGGAAGCTCCGCCTCTATTCGCGTCCACGCCGAGTTCTCTTCGGGATGACTTCGCAAAGTCACGAGTTATGTGCCGATGAGAACTACTAGATTCTCTATTGGCACAACTAGAAGATCAAAAGAAAAGAATAGAAACTAACCACCAAGAGTCGGAATCCAAATTCCGGGAAGGGAAGGAAGGAGACGCGATCCGCTTCTTCTTCTTCGGGGTCTTCTTGGTGGAAGAAGCTCACGCCCACCTTGGGAGTTGCGCCGGCCCTAGAGAGAGAGGTGCCGGCCGTAGAGAGAGAGAGGCATGTAGAGAGAGAGAGAGCAACAATCTCTTGATTAATTGATCGGATTTAAGGGCTTGCCTTTGGTTCCTTTATATAGTTGCTTCTCCCATGCCAAGTCTCCTCTTTAACGAAATTTTTCACAAGAAATTTATCCTATAAATTCTCTTATTAATTATTCCGTTTAAGGCAAGTTTTATTATAACTAACTTTATAATAAAATAAATACTTCTTCTCCTTTTATTATGGAATAAATTTTATAAGAAATTTATAAACTTTCTTATTATGGAAAAATCAATTCATAATTGATTTTATAAAATTAAAATAAACTATTCCATGGATCATTTTAATTTCCATAAAAAGAATAAATTTCTATAAATTTATTTATATAAATTTCTTTATCCAAATTTATTTATCCATAACAAATCCTTCTCTCTTTTTAATTATGGAATAAAATTTGTATAAAATTTTCTTATCATGGAAAAATCAATTCATAATTGATTTTTATAAATTAAAATTAAACCAATTCATGGTTCATTTTAATTTCCATAAAAAGAATAAATTTCTACAAATTTCTTTATAAATCTCTTTATATAAATTTCTTTATATATCAATTTATTTATCCATAATTTTATAAAACAAATCACGCTAGATTTATTTTATTAATTAAACCAAATAAATTGGTTTATCCCCTTCATTGTGGCCGGCCAAACCAAAGGGGTTTGGCACCCTCTTTGGCCGGCCAAACCGGGCCGAACCGATCGCGAATTAAACTCATTTAATTCGCCCGATAAGCCTTCAAAAGACTTAGCCATTTTAAGCTTCCATTGCGCCTCTGATTAATTCAGATTCGACTTATTTCTCTTGATTGGAAAATTTAATTTTCAACTCATTTTAAATACCTCGGATTACTCGTAGTGCGAGTGACTAAATAGGCTTTCGATTTATGTTGGCCGTCTATAATCAACTAATTATAGAACGATCATGAGTGGCACCTAGTAGTACATCATGACCCCCAATTAATCAAAAGATCAATGGTTGACCTCAGAAGTAATTCTGAAACCCTTCAGCAGCTCTAATGAATCGTGCCTCATTCCCTTCAGCATCTTATACCCACTTGGTTCAGGACATGGTCTGTTTGTGTCCATCCCCACTAGACTGACTACGTCACACCTAGCCCAAGTAGTGTTTTTCTCGTCCTTTAGATTTCTAATTACTCTCATGTATTTTAGAGACTCGCACTCTAAACATGATATGCTCTGGCCAGAGGCTTTGAGTAACAATCCGACGATAGGCCTGGGTATACATCTCCTCGCAAGGAGTAGTGAATCCTTTGTAGGCTGTTCAAACATCTTCAGGCACTTCGGCTTATATCCAATCATCCTGGGTCCACACCTCCTTGGAGATGCTTGCTTAAAATGCTAAAGTATAAGTCTCCATGTCCAAGATGACTTGAACACCGCAAGTCAAAGGAACATCGCACTTAAGCCGCAGTAAGAACTTCATTGACATTTCTATATATAGATTCCATATGAAGTTTTACAGCTAGTCACTCCAATGAACTAGTTCCCTTAACTAGCATCCATGTTTATCTCCGGACATCCCAATGTCACCAGCCAGTGAGAATCAGCTGATTAGAGAATAACCCATGCTAGTCTAAACAGAATTGATAGTGTCCGTATTTATCAATTCATCGACTAGGGATATTTTCAATACTTCACATTTGCACATTTAGAGATAATCACTAGTTGTGATCCCATCACAAATTCTCTTATGCTGTGAGTTGTATTGCGGACATTCAATAGATGAGTTTAAGATCCCAATCAAATACACAAGCATGTATACTCAAATAGTGAATTATCATTTATTAAAATAAATATTTTACAATCATAAGGCGATTGCCTTAGGACACTTCTCTCATATCACTAACAGCATGCTTAGCTGCCCTCTCAGCAGCCTGTACCTTCCTGCAGAGGCGGGTACTCGTAGGCTCCGGTTCTTCAAACCGAACCTTCTTGCCTTTGGGGTTGAGGGTCCCCGGCGATGAGGAAATGAGTTGCGCTTCCCCTGCGGAGGGCCCAATTTCCTCCTCCAAGTCCATGATAGGCGACACTATCCCCCTTTGATGCTTGGAGAGAGGAGCGAGATCCTCCTCGTCCTCAGGAACGTGAAGGGGAGCTCGAGCTGATCAGATTTCCTCTTTTGAAGGCAGGAGTGGATGCGTACTTCTAAAGGATGGTGGTTGAGTCATTCTCCTCCTTCTCCTCCTCTGAGAGGATAAGAAGTTTTCCTCGAGGAGGCAGAGAGCTTACTACTTGAGGCGGCTCCACTTCTGATATAGAGACCAGGGATAGTGGCTCAATAGTTCCTTGTGCCACGACAGGAGTACAAGAATGGTCGACCTCCTGAATAGTAGATAATTCTCCGATGAGGGCCTCCTGACTTTAAGTTCCTTCTGAGTCTTCAGCCAGCTCAGAGGGTAGGTCCACAGGAGGTTGAGAAGGAGTCAGTGCCTTCTCATCTACTAGCTTCCACCTGAGAAGCTTGCACATGGATCGGGCGAGCATGATGGCTTCTACAAAACAAAGGCAAGAGAGCATCACATAGTATAAATAGACATTTAATAAAATGACACACTTACTGAGGTCACGGCCAATGTTGGTGGCCTTGTGGCTAATCCCAGCCCTATACAAAAGACCCTCACACTGGACTATGTTTGGGCCATGGAATTCCATTCTGGCCAAAATGTTTCTGGCTCACTGGTCCCCTTGGTCTTGTTGGAAGTCGTCCAGTTCCAAGGGAGGAGGTAGACCTTCACGCCAGCGAGTCGGGCAGAAAGGGTGCTCTGTGAGTCTAATAAAAAAGAAGCGCTCTTTCCACCCCTTGTGTGAAGAAGGGATGCCACCTATAAATCTGTGGCTAGAGTGAGTGGAAAAACTAAAAGCCCCTCTAGACGCAAGATTTGGAAGGAAAAAATAATGAAAAAAATGAGAAGTCAAGCGTATCCCAAACAGCTTGAATAGAAGGAAAGCCCCACACATCTGAGCAAAGGCATTCAAATCCATCTGGTGAAGGGGAATGTCAAAATACTGGGATATGACCATAAAGAAAGGAAGGATTGGAAAGTGGAGACAGAATTCTACTTGACCTAGAAAAAAAGTGTAAAACCCTAAAGGATGTTCTAAGGGAGATTGGTTGAGCAGAGGAACCCTAATTTCTAAATCTGCGGGGATGCCATATGTTTCACAGGCAAACCGCAAAACGCTGGGTTTAACCCTTGATGATGTGGCCTCATACCACTCTGGCTGATAAGCCTATTTCTCCATGTTTTCTACCTTCCTGCTCTTTCCTTTCTTTTCCTTTGCCTTTACACTCTTGCCCATGATTCTACAGAAGAGGAGTGGATGATTAAAGGAGAAGAAGAAGGAGAGGAGGGCATAGTAAGACTTACACAGAGAGGAGGGACTTTAGTGAAAGGAAGAGGAAATAACGAGCTCCGATGGTCGATAATGTAAGAAGGCGGATGGTCATCTTCGCTTCCCCTTTTATAAGGGAGGGGCAGCAGTGATGCAAGGGGATGGATGTGCGACACGTAGATGATAGTTAGTCATGGATCTCGGGGCATGCAGTTTATTATAGCCGCCGGTAGGTATGACTCAACCAAGCACATCGAAGGAAGGGTGCTTTGAGGGGATCCTGCCATATGGCGGCAGTTTGTTCACAGGAAAGATTTTTCGTCATTAATACGCCCATGAGCTCTTAATGAATAATTGACAACCATCATCACAGAATATTGGAACTCATGAAACTCTTAGGATTAATTTAGACGATTGCTTCGAGTCCTAGCGTGAATATTTATATTCCTAGGACTCATAAAGTCATCGAGGAATGAGGAGTGTTATGTAAGTACCCCTAGTTAGTTTTGATGTGATCAACCGATTTAAGTTAGGTCCTTGTGTGTTTAATCCCTGTGTCTAAATGTACAGGAACTTAGGAGCGCAGGAAGTTAATCGGAAGACGGAGCGGTCAAGAAGGATGGCATAGAAAGGGAGCCGACAGGCTCGATGCATCTGAGGGACGCGGAGCTCTGCGGAAGAGTACGTTGGTGGAACGAGAAGGACGCGCATAGTGTTCGAGGGACGAGAAGCCGGGAGGAAGGACGCTCGAGGGGCGAAAGGTCGGAATCGAGTTCGGGTGAGCCTAACTCCGGTTAGTCAGAAATCACCCAAGAAGGCGGCGCAAGTCAAGTTGGAGATTGGTCCGCATCGGCTAACCAAGCTGACTGCTGGGCACCCGTAAGCATACAAGCACCTGACCACTATGCACCCGAGCACTCAGGCGCCTGTGTGGTATCAGGCGCCCAAGAAGGCTATTTCTAGATATTTGAGAGCGTTGCCATTGGATAAAGCTTTGGGCCACGTGTCAGGTGCCCAAGACCTCTCGGGCGCCTGATAAGTACTATTTTGTTGATTATTTCAGGCTCTAAAATCCATGTTTGACCCATATTTCACATGCTTAATCTTGAATTTACCCTAGGTTCTATGAATTAATTTTATTTTGGGCTTTATTGGAAATCTTTATACATTTGAAATATTTTGGCACTAAATTGTTAATCCACTTTTATAGGCTTGGAAGGATCATGGACCTAGGTCATGCTGGGTCAAACTTGAGTCAGAATTGGATCCGGATCGAGTGATCAAGCATCAGATTAATATGGGTCGTCCGATTCAAAAATGGCTAGATCTGAGCCATCTATGAACTTTTGATGCAATCTGAGCTAGGGTTAAAGCTAATCATGCACTCAGGTCAAGATCTAAATTTTTCATCCAAATCAGAGATCATTCTGCCGTTGGATCAAGCTCAAGAGGATCTAGACCGTCCTTTCAAAGATCAGGTAGATCTGAGCCATCCGTTGCAAATCTGAAAGATCCGAGTTACTGAGCGGCAGATCCTTACCATTGATTGAGATCTGGAGGGTTTGATTCAGATCGGATGAGATTCAACCATTGGATGAGTCCTAAACAATCTGGGCCGTCCGTTGCTAAGTATTTAAACTTATTTCTTCTCCTTGAACAGGTCATCACGTCTTCGCCGCAGATTAGAGTTCTTCAGGTTCTTCAATTTCTTCTTCATTTTCCTCATCCGATCGCGCGACCACGTTGATTCCGAACTTGGTTTGAGTTATAGATCATCGGGATTACTTCTCCGATAGGTTTGCAGATCAAATGCGCCGCTGAACAGAGTTAAGTGGGGTTTCACCAGTTCTGCCATCCGCCGATCGAATCACTCTTGTATTCCATTCTTCATCCATCTGAGCAAGTCGGAGGGTTCTTTGAGATGCTCTGATCGTTCCTAAGTCATCACCGCAATCCCACACATCGAGTATGAGGAGATCGGAAGGATGTTTCAGCTGGAAACAATTTTAAGCTGAATTGATCACGGAGTCGGAATTTCTACCGATTTGTCAAGCTATGGGGTTCGTGGCTAACTCTCGTATGACAGCAAGAAGGACTTGTACAAAGGGAAGGGATTGACGTTTAGTTTTTTTTCCGAATTCTCGTTTCTGAACAGTAGTTTCAATTCTGCATATCATTTACAGTTTCTGAATTTTTTATCAGTGAAACTTAGTTTTTTTGAATCATTCCTGAACATTATGTTTCATTTCTACATTCATTAGTTTTTCATTTCTGCATTCTTATTAGAAAGGTTGCCTTTTTGGTGTACAATTGCACTTGATCTCAGTTTGCTTCGCATTTAGCTTATTTCTGCGTATCAATTTCAATTCTGCGTATCATTTTACAGCTTCTGAATTTTGTATCAAATGAAACTTCAGCTCTGATTAGTATACAGTTTGCTTCACATTCAGTTCGGTTTGTGTGTTAATTCCTGAAATTGAACACAACTTTTAGTGTGTTATTGCACTTGATATCAGTTTGTTTCACATTCGGTTTGCTTCTGAATTTCAGTTTCCTTTCCGTCTTATCAGTTTGTAGTTTATGGAGTTTGTATCAAGTGGAAATTCAGAACTGATTTGTATCAAGTTAAACACAATTTTTAGTGTACTATCGCACTTGAGATCAGTTTCATTCTCCAAATTCTGCGAATTTACATTGGTTGATTAAGTTCATCATTAGTTGAGTTCATTAACTACCATTACCTAGTTTAAGATCGCCTAGTTACATTTCTTTCCTTTTCGCTGTGTTTTCATTTCTAATTGTAAACAAAACCCAATCTTACTTGAAACCAAAAAATATTTGACGACACATAAATTCGAGCTTAAACCAAACATCCTAAACTAGCCCTAGGAAAAATACGACATGTGGCCCCTTTACTACATTTAAATTGTGAGCTAGGGTTTCCAGTGGAAATATTTATATTTGAGACCCACATTTGTGACATCTATTTTGGGGTTCATCAAATTTTTGGCGCCGTTGCCGGGGAACTACTAGTTGAGTTTGTTTGATTTTTGCTTGCGTGCTTACTGCTATATCTTGTGATCTATATTATCTATTTTATTTTTCCATACACATTTGCTGCGATTTGTTTGTTTTATAACGAGGTCCACAGGTGGTGATCTCGAGGAACTTGACCCTGAAATTGAGGGAACTTTCAGAGCAAGGAGGAACCAAGGCATAATTTCAGAGGCTATTGACACTCCTCTTCAGACCATTTCTACTCATTCAGGCACTATTATGGCAGACCAACAGAAGACCATTAAAGAACTTGCAGCACTAGATGACACCTTTCAGTATTCCAGCATCACTTATCCAGAGCTGACTGGCGATTTTGAGCTTAGATCAGGACTCATCCACTTGTTGCTTAAATTTCAAGGATTATCTAGAGAAGATCCAAACAGACATCTGCATAAATTTCACATAGTCTGCTCCACCATGAAGCCTCAGGGGATTTCAGAAGAAGATATTAAGCTGAGGGCATTTCCATTTTCTCTTACTAGTACAGCAAAGGATTGGTTCTACTATTTACCTACTGGGCACGTGTCTAGCTGGATTTCTATGAAGAAGGCATTTCTAGAAAAATACTTTCTAGCCTCCAGAACGACAATCATCAGGAAGAGCATATATGGCATGCAGCAAGTGGTGGGAGAGACGCTTTATGACTATTGAGAAAAGTTCAACAAGCTTTGCTCTAGTTGCCCACAACACCAGATCAGTGAGCAACTCCCCATTCAATACTTCTACGAGGGTTTATTGCAGATGGATAGGATCATGATAGATGATGCAGCTGGAGGAGCCCTAGTTAACAAAACACCAGATCAAGCTAGGGAGTTGATTTCGAACTTGGCAGAGAACTCACAGCAGTTTGGAAGCAGAACATTGTCCACTAGAGGAGTGAATGAGGTCCAGGTGGCTTCTAATGAACAAAGGGATATTAGGAATTCTCTAGTAGAGCTCACATCATTAGTGAAGCAAATGACTCTTAATAATGCAAGCCAAAATCCCAATTTTTTGGTACCTCCACAATCAAGCCAAGTGATGAGGGTATGTGGTATTTTCTCTAGCCAGGAACATAATTCAAATTCATGTCCCAACCTCCAACAAGATGAGACAATAGTGGCATTGGTTAGGGGACAATTTCAAGCCAAGAATAACCCCTACTCCTCTACTAATAATTCTGGTTGGAGGGATCATCCAAATCTGAAGTATGGAAATTCTTTCTACCAATAAAACCCATCACAACATCCCTACAATCAGCCCCAACTGAATTTCCAGCAAAATTAGCAAGGGCAGCCCCAATTTCAGCCAATTCAGCCAACATTTCAGCAATTCCAGCAACCTTTTCAAGGGAATCAACAAGGTTTTCCAGGACATTTGAATTTTCAGCAACAATATCAACCCTTACAGCAACAATTCCAACAACCACAGCAAGGTTTTCAGCCTTTAAATCAAAACTTTCAGCCACAAAATCAAAGTTTTCAGCCCACTCAGTTTCACTCTTCACCACAACCATTTCCACTTCAAAACCAGAATTTTCAGGGCTATAATCCTCAGCAAGTTCAGCCATCATGCCAGCCCAATTATCAGTCATTTCAGCAGCCATTTCAGCCCTACAATCAGCCCCAACATCCCCAATTCCAACAATCACAGCAGGGTAATACTTTTCAATAGCCTACCTCATCATTTCAAGGTCAATCAAAGCCTCAGGCTAACCAAGGGGGCTATGGAGGCTCTAGTAGGGAAAATGCGCAACAACAAAGGATAGAAGAGATGCTTCAACAACTTTTACAACAACAAAGAAATGATCCCACTATACAAAACATCGAAAGGCAAATTGGACAATTGGCTAGTGGGATGAATCAAATCTAAGCTCAAGGATCAAGCCAACTACCTTCTCAAGCTACTCTCAATCCAAAGGGAAATGTTAGCGCTATTACTTTGAGGAGTGGGAAGGTTGCTTCAACTCAAAATGGTCCAAGAGCTGTGTTTTCTAAAAACACGGCAGCACCTACATTTTCAGCACCAATTAGCCCTGGAAAGACTCTAAATTCGATTGGATCCACCCCTAGTCCGTGCTCAACTCCTTCCTCGAGTAATCCTATGATTCTGGTGGAAAATGAGGGAGAAATCAGAGACGAAACTAACCTTACAGCAGCTACATCAAGTGGGATAGCAGCTCAAAATTCAACCCCTCCAATTTTGGTTCAAGAGGAAGAAATGAGAGTTGCCTTGCCCTTTCCACAGCGAAAAACTCAAGCCAAAAGGCAAGTGGAGGAGGAGAAAGCTAAAGAATACAATGAGTTTGTAAAGTTCTTTAGCAAAGTAGAGATTAATGTACCCCTGTTGACCATGATTAAACAAATTCCTATGTATGCAAAATTCCTGAAAGATATATGTGTTCACAAGAAGAAGCTTAAGGAGAATGAGTTGGTTAGCTTGGGGAAAAATGTTTCAGCACTCATCCATGCCATACCTCAAAAGTGTGAAGACCCTAGAGTTTTTACTGTATCATGTGAGATAGGGAGGACTATGTTTCATGATGCCATGCTAGACTTGGGAGCCTCCATCAATGTAATGCCTAGATCGGTCTTCCAGATGCTTGGCATTGGCCCTCTGTAGCCCACTGGAGTGGTAATTCAGTTAGCGGACAGAAGCCAGACCCATCCAGCAGGAATTATTGAAGATGTTTTGGTAAAAGTAAAGGAGTTGATTTTCCCTGCAGACTTCTACATTCTAGACATGGAAGGAGACTATCTTGCACATAGATCCCCACTCATCCTTGGGAGGCCCTTTCTGAAGACTGCAAGAACAAAGATCGATGTTTATGCTGGCACACTTTCGATGGAAGTGGGGGACACAGTAGTTCAGTTTAGTATTTTCGATGTCATAAAGTACCCTAGGGAAGATCAGTCTATTATGAGCATTGACATTCTGGAGGGACTGATTGATACAGATTCAGTGGTTGAGGGAGTTTCACATGATTTTTCTAGAGGAGATATTTTTTCAGAGGAGGCTGAAGGAGTACGTGTTATTGAGACTTAGGATATTTCAGAGTTTATTCCAGATTCACTTCCAGCTGGAGAGAAAGATCTAGGTGTAGGGGATTGCACAGAGCCCCAAGGATCACCTACTTCTATTGAGATTTCAGAGGATTCAGAGCACAGGTATGATAGTGTAGGGGATTGCACAGAGCCCTAAGGATCACTCATACCTACTGAGCAGGGCCAGATTGAACTTAAGCCACTACCAAACCACTTGAAATATGTGTACCTAGGAGAGGGACAGAATTTTCCAGTTATTATTGCACAGCACTTGGAATCAGAGCAGGAAGAAAAATTATTGCAAGTCCTGAGGCATTACAAGAAATCGATTGGGTGGACTTTATCAGATATACTAGGTATTAGCCCAGCTCTCTGTATGCATAGGATATTCTTGGATGAAAATGTTAAACTCGTGAGGCAGCCGCAAAGGAGACTTAATCCACTCATTTTGGGCATTGTTAAGAAAGAGGTAACTTGACTTCTACAGGCAGGTATCATTTACCCCATTTCTGATAGTTAGTGGGTTAGTCTCATACATGTGGTGCCCAAGAAATCTGGAGTGACAGTGGTGGAAGATGGAAGCAACGAACTAGTGCCCACCAGAGTTAAGAATTCCTGGAGAGTCTACATTGATTATAGGAAGCTAAACAAGGTCACGAGGAAGGACCACTTCCCTTTACCCTTTATTGATCAGATGTTTGAAAGACTGGCAGGGAAGTCCCATTATTGTTTTTTGGAAGGTTATTCAGGCTACTTCCAGATTTGTATAGATCTAGAGGACCAAGAGAAGACTACCTTCACTTGCCCCTTTGGCACTTTTACCTACGGACGTATGCCTTTTGGACTCTGCAACGCACCAGGAACATTTCAGTGATGCATGCTAAGCATATTTGGTGAGTTGTTAGAGCATTGTATGGAGATATTTATGGATGACTTTTTAGTTTTTGGCAGGTCTTTTGATTCATGTTTAGAAAATTTGTCTAGGGTTTTACACCGTTACATTGAGACTAACCTTGTGCTTAATTTTGAAAAATGTCACTTTATGGTAGAGCATGGTATTGTACATGGACACATAGTCTCTAGGAGAGGTATAGAGGTAGATCCTACATAAATAAGTGTTAGTTCTTCTTTATCTTACCCCCTATGCGTACGGGATGTTCGTGCTTTCCTTGGGCATGCAGGTTTCTACTGCAGATTTATTAGAGACTTTAGCGATATTGCTCGGCCCTTGACAAAACTTTTGCAGAAAGATGTTAAATTTTGTTTTGATGATAAGTGCAAAGAAGCTTTTCATAGACTTAAGGAGGCTCTTACCTCTGCTCCTATTATTAAGTCACCTGATTAGAATTTGCCATTTGAATTAATGTGTGATGCATCTAACTTTGCAATGAGAGCTGTTCTAGCATAGAGGGTGGAGGGAGCACCTCATGTCATATGTTATGCTTCCAAGACCCTAGATGCCGCCCAAGCAAATTACATTACCATTGAGAAGGAGCTTCTTGCCATAGTTTTTACTTTAGACCATTTTAGATCTTACTTATTGTGCTCACATGTTATTGTTTTTTTCTGATCATGCAGCTCTAAAATACTTGTTGAAAAAGCCTGATGCTAAACCTAGTCTGATCAGATGGATGCTCCTGCTCCAAGAATTTGACCTGGAGATCAGAGACAGAAGTGGCAAGGAAAACCTAGTTGTAGATCACCTGAGTAGAATTGAAGGAGATGGATCTCCGACCACCATTGATGATGATTTTAGAGACGAGCATCTTCTTGCGATACATGAAGAGTTGCCTTGGTATGCAGACCTAGTAAATTTGTTAGTAGCACGTGTTTTTCCTACACATTTTTCTAAGGCTCAAAAAGATAAACTCAAAAGCGATGCAAAATTCTATGTATGGGATGATCCTTATTTATGAAAGTTTTGTAATGATCAAATAATTAGGAGATGCGTACCAGACCATGAGTTTTCTTCTGTCCTTACATTTTGCCATTCATCAGCTTGTGGGGGGCATTTTGGACCCCAAAGAACCGCTAGGAAGGTGCTAGAGTGTGGATTGTACTGGCCCACCCTATTTCATGATGCATATCTGTATTATAAGAATTGTGATAGATGTTAGCGAACTGGGAACATATGAGCGAGAAATGAGATGCCCCAACACACTATACTTTTCTGTGAGATTTTTGATGTTTGGGGAATAGATTTTTATGGGACCTTTTCCTGCATCATTTGGTTATCTGTATATTTTGCTTGCTATCGATTATGTTTCTAAATGGGTGGAGGTCATTCCCTCCAAGACTGATGATTCTTATGTTGTTGTTAGCTTTGTCAGGTCACACATTTTCTGCAGGTTTGGAATTCCAAGGGCCATAATAAGTGACCAAGGATCTCATTTTTGCAATAAACACATGAAGGCTCTACTTGGCAAGTATGGGGTTGTGCACAAAGTTTCTATATCCTACCATCCCCAAACAAATGGACAGGCTGAAATTTCTAACAGAGAGATCAAATCAATTTTGGAAAAGACCGTTGGGCCCACTAGAAAAGATTGGAGCAAGAGGCTTGACGATGCACTATGGGCCTATAGAACGGCATACAAGACCTCCATTGGAATGTCCCCTTACCACTTAGTGTATGGAAAAGCTTGTCATCTTCCCGTGGAAATAAAGCACAAAGCATATTGGGCAGTAAAGGCGTGTAACTTTGATGCTACCAAGGTAGGAGAAAAAAGAAAACTTCATGAGCTTGAAGAGATTAGGCTAGAAGCATTTGAAAATTCAAGGATCTACAAGGAGAAGACCAAAAACTTCCATGATAAGCACATCTTGAAGAAAGACTTCCAAATTGGTGACAATGTCTTATTGTACAAATTAAGACTCAAATTGATAAAAGGTAAGTTAAGGTCAAGGTGTGAAGGTCCATTTATTGTAACTAACATTTTTCCCTATGGAGTTGTTGAAATTAAAAATGAAGATAACAGTTTTGTTTGGAAAGTCAATGGCCACCGGCTCAAAAAGTACTTTGAAGAATTAAAGGAGCTAAAGGTGGATGGTTTGGACATCAAAGACGCTATCTACCCAAATTAAGGGGAGTTTACTTTTCTTGCACTTTGATTCCATTGTATATATCATCTTCATGTTCTAGAAGTCAATCTTTCTTGTTGAAGTGAGTTTTTGATAATAAATTCTTAGGTAGAAGAGGATGAATAAATAGACATTGTAAATATCAAGTTATGTCTTTTGGCACCTTTTCTTAGTGAGTAAGAATAAATGTATCCCTCTAGGTTGTCTCCATATCATTTTAGAGTCTCTTGAAAATAAATTAAATTTGGTTGTTAAAACTTAAGGTTTGAGCTAATGGATGAATTCGTGGATGCTTGAGTACTACTTGGTTATGGATTCTAAATTGATGACTTGAGATGAATTATTTGTACCTAGTGAGAATTAGCCTTATTTTTGTGACATACATGTGTGATTGTACTCTAGAACTTGCTTAGGTTCTTTCAAAATCATATTTCTATGATTGGACCACATCTATAGAGGCTAAACACTTTGTTTTTCCTTTTCATATCAGTTTTTGCGATAATCATTGTTGATACTGTTAGTAATATGAGAGAAGTGTCCTAAGGCAATCGCCTTATGATAGTAAACATTTATTTTAATAAATGATAATTCACTATTTGAGTATACATGTTTATGTATTTGATTGGGATCTTAAACTCATCTACTGAATGTCCGCAATACAATTCACAGCATAAGAGAATTTGTGATGGGATCACAACTAGTGATTATCTCTAAATGTGCAATTGTGAAGTATTGAAAATATCACTAGTCGATGAATTGATAAAAACGGACACTATCAATTCTGTTAAGACTAGCATGGGTTATTCTCTAATCAGCTGATTCTCACTGGCTGGTGACATTGGGATGTCTGGAGATAAACATGGATGCTACTTAAGGGAACTAGTTCATTGGAGTGACTAACCGTAAAACTTCATATGGTAATCTACATATAGATATGTCAATGAAGTTCTTACTGCAGCTTAAGTGCGATGTTCCTTTGACTTGCGGTGTTCAAGTCATCTTGGTCATGGAGACTTATACTTTAACATCTTAAGCAAGCATCTCCAAGGAGGTGTGGACCCAGGATGATTGGGTATAAGCCGAAGTGCCCGAAGATGTTTGAACAGCCTACAAAGGATTCACCACTCCTTGCGAGGAGATGTATACCCAGGCCTATCGTCGGATTGTTACTTAAAGCCTCTGGCCAGAGCATATCATGTTTAGAGTATGAGTCTCTTAAATACATGAGAGTAATTAGAAATTCAAAAGATGAGAAAGACACTACTTGGGCTAGGTGTGACATAGTCAGTCTAGTGGGGACTGACACAAACAGACCATGTCCTGAACCAAGTGGGTATAAAATGGTGAAGGGAATGGGGCACGATTCATTAGAGCTGCTGAAGGGTTTTAGAATTACTTCTGAGGTCAATCATTGATCTTTCGATTAATTAGGGGTCATGATGTACTACTAGGTGTCACTCATGATCGTTCTATAATTGGTTGATTATAGAAGGCCAAGATAAATCGAAAGTCTATTTAGTCACACGCACTACGAGTAATCCAAGGGATTTAAAATGAGTTGAAAATTAGATTTTCCGATCAAGAGAAATAAGTCAAATCTGAGTTAATCAGAGGCGCAACGGAAGCTTAAAATGGCTAAGTCGTTTGATGTCTTATTGGGCAAATTAAATGAGTTTAATTTGCGATAGGATCGGCTCGGTTTGGCCGGCCAAAGAGGGTGCCAACCCTCTTTGGTTTGGCCGGCCACAACATGTAACTCCTCAAAATTTCCACTTTAAGTTCTTAAAGTCCTTGAAATTAGTTAGAAATGTTTTAGAAATATTTTAGATATTTTTAGGAATTTTTAGAATATTTTTAGGGAATTTTCCGAGTCCGTTTAGTATTTTATTAAAAGAAATAGAGTTTTCGGCAAAAAGTTGCCTGGATGAGTTTTGAACCCGAGACCTCCCGTGGGATCAACGACTTAAGTTGGTCGGGTTAACCAGGAGCCCCAGCAGGGGTGTGCTGAAAGAAAATAGAGAGATATTAAGTTAAGTTATAAGTTGGACTTAAATACCCTAAGTATAAATAGATAATTAAGGAGAGAAATTTTATTTTTCTCTCAACTAAACCCTCTCCCTCGCCCAACACCCACGCACGCCGCCTCCTCCTCCTCACCATCCGCCGACCCCTCTCCTCCCCTATCTTGGGCGCACGCCCCACACCTCCTCTCCTCCTCTAAGGGGGCGCCGGCCAAGGAAGAACCAAAGGGTGCGGAGCGTTTCGTTCGTCTCGACGAGAGGAACGCGTAGGCGCGAACGGTTCATCGAGATCTCAAGTTTCTCCCGAGCCCTAGACGTCAATTTTGGTTGTAAGTCCAAGATATCAAAGTAAGTACTGCTCACCTGCAGTAAGAGGCGGTTTTTCCGCAAGTTTTTCCCGTTAGAAAGTTAAAAGTGCAATTTTCCTTGAGTTTATGATTTTGCATGTAACTCTAGTTTAATCCATGCTTGTATAAGTTTAATTAAGTACCCTATATGAGGTTAGGGTCTAAGAAAAGTTATGAGAAAAGAAAAGAGAAGATAAAGATAAGAAAAGAAAAGGCCAAGGCCTTAAGAAATCCCCAAAAGTCAAGACTTAGGGATTTGGGCACACAAGGTGCTCGTTAAAATGCCAAGGCATTCAAGATAAGAAAAAGTAAGTATTTTATTTTCTAAGGCCAGTACCCGGCGTCCAAGGGCGTCATTAAAGAAATCCAGGTGTCCAATTCCAAGGTCTTGGCCCTGGTAGACCAAGGTCTGCTCTATTAGGATTGGTGGCTCGCTACCCCAACCTTTTAAGGAACGCGCATAAGATGGTACTTACGTCTTAAGTGGATCCAAGTGAGTTATTATTTTCAAGTATATGCTTTAGAAAAGTTTTCTAAAGTTTAAAGAAGTTTTCTAAAAGTTAAAGAAAGATTTAAAGTTAAAGAATTGCTAAAGTTTCAAGTTAAGCCAAGAAAAAGTGAGTTAAGATATATTAATGCTTGAGTATGCATGTTTTGAGTTATACATGTTTTAGTGTTTCTTTTAAGCATAAAAGTATCTCATGTGATTTCACATTGTTTAAAAAGCATGCTTGCACATTTCGAGATTTTTGTGAGCTAGATAGTACTTACTAAGCTTTATGCTTATTAGTTGCATTTCCTCTTGCTGCAGGCAAAGGTAAAGGCAAGCAATTCTGAAGGAAGGCGACAAGGCGGTGCTGAGTGACGTGTGTGTGGTGGCTGACCTTGGAGATGTAACGTCCCAAAATTCCCATTTTTAGTTCTTAAAGTCCTTAGAATTATTTAAAAATAGTTTAGAAATATTCTAGATATTTTTAGAAATTTTTAGAATATTTTTATGGAATTTTTCGAGTTCGTTTAGTATTTTTAAAAAAGGAAAAATGTTGGCAGCAGGGGGTTCGAACCCGGGACCAGCACAGTGACCAGGCGCGCGTGTAACCAGCTGGGCTGATTGGTTTTGTTGAAATAAATTGGGCGAAACAATAGATAAGGTATAGTTAGGTCAATCCGCCCCATAAATATAAATAGATAAGTTAAGAGAGGAAATTGGATTTTTTTGGTTTTCTCTCTTCCTCACCCTAGCCGCGCGACCCTTCCCCTCTCCTCTCTTGGGCGAAACAACACCAACGCCAAGAGGGCCGGCCAAGGCTCTCCTCCGAGAGATATTCCTATATTCGGGATCCCCGCGACGAGAGGAACGCGTAAGCGCGAAGAATTCTCCGAGATCTCAAGTTTCTCCCGAACCTCCGACGCCGTTCTTGGTTGTAAGTCCAAGATATCAAGGTAAGTACTGCTCACCTGCAGTAAGAGGCGGTTTTTCCGCGAGAATTTCCTTTAAAAGTTTTAAAAGAGATAGTTTCTTTAGTTTATGATTTTTGGCATGTGATATTAGTTCATTATATGTTTGTATAAGTTGATTAAGCACCCTATATGAGATTAGGGCTAAGAAAAGCTATGAGAAAAGAAAAGAGAAGATAAAGATAAGAAAAGAAGAGGCCAAGGCCTTAAGAAATCCCCAAAAGTCAAGACTTAGGGATTTTAGCACGCAAGGTGCTCGAGAAAATGCCAAGGCATTTACAGATAAGAAAGAAAAGAAAGAAAAGCTATTTTATTTTCTAAGGCCAGTACCCGGCGTCCAAGGGCATCGTTAAAGAAATCCAGGTGTCCAATTCCAAGGTCTTGGCCCTGGTAGACCAAGGTCTGCTCTATTAGGATTGGTGGCTCGTTACCCCAACCTTTTAGGGAACGCGCATATGAGATGGTACTTACGTCTTCAGTGGATCCAAGTGATTATTATTTTCAAGTATATGCTTTAGCAAAGTTTCGAAAATTTAAAGAGTTTTCAAAAAGTTAAAGAATAGCTAAAGTTTCCAAGTCGAGCCAAGAAAAGTAAAATGAGATTTATTATTGCTTGAGTATGCATGTTTTGAGCTATACATGTCCTTAGTTTTCTTTCAAGCATATTAGTATCTCATACGATGTTCAGTTTGATCTAGAAGCATGTTTGCATATTTCGAGTTTTTGTGAGCTAGATAGTACTTACTAAGCTTTTTGCTTACTAGTTGCATTTCCTCTTATTGCAGATAAAGGTAAAGGCAAGTAATTCTGAAGGAAGACGACGAGGCGGTGCTGAGTAGAGTGTGTGTGGTGGCTGATTATGGAGAGATCTTTGGCGCAAGACAATTTAGTTATTTAATTCACAATGTTATAGTTCATTTGAATTTCAAGTTCTTGTTTTATGGAGTTTAGCGAACATTTAAGTTTTGGATAGTTTTACATGCTCAATCTCTTAGAGTAAAGATTTCATGTCATTTCATTTAGCTTATATATCCTTATGCTTGCATTGGATGAGTGGAAATGTGAGTAGATGAAGATATTGATACTTTGTTAGGAAAATAGACACATGTGCCAAGATAGTATCAAATTCTCTTTGAATTAAGTTTTATTGCTTAAATATGTTTAGAAAAGTTGCATTCACATTTCATGATGCTTTAGCAAGGTCATAGAACATGTATTTGGTTTTATGGATGTATAGAAGTCAAGATTGGTACAAACTTTAGTGTTAAAGTTCATATAACTTGTATAGTTTATTTTCTTCCGCAAAAGTCCAAATTTCAAGTTTATGGATTCATTTTGATTGGCTAAATTGTTTAGAAAACTGACATAGAGTATAGAAATGGCATCATAGTATTATATGGCTCGAAAATACATGATTGGTGGACCTTTGAAGCATGTGCCGAAACCTGTAAATTCAGATCACAGGCCTATCAGTCGACTGATGCAGTATCAGTCGACTGATACCTGCAGTTTGAGTTGGGCGACACAAGCTTCAAGTGTACCAATTGCGAGCTTTCGAGATAGTAAGTGTGATATGTTAATATGCATGATTGCTTGAGTTAGAATATGATTGTTAGATGAATTTAAAAGTTTAAAAAAAAAAGATTTCCGCATTTTTAGTCATGTATCAAAAGTAGAGAAGTAGAGAGAAGTAACGATCCGTCTGAAGGTAGAGAAGGCGGGTCGCTACAGGTGGTATCAGAGCAGTTCCCATTCTCCAGTGTCACACACACATCAGCATCAACCTTGCCGTCTTCAAGTAAGAAAGCTTTATGTTTCAGTTTTTCTATTGCTCCTTTATTTAATTGCAGTACAGATAAATGCTTAAGTACTTACTCATATGTGCATAGAACAAGGAAGCATGTTTAATACCTTAGTATCACGGAATCATGTTTAATCCCTAGAATGGACATTAGAGAAATGCTTAAGTACTTACTTGATTTGCCCAAAGTAAGTTTTGGGATTTCGGCACGCAAGGTGCTTGATAAAAGTTTTGAGTAAGACCAAGGTCTTACTAAGCCCTAGAACGAGTTCTAGGACTAAGAAATGAGATAAGAATCAAGACCAAGGTCTTGTTATATCCTAAAGCAAGTTTGGGAACATTACCATTAAGTGTTAAGTTATACATTTGAGGACGTCCTAGAAAGGCCCAAAACGAGGAGCAAGCTCCTAGAATGCAAGAAGCGTACCTCATTCAGTAGGAGAAACTGAAGCCAGGGAACTTCCCAGGCACAAGCAAACCATGGGATGCTTAAGCATGGTTCAAAACGTTAGAAAGAATAGTAGGGCTACTGGACTGGCATGAGGTAGAGAAGATAAAGTGTGCATCTTTCTGCCTTACGGGAGATGCTAGAATATACTGGAAGAGAGTCAAGGCCAAGAGAAATGTCAGCCAGATGACATGGGCCGACTTCGAGACTGAGTTCTTCGAAGAATACTTTCACATGCAAGTAACCAACAAGCATTATGATGAATTCACGGAGTTCAGACAAGGAGAACTATCCGTGGATGAAGCAGTGAAGATGTTTAAGCGGTTAGCTCATCTGTGCCCAGAGCTAGTTAGCACAGAAAAAAAAAGTGATAGTTAGACTAATGCTCAAGATGTTAAGGCCTGAGATAGCGTTAAAGGGGGCTAGCGATGTTAAGAGGCTGCAAACCTCCGAAGAACTAATAAGTAGTGCTTTGATCACTGAGCACTACTTAAATAGTATAAAGGCCACCAGAAAGGTTGAACGATGAAGTTCTTAACAACCTTACCGTCAGGGGAAGTGATGGCCCCTACTCAGAGGCTAAGGACAGTACCAATCTGGATTTCCAACCAAGAGCTCCATAGTGACTTGGTAGTCCTGGAGATGCAGGATTACGACGTCATTTTAGGGATGGACTTCTTGAGCAAGTACAATGCTTCTATAGACTGCCGCAAGAGAAAAGTCAAGTTCACACTAGAAGCAGAACCTTCATTTGAGTTTATTGGAGTAACCAATGCTCCAGCAGTCTTCATGGAGCTGATGAACCACATCTTCAGGGAGTATCTCGATAAATTCGTCATTGTAATTATTGATGATATCCTCATATACTCACAGACTCCAGAGGACCATGCTACACACTTGAGGATAGTGCTGCAGATCCTTCAGCAGGAGAAGCTCTATTCAAAATTCTCAAAGTGTGAGTTTTGGCTAGATCAGGTGACCTTCCTAGGTCACATTGTATCCAAAGAAGGCATTCAAGTTGATCCAGCCAAGATAGAAGCAGTCAGCAACTGGTGTAGACCCAAGAATACCAGTGAAATCAGAAGTTTCTTAGGCTTGGCAGGATATTATAGAAAATTTGTGGAGGACTTTTCCAGAATAGCCTCTCCACTCACATCCTTGACCAGAAAGAACAAGAAGTTTAAATGGTCAGATAGATGCGAGCACAGTTTTCTAGAGCTGAAGAAGAGATTGACTAGTGCTCCCATCCTGACTGTTCCAGAGAGTGACAAGGCCTTTGACATCTACAGTGATGCATCCAAGATGGGCCTTGGAGCTGTCCTCATACAAGACGGTAAAGTAATAGCATATGCCTCCAGACAGCTCAAGGACTATGAGAAGAATTACCCTACCCACGACCTTGAGCTAGCAGCTGTGGTTTTCGCACTGAATCTCTGGAGACACTACCTGTATAGAGTGCAGTGCAGAATCTTCACAGACCATCAGAGTTTGAAGTACTTCTTCACTCAGAAGGACCTGAATATGAGGCAGCGCAGGTGGCTAGAGTTGGTCAAAGATTATGACTGTGAAATCCTCTACCACCCAGGTAAAGCTAATAAAGTGGCAGATGCACTGAGCAGAAAATCCTGTGCCACACTGATGTCCCTATCATCACTGTCTCTACCACTTCAGAAAGAAATAAAGGATTTTAGAGTCGAGGTAATAATTGGGCAACTTTCTGCATTGACTCTAGAGTCAACCCTGCTTGTGGATATACAAAGAAAGCAAAGTCAAGACCCAGAGATCCAGAAGATCAAGCAGGAGATCCAAGAGGCAGAAAATTCAGAGTTTCGAGTATCAGATAGTGGCATCCTCTATCTTGGAGACCGTCTTTGCGTCCCCAATGATGAGGAACTAAGAAAGAATATTTTGGAAGAAGCCCACAGTACCCCGTACTCTATGCATCCTGGTTCTACCAAGATGTACCAAGATTTAAAGAAAAGGTTCTGGTGGTCTGGACTCAAGCGAGACGTGGCCAGATATATCAGTACCTGCTTGACCTGCCAGAGAGTCAAGGCGGAACACCAGAAACCAGGAGGAGTTCTACAACCATTTCCCATTCCAGAGTGGAAGTGGGAAGAGATATCCATGGACTTTATCACAGGTCTCCCAAGGACCACCCCATGGACACGATGCATATGGGTGATAGTGGATAGATTGACCAGGTCTGCCCACTTCCTAGCCATCAAGTTATCGGCATTCAGTAGAGCGGTTAGCACAGCTGTACGTGAAAGAAGTGATCAGGCTTCACGGAGTTCCGAAGTCGATCGTTTCTGACAGAGATGGGCAGTTCATCTCCCATTTTTGGAGGTGTGTTCAAGACGCCCTAGGCACCAGACTTCAGTTCAGCACAGCTTTCCATCCCCAGACAGATGGACAAACAGAGAGAGTAAATCAGATTTTAGAAGACATGCTCAGGGCTTGTGCGTTGGACTTTAAAGGTAGTTGCTGCAAATTTCTGTGCTTAGCCGAGTTTGCCTACAACAATAGCTATCAGGCCACCATCAAGATGGTGCCTTATGAGGCATTGTATGGTAGGAAGTGCAGATCACCCATATGTTGGCAAGAAGCTGGTGAGAAGAAAGAGATGGAGTCAGGACTAGACAGCCAGACTGAGCTTATAGATGAGACCACTCAGGCTATCCAGACGATCCGCCAGAGGATTGAGACTGCCCAGAGTAGACAGAAAAGTTATGCTGACACACGCCGTAGGCCACTTGAATTCCAAGTTTGAGATTCAGTATTTCTCAAGGTTGCTCCTATGAAGGGAGTGATGAGATTTGGTAAAAAGGGTAAGCTAAGTCCTCGCTACATAGGACCCTACAAGATCATAAGGAGGGTTGGTAAGGTAGCATATGAGTTGGACTTACCAGAGGATATGTCAGCTATCCACAGTACATTCCATGTCTCCATGCTAAAGAAGTGTATTCACGACCCTAGCCAAGTGATTCAGCCTCAGTCAGTACAGATCCAAGAAGATCTTAGCTATGAGAGTAGACCGACACAGATAGTGGACAAAGCAGTTAAAGATTAAGAAATAAAGAAGTGCCACTAGTGAAAGTCATCTGGCAGAATCAAAAGCATGAGGAGGCTACTTGGGAACGTGAGGACAGCATGAGAGAAAGATATCTAGAATTATTCTAAGTTCGAGGACGAACTTTTTATAAGGTATGGGGGATTGTAACGCTCCAAAATTCCCATTTTTAGTTCTTAAAGTCCTTAGAATTATTTTAAAATAGTTTAGAAATATTCTAGATATTTTTAGAAATTTTTAGAATATTTTTATGGAATTTTTCGAGTCCGTTTAGTATTTTTAAAAAAGGAAAAATGTTTAAGGGCAGCAGGGGGTTCGAACCCGCGACCAGCACAGTGACAAGGCGCGCGCGTGACCAGCTGGGCTGATTGATTTTGTTAAAATAAACTGGGCGAAACAATAGATAAGGTATAGTTAGGTCAATCCGCCCCATAAATATAAATAGATAAGTTAAGAGAGGAAATTGGATTTTTTTGGTTTTCTCTCTTCCTCACCCTAGCCGCGCGACCCTTCCCCTCTCCTCTCTTGGGCGAAACAACACCAACGCCAAGAGGGCCGGCCAAGGCTCTCCTCCGAGAGATATTCCTATATTCGGGATCCCCGCGACGAGAGGAACGCGTAGGCGCGAAGAATTCTCCGAGATCTCAAGTTTCTCCCGAACCTCCGACGCCGTTCTTGGTTGTAAGTCCAAGATATCAAGGT
>JAGFNQ010007809.1:0-70939 GCA_024364735.1 Boesenbergia rotunda | reverse complement strand
GAAGGGAAAGTGTGATATGGTAGCATGCATGACTACTTAAGTTAGAATATAATTTGTTAGAAGAATTTAAAAGAAAAAAAAAGATTTCCGCATTTTACTTTTAGTCATGTATAAAAGTTGAGAAGTAGAGGAAAGTAACGATCCGTCTAAGGCAGTAAGAAGGCGGGTCGCTACAGGTGGTATCAGAGCAGTTCCCATTCTCCAGCATCACACACACATCAGCATCAACCTTGCCGTCTTCAAGTAAGAAAGCTTTAAGTTTCAGTTTTTCTATTGCTCCTTTACTTAACTTCAGTATAGAGAAATGCTTAAGTACTTACTCATATGTGCATAGAACAAGGAAGCATGTTTAATACCTTAGTACCACGGAATCATGTTTAATCCCTAGAATGGATATTAGAGAAATGCTTAAGTACTTACTTGATTTGCCCAAAAGTAAGTTTTGGGATTATGGCACGCATTGTGCTTGATAAAAGTTTTGAGTAAGACCAAGGTCTTACTAAGCCCTAGAACGAGTTCTAGGACTAAGAAATGAGATAAGAATCAAGACCAAGGTCTTGTTATATCCTAAAGCAAGTTTGGGAACATTACCATCAAGTGTTAAGTTATACATTTGAGGACGTCCTAGAAAGGCCCAAAACGAGGAGCAAGCTCCTAGAAGGCAAGAAGCCTCATTCAGTAGGAGAAACTGAAGCCAGGGAACTTCCCAGGCACAAGCAAACCATGAGATGCTTAAGCATGGTTCAAAACATTGGAAAGAATAGTAGGGCTACTGGACTGGCATGAGGTAGAGAAGATAAAGTGTGCATCTTTCTGCCTTACGGGAGATGCTAGAATATAGTGGAAGAGAGTCAAGGCCAAGAGAAATGTCAGCCACATGACATGGGCCGACTTCGAGACTGAGTTCTTCGAAGAATACTCTCACATGCAAGTAACCAACAAGCATTATGATGAATTCACGGAGTTCAGACAAGGAGAACTATCCGTGGATGAAGCAGTGAAGATGTTTAAGCGGTTAGCTCATCTGTGCCCAGAGCTAGTTAGCACAGAAAAAGAGATAGTTAGGCTAATGCTCAAGATGTTAAGGCCTGAGATAGCGTTGAAGGGGGGCTAGCGGTGTTAAGAGGCTGCAAACCTCCGAGGAACTAATAAGTAGTACTTTGATCACTGAGCACTACTTAAACAGTATAAAGGCCACCAGAAAAGTTGAACGATGAAGTTCTTAACAACCTTACCGTCAGGGGAAGTAATGGCCTCTACTGAGAGGCTAAGGGCAGTACCAATCAAGATTTCAGACCGAGAGCTATATGTCGATCTGATAGTCCTTGCGATGCAGGACTTCGACATCATACTGGGCATGGATTTCCTCAGTAAGTACAGCGCTTCAGTGGACTGCCGTAGAAGGAAGGTGGTTTTCAGCCCAGAAGGAGAAACACCATTCGAGTTTCAAGGAGCCTCAAGGAGGAAGACTCAGAAATTTCTCTCAGCCTTGGCAGCCCACCAGATGCTAGAGCGAGGGTGTGCTGGTTTTCTTGCACACATAGTGGAATCAGAAGCAAAGGAAGAACTCAAGCAGGAGGATGTACGGGTAGTCTGCGAATATCCAGAAGTGTTCCCAGAAGAATTACCTGGACTACCTCCCAACCGAGAAGTGGAATTCGAGATCGAGCTAGTGCCCGGTACCGGTCCGGTCTCGAAGGCCCCATATCGTATGTCTCCAGCAGAGTTGAAGGAATTACAAGAGCAACTCCAGTAGCTACTAGATAAGGGCTTCATTCGCCCGAGTCACTCACCCTGGGGAGCTCCTGTAGTTTTCGTCAAGGAGAAGGATGGGTCTATGCGTCTGTGCATAGACTACAGAGCTCTGAACAAGGTAACCATCAAGAACAAGTACCCCCTTCCTAGAATAGATGATTTATTTGATCAGCTCAAAGGGGCTACAGTGTTCTCGAAGATAGATCTACGTTCTGGGTATCATCAGCTGAAGGTTAAAGAAAGTGACATCCCCAGGACGGCTTTCAGGACAAGATACGGCCACTATGAATTTGTAGTAATGCCTTTTGGAGTAACCAATGCTCCAGCAGTCTTCATGGAGCTGATGAACCACATCTTTAGGGAGTATCTCGATAAATTCGTCATTGTGTTTATTGATAATATTCTCATATACTCACAGACTCCAGAGGACCATGCTACACACTTGAGGATAGTGCTGCAGATCCTTCAGCAGGAGAAGCTCTATGCAAAATTCTCAAAGTGTGAGTTTTGGCTAGATCAGGTGACCTTCCTAGGTCACATTGTATCCAAAGAAGGCATTCAAGTTGATCCAGCCAAGATAGAAGCAGTCAGCAACTGGTGTAGACCCAAGAATGCCAGTGAGATCAGAAGCTTCTTAGGCCTGGCAGGATATTACAGAAAATTTGTGGAGAACTTTTTCCAGAATAGCCTCTCCTCTCACAGCCCTGACCAGAAAGAATCAGAAGTTTGAGTGGTCAGATAAATGCGAGCACAGCTTCTTAGAACTGAAGAAAAGATTGACTAGTGCTCCCATCCTGACTGTTCCAGAGAGTGACAAGGCCTTTGACATCTACAGTGATGCATCCAAGATGGGCCTTGGAGCTGTCCTCATGCAAGATGGTAAAGTAATAGCATATGCCTCCAGACAGCTCAAGGACTATGAGAAGAATTACCCTACCCACGACCTTGAGCTAGCAGCTGTGGGTTTTGCACTGAAGCTTTGGAGACACTACCTGTATGGAGTGCAGTGCAGGATCTTCACAGACCATCAGAGTTTGAAGTACTTCTTCACTCAGAAAGATCTGAATATGAGGCAGCGCAGGTGGCTAGAGTTGGTCAAAGATTATGACTGTGAAATCCTCTACCACCCAGGTAAAGCTAATAAAGTGGCAGATGCACTGAGCAGAAAATCCTGTGCGGGCACTGATGCCCTTATCATCACTGTCTCTACCACTTCAGAAAGAAATAGAGAATTTTGGAGTCGAGGTAATAATTGGGCAACTTTCTGCATTGACTCTAGAGTCAACCCTGCTTATAGATATACAAGGAAAGCAAGATCAAGACCCAGAGATCCAGAAGATCAGGCAGGGGATCCAAGAGGCAGAAAATTTAGAGTTTCGAGTATCAGACAGTGGCATCCTTTATCTTGGAGACCGCCTTTGCGTCCCCAATGATGAGGAACTAAGAAAGAATATTTTAGAAGAGGCCCACAGTACCCCATACTCTATGCATCCTGGTTCTACCAAGATGTACCAAGATTTAAAGAAGAGGTTCTGGTGGTCTGGACTCAAGCGAGACGTGGCCAGATATATCAGTACCTGCTTGACCTGCCAGAGAGTCAAAGCAGAGCACCAGAGACCAGGAGGAGTTCTGCAGCCTCTTCCCATTCCAGAGTGGAAGTGGGAAGAAATATCCATGGACTTTATCACAGGTCTTCCAAGAACCACCCATGGACACGATGCAATTTGGGTGATAGTGGACAGATTGACCAAGTCTGCCCACTTCCTAGCCATCAAGTTATCGCATTCGGTAGAACAATTAGCACAGCTGTACGTGAAAGAAGTAATCAGGCTTCACGGAGTCCCGAAGTCGATCGTTTCTGACAGAGATGGGCGATTCATCTCCCATTTTTGGAGGTGTGTTCAGGACGCCCTAGGCACCAAACTTCAGTTCAGCACAGCCTTCCATCCCCAGACAGATGGACAAACAGAGAGAGTAAATCAGATTTTAGAAGACATGCTCAGGGCTTGTGCATTGGACTTTAAAGGTAGTTGGTGCAAATTTCTGTGTTTAGCTGAGTTTGCCTACAACAATAGCTATCAGGCCACCATCAGGATGGCGCCTTATGAGGCATTGTATGGCAGGAAATGTAGATCACCCATATGTTGGCAAGAAGCTGGTGAGAAGAAAGAGATGGAGTCAGGACTAGACAGCCAGACTGAGCTTATAGATGAGACCACTCAGGCTATCCAGACGATCCGCCAGAGGATTGAGACTGCCCAGAGTCGACAGAAAAGTTATGCTGACACACGCCGTAGACCACTTGAATTCGAAGTTGGAGATTCAGTATTTCTCAAGGTCGCTCCTATGAAGGGAGTGATGAGATTTGGTAAAAAGGGTAAGCTGAGTCCTCGCTACATAGGACCCTATAATATTATAAAGAGAGTTGGGAATGTAGCCTATGAGCTGGACTTACCAGAGGATATGTCAGCTATCCACAGTACATTTCATGTTTCCATGCTAAAGAAGTGTATTCACGACCCTAGCCAAGTGATTCAGCCTCAGTCAGTACAGATCCAAGAAGATCTTAGCTATGAGAGCAGACCGACACAGATAGTGGACAAAGCAGTTAAAAGATTAAGAAACAAAGAAGTGCCACTAGTGAAGGTCATCTGGCAGAATCAAAAGCATGAAGAGGCTACTTGGGAACGTGAGGACAGCATGAGAGAGAGATATCCAGAATTATTCTAAGTTCGAGGACGAACTTTTCATAAGGTATGGGGGATTGTAACGCCCCAAAATTCCCATTTTTAGTTCTTAAAGTCCTTAGAATTATTTAGAAATGGTTTAGAAATATTCTAGATATTTTTAGGAATTTTTAGAATATTTTTATGGAATTTTCCGAGTCCGTTTGGTATTTTTAAAAAAAAAAAGGAAAGAAAGCCAAAAAAGGAAAAAACCACAAAGGGGCAGCCGGAGATCGAACCCGCGACCAGCACGAAACCAGAAACGCGCGCAAACCAGCTGGGCTAGGGTATCAAGCACAGAAAAGGAAGGAGAGACTTATATTTAAGGGGTAGTTAGGTCGATCCGCCCCATAGGTATAAATAGGTTATTAAAGAGAGAAGTTTTATTTTCTCTCAAACCCTCTCCCTCTCCCAAGGTTGCGCCAACCCCTCTCCCTCTCCTCCCTTGTGCGCACGCAACACCAAGGCCAAGGGGGCCGGCCAAGACTCTTCTCCAAGAGATAATCCTATATTCGGGATCCCCGCGACGAGAGGAACGCGTAGGCGTGAAGAATTCTCCGAGATCTCAAGTTTCTCCCGAGCTCTAGACGTTAATCTTGGTTGTAAGTCCAAGATATCAATGTAAGTACTGCTCACCTGCAGTAAGAGGCGGTTTTTCCGCGAGAATTTCCTTTAAAAGTTTTTAAAAGAGATATTTCCTTTTTGTTTCAGTTTTTGCATGTAATCTTAGTTCCTTATATGCTTGTATATGTTTGATAAGCACCCTATATGAGATTAGGGACCAAGAAAAGCTATGAGAAAAGAAAAGAGAAGATAAAGATAAGAAAAGAAAAGGCCAAGGCCTTAAGAAATCCCGAAAAGTCAAGACTTAGGGATTTTAGCACGCAAGGTGCTCCAGAAAATGCCAAGGCATTTACAGATAAGAAAGAAAAGAAAGAAAAGCTATTTTATTTTCTAAGGCCAGTACCCGGCGTCCAAGGGCGTCGTTAAAGAAATCCAGGTGTCCAATTCCAAGGTCTTGGCCCTGGTAGACCAAGGTCTGCTCTATTAGGATTGGTGGGTCGCTACCCCAACCTTTTAGGGAACGCGCATGAGATGGTACTTACGTCTTCAGTGGATCCAAGTGATTAGTATTTTCAAGTATATGCTTTAGCAAAGTTTCTAAAGTTTAAAGAGTTTTTCAAAAAGTTAAAGAATAGCTAAAGTTTCAAGTTGAGCCAAGAAAAGTAAATTGAGGTTTATTATTGCTTGAGTATGCATGTTTTGAGTTATACATGTTCTTAGTTTTCTTTCAAGCATCTTAGTATCTCATATGATTTCATATTGTCCTAGAAGCATGTTTGCACATTTCGAGATTTTGTGAGCTAGATAGTACTTACTAAGCTTTATGCTTATAGATGCATTTCCTCTTATTGCAGATAAAGGTAAAGGCAAGCAATTCTGAAGGAAGACGACGAGGCGGTGCTGAGTAGAGTGTGTGTGGTGGCTGATTATGGAGAGATCTTTGAGACGAGACAATTTAGTTATTTGAATTGCAATGTTTAAGTTTATTCAAATTTCAAGTTCTTGCTTATGGAGATTATAGAGTATTTGAGTTTTGGATAGTTTTACATGCTCAATTTCTTAAGTAAAGATTCCATGTCATTTCATTTAGCATACATATCCTTATGATTGCATTGGATGAGTAGAAGTGTAAGTAGTTAGAGATATTGATACTTTGTTAGAGAAAAAGGTGTTTGTGCCAAGATAGTATCAATTTCCCTTTGAATCAAGTTTTTATTGCTTAAAAATGTTTAGAAAAGTTGCAATCACATTTCATAATGCATTAGCAAGGTTGTAGAACATGTATTTGGCGTTATGAATGCATAGGAGTCAAGATTGGTACAAACTCTATTGTTAAAGTTTATATAAACTTGTTTAGTTTATTTTCTTCCATAAAAGTCCTAAATTCAAGTTTATGGATTCGTTTGATTGGCTAAATTGTTTAGGAAACTGATATAGAGTATAGAAATGGTGTCGTAGTTTGATATGGCTCGAAACTGAATGAATGGTGGACTTAAGAAGCAAGAGCCGAAATCCTGTAATTCTGATTACAGGCGTACCAGTCGACTGCTACGTCACCAGTCGACTGGTACGGGCAGTTTGAGTTGGGTGAGGCTTGTTTCAATAAGTATCAACTACGAGTTTTGAGAAGGAAAGTGTGATATGGTAGCATGCATGAGGCAGTAAGAAGGCGGGTCGCTACATGATCAGCCTGGTCCCTCTTCCTAGATGACTTGGACGTGTACCTATTTGACTATCCCTACTGAGTAGGGTTGACTGCTGTTGACTTGTACTAGACTTCTGTTTGACTTATGCTTATCTTAGCTTGGCTTATTTCTGACTTGATTAAGTTAGGATTATGGTTAGTAGAGTAGAATCATTTTTCTGGCTTCTGCTTTAATTGAAAATGTTTTAATTGATTTTAAAATGTTTTCTTTGTTAAAAATGTTTTACTTTGATTTTAAAAGTTTTTTTTAATCTTTTTTACTTAGTTTTATTTCAAAAACTACCCCCTTCAAAACTAGGGTTTTCTTCGAAATGGACTTAGCCTAGGCTCTAACCCTAGAATTGCATGCACCTATAGATCTAGAAGCCAGCATCTCACAAGCACCTTAGGGTACTTTGAGTGATAACCTAGAAAGGGTTGAGATGCTTAGGTCTTTGCCTTAACTCAAGATGCTTTAAGTCAGTGCATCTGCAGTAGTTGGGGCACTAAATACAAACTGAACAGCAATCAAGTTAAGTATCAAGTTTAGACAATCTAACTTGAGCAATGCACTTAACTTGACTAACCCTAGCGAAAACCACTGTATATAACAGTTGGTAAGTAGCTAATTGGGTTAGACACGTCCCTAAAGATTTAACCAGACTTAGGTTCCAGTTTGATTCAGTACAGCAAATGATTTAATTATTGCAAAAATTTTTCTGCATTTTTGATATATGTCAAAGGGGGAGAGTTGGAAAGGAAACAGGGAACAAAAAATTTTTTTCCCATCGTCTTCTTCAAAAAGTTGAACTGAAAAAATAAAATTGGTGAATCAAAGTTAGTTTTATTTCTAAACTCAGAATTATTTTGAAACTTAATGTTTTTGCTTAAAATTATTGTTAAGCTTAAAGGTTTTAAAATTCTCTTTAAAAATTTCCAACTCTGAACTATGTGTTTTGAAATTATGTTTAAGCATAACATAGTGCTTGAAAGTTTTCCAAACTGAAAATTTTCTAAGTCTGAAATTTTCCAAACTGAAAATTTTCTAAGTCTGAAATTTTCCAAAACTGAAAATTTTCTAAGTCTGAAATTTTTCCAAAACTGAAAACTTTCTAAGTTTGAAATTTTTCCAAAAATGAAAATTTTCTAAGTCTGAAATTTTTCCAAAACTGAAAACTTTCTAAGTCTGAAATTTTTCCAAAACTGAAAATTTTCTAAATCTGAAATTTTTCCAAAACTGAAAATTTTCCAAAGTGTGAAATGTTCCTAAAACTGAAAATTTGTCTAAAGTTTTCAAAGTTTTCCAAACTTAGAACATCTTTTCGAAAAACTTAGCAAAAACATTAGAGATTTCCCAACTCATTATCAAAACATGAAATCTTCTAAGTACCTAACTCACACCACCTATTTTTGAAAAACCTAGGGGGAGATTTCTTCCAGGGGGAGGGAATCTAACTTAGGATTTCAATTTCAGCATTTTTTTTTCCTTAACTTTTTGAACTAGATTGCCATATATCAAAAAGGGGGAGATTGTTGGTGCAGAATGCACCCAAGTCAAACCTGTGTTTTGATATTGGCAAAAGGGTTCAAAAGTTAAGGGTTAGTTGTTGTCTAACAAGTTTCTTGAGTGTACAGGAAAAGCCCTAGCGAAGGAATGCTAGGCACTGGCTAAGGACTGCCAGACAGGAAAATCCCTAGTGAAGGACTGCTAGGCTCTAGCGAAGGAACGCCAGAATGGAAAAGCCCTAGCGAAGGAATGCTAGGCCGTGGCGAAGGGCTGCCAGAAGAAAAGACCTAGCGAAGGGCTGCTAGGCACCAGGCGAAGGGCTGCTTGGCACTCAAGACTTGGCGAAGGACTGCCGGGCAAAAGTCCAACTGGAGGAGCCGGTTGGCACCAGGTAAATTCTCCCGAGAGGAGTAGGTGAGGACGCGTTCCCCTTGAGGGAACATTAGGCGTCGGTTCGACCTAGGGCTCCATTTTGGAGACCAAAGTCAGAACCAAGACAGCCAAGGCTGTATAATTCATTATGTTATTGGTTTATTGTGTTTTGGACTAACCCTGGATGCAGGACCAAAGGAACATGTGTCTGCAGCTCAGAATGCCTCAAAGGAAAGAGGCGATCGCTGACCAGGGCGCTCGGAGCGTACCGGGCGCCCCCAAGGTGAAGACAAAACACAACACAACCAGAAGAACCTCGACAGTACATTCTGAGGGCACCCTCGCTGTCCCGGGCGTCCCCATGGCAAACCAACTGAAGAGTTAAGCTGCTGCCGCGTCTGCACTGCGCACCCAGGGCGCCCCCGCAGTCCCGGGCGCCCCCATTGCAAACCAACTCTGCCGCGTCTGCGCTACACGCCCAGGGCGCCCCCGCTGTCCCGGGCGCCCCCAGCCAGACTTCCGAGGAGACCTCAGCGCTACGGATAAGAGCTGGCTGAGTCAACCAGGGCGCCCCCAGCGTCCAGGGCGCCCCCGTCAAAGGGTTATCCCGAGTTCTTAGGGATAAACCCTTGACCGCGCCTTTTGGGGCATCAAGCGCCACGTGGGGGGGCGCCCCCGTCGACCAGGCGCCCCCAGGCCCTATATAAAGGGCCCTCGACCTCCTTCTTTAGAGCATCAATTACTGCGACACTTCCACGCTACACTGCTTTCATTCAACGCATCCAAACTCTCTGACGACCGCGCTCTGCTCCAGGAACGTCACTACTCAAGCCAGAAGCGCTGTCGACCTCCCGCTGCACCGAAACTCAAGCCTACCCCGAGAGTTGGTAAATACAGAAGTGTAATCTTTCTTATTGCAAATTGTATTTCTCTTCTGTATTCATTCTACTCATTATAGAATTGCCCAAAGTAAACGGTCAACGACCGTGGGCCTTGGAGTAGGAGTCGACCCAGGCTCCGAACCAAGTAAAACCTTGGTGTTTGCGTTGTTTGTTTTTATTTCGCCGCGCACTTACTCTTTCTTTTTAATCCGAACATTTTCCGATATTCACCCCCCCTCTATCGGTCTTTCTCGATCCAACATAGACTAGGTGTCTCTGTAATGTCTATTGGAGTTTCTTGAACTTTTTCAAGTTCAATGCTACTTCCACTATTTTCTTGAAAAAGAAATTCTTTTTCTAGAAATACAGCATGCCTTGAAACTAACACCGTTTGTTCCAAGGGATGATAGAATTGGTAACCTTTCATTTCCTTAGGGTATCTAATAAATAGACATTTATCAGACTTAGCATCCAATTTGTCTGATATAGTCCGCTTTACATAAGCAGGACAACCCCATATCTTTAGGTGAGATAAATGAGGTTTCTTACTATTCCACGTCTCATATGGAGTAGTAGAGAGTACCTTGGTCGGGACTCTGTTTAGTAAGTAAAAAGCTGTCTTAAGCGCATAGCCCCAAATAGATTTTGGAAGAGTTGCATGATTCATCATAGATCTAACCATGTACATCAAGGTTCGGTTACGCCTCTCAGATACACCATTATGCTGTGGTGTATATGGCGGAGTCCATTGAGACAATATCCAATTGTCCCTAAGATAATCTTGAAACTCTTGACTTAAGTATTCACCACCCCGATCGGATCGAAGTATCTTAAAACTTTTGCCAAGCTGTTTCTCTACTTCACTTCTGAACTCTTTGAATTTCTCAAAAGCTTCAGATTTGTGTTTCATTAAGAACACATACCCGAATCGTGAGTGATCAGCGATAAAGGTAATGAAGTAGATATAACCTCCTTGTGCAAGAGTTGACATTGGTCCACATACATCTGTATGTATTAGACCAAGCAATTCTCCCACTGATTTACCTTTTTTGAAAAAGGGTAATTTGGTCATCTTGCCTTTTAAGCATGATTCGCATGTATCAAATGAACCAGGTTCAAATGATTCCAGAATTCCACATCGATATAATTTGGTCATGCGTTTTTTGCTTACATGGCCAAGACGACAATGCCACATATAGGAGTCTATTTGATTATCTATTCGAGTACGTTTATTGCTAACTTCGATATTGAAAATGTCACCGGATAAATCTAACGTGCAGATACCATTGCATAAAGTTTCGCTCCATAAAGAACACCATTTAAAGTTATGTAACAGCAATTGTTACTAAAAGTTAAATAATAACCCTTTTCATTCAAGCATGAAATAGATACAATATTCTTTATTAACGAAGGAACAAAATAACAATTATCCAATTCTAAGACAAGTCCAGTAGGGAGCTTTAGCAAATATATTCCGATGGCAACAGCAGCAATCTTTGCTCCATTTCCAACTTGCAAATTTGCTTCTCCCTTGACGAGTCTTCTTCTATTCCTTAGCCCCTGTATGTCATTACATACATGTGAGCTACACCCAGTATCAAGTACCCAGGTGTCCGAGGTAATAGAGTGACATTCAATAACGAAGATATCTGAAGAGGATGGGGCATCGGATGCCTTCTTCCTCAAGGACTCAAGATAAACCTTACAGTTTCTTCGCCAGTGGCCCTCCTTGCCGCAGTGATGGCAAGTGCCTTTTGGTGCCTTTTCAATCTTTTTGGCCTCTTTCTTCCTTCCCTTATTTTGTTCTTTGGGCTTCCTCTTAGAGCCTTTCTTTGAGGAACCAACTAACAGTACCGTCTTCTGATCCTGCTTTATAGAAGGCTCTACAGTCTTCAGCAGGTTAAGCAACTCAGGAATGGTAGTCTCCAGTTTGTTCATCCGATAGTTCATCACAAACTGTGAGTAACTCTTGGGCAAAAAATGTAGAATTATGTCAATACTTAGTTCGTGATCCATTGCAAATCCGAGTGTGCCTAGTCGCTCAATGTACCCCAACATCTTCAACACAAACTGTGAAACGGAAGTGCCTTCTTGCATCTTAGAGGTGAAGAGGAGTCTGGAGACCTCGAACCTTTCAGATCTCGCCTGCTCGTCAAACAGCTCATGAAGATGGAAGATGATGGTATGAGCATCCATATGCTCATGCTGCTTTTGTAGCTCAGGTACCATAGCGGCCAGTATGATGCAACTCGCAAGTTCAGAATCGACCACATGTTTCTGATAGGCCACTAACTAGTCTGGAGTTACATCTTCAGGAGGATGGTTGGGAAGTTGTTCTTCAATGACATAAGCAAGCTTTTCTGCCTTGAGGACTATCCTCAGGTTTCGAAGCCAGTCCATGAAGTTTGGCCCAGTCAGCTTATTGGTGTCCAAAATGGAACGCAAATTCATAGAAGACATGATCAGGTGATTATCCTAGAAATACAAATTGAGGTTATGTGATGAGAATGATAAAGAATGCATCAATATACATTAATTAAATCCTATTTGTTTTTTGAATTGAATAACCCTTTTTATCAATTCGGGAGATCGTAGGAACATCTCCAATTAGGTTGATATCTAACCATAGATAAGAACAACCATGGCTAGAGTCCATCAAGTTATTCTTAGCTATGAAGGTAGGTAATTATACCGATTACATATTATACATATGTAACTATCACATTATGCTATCAACTAATTGAATGTTTGCATAAATCATTGGGTTGCTAACTCATTAACAAGTATGCAACAATATACATAGACCCAACTGCACCTCTCTTTACATCGACCTTGGGTGTGACACAACAAATCTATGCTCCAAGCTTAAGGCTGACCCATTAATCAAGAAATAATTTTAATATGGTTGGAGCTCATTCAATCGTTTAGTCAGCCTTGGATGTGTCCAACAACCAAAACTAAGGATTGACCTCTGACTCCAACTATATTAATCATAAACTAATTCCATGATTTGAACATGTTGAGGTTCAAGCCGGGCATGGATGTGGCCATCAACCCAAACGAGAAACAAAACTCCGGTTCTAACCATATTAATGGAAGGTGTTGGCCTTAATATTTTGTAAGGGGTTTTGGGTCTCATCTTTTTCTTTTATGCACATTCATGACATATGATTATGTCATGTTCTAACGATTTCCTTAATAAAGTATCTATGTGACTTAATTTATCAAGTCTCATTAATTGAATTAGGAACCAGATTTCCTAATTCAAATTTCATACTTTATTCAAGGAATTATTTTGGGAAATAATTTCCTGAATTATCATAATCAATTTCAGAAATAATATATTTAAGACTTTCATTTTTCTAAATCAAATCTTATTAAATTAAGAGACAGATTCCCTTAATTCAACCACATATTATTTTCATGAAAATCTTATTTAAGGAAATATACTCTATAGGAAACAATTTTCCTAATTAATTTTGGAGACAATAATATGTAAGAGCATCACCTCATAAATCAAATAACGAAATTATCGTTTGAGAATCATCTCAATAATTTCCAGGATTTGATCACATATTTTATTTATGGAAAATTAATATCAATAACATAATTTGGACAACTCCCCGAGGCTCAATCCAAAATAAGCATTTGACAGTTTAAATTCAATTTAGGAAATTTAATTATAACAACTAACTTTAAATTTGACGGCTCCCCGAGGCTCAATCCAAAATAAAGAATTTTGTAAATAATTTAATTTCCAATTATAAATTTAAATGCCAATTAATATTCCCATAATTTGTCTAGACTTTCTTGAAAGAAAGTGCCCAAAATTGCGAGTTTTCCATAAATGGAATGTTTCCAAAAATAAACGCTTTTCAGAATAATTGTAAGTTTCAGGTACAAAGAAAACAAACGTTTTTCCAAAATTAGAAAATTTCCAAAATAGGAAATTTTCAAAATTCGAAAGTTTCAAAAAATGGAAAGTTTTCACAATTATCATAAAATTTCAGAAACAGAGATATTTCAAAAGTTTGTGAAATTTCATGAGGATTTCCAAACTTTGAAATTCCTAAATCGAGAATTTACCATAATTGGAAAGTTTCCATAATTATAAAATTTTTCAAAATTGAGATCATGACAAAGTTTTCCACAAAACAATTATATGATTATGTCAAACATAAACCTCGACTCTGATACCACTGTTGGGACCGGGTGCATGTTGACATGGATGCGTATTCATAATTTCAAACTTAATTACGTGCAGCGGAAGGATTAGCATAAATAATTTCTCTAAATCATTTAACCACACATCTAAGCATGCAATTTTATCTTGTGTAGACATGATCATATATTTGAAATTTTGCAGAAACATAAAGTAATTTACATATTACCTCGCGTAACTCGAAGGAAGGGACGAGATCCAACCGTAAGCGTCCCTTGGAAGCTCCGCCTCTATTCGCGTCCACGCCGAGTATCTTCGGGATGACTTCGTAAAGCCACGAGTTTCGTGTTCTCGAGAACTACTAGATTCTCCGAGAACGCGACGAGAAAAACCAAGAGAGAAGTCGGAAGACTAACCACAAAAGGATGGCCGGCTGGTGCTCCTTCATGGGGCTGGTTGGCGCACGGCAAGAAGGGGAGAAGAGAAGGAGAGAAAGAGAGGGAGAGAGCCTATGCCTTCGTCTCATCGATTATATTCCATGTCTTGCCTTGGGTCCTTTATATAGTGGCCTCTCAACCATCAAGCCTCTCAAATATGGAATAACTTATTCCATCATGCAAAATTTGATTTTATATCATGGTTAAAATCATATTTTAATTCATGATAAAAATCAATCAAGTCTCTTTTCTCTTATGGAATAAATTTCCTTATCATGGTAAATCAATCCATGATTGATTTTATAAAATAAACCAATCCATGGTTCATTTTAATTTCCATGAAAAATAAACCAAACCTTGGTTTATTATATAAAAATTTATATCATCCATAATTTTATAAAACAAACCACACTTGGTTTATTTTATAAATTGAACCAAAATCTTGGTTCTCTCCCTTTGTTGTGGCCGGCCAAGCAAAGAGGATGGAGGCCCTCTTTGGCCGGCCCATCCAAGTCAAGCCCCAATGAATTAAACTTATTTAATTCATCTATTAAGTCTTCAAAAGACTTAGTCATTTTACGCTTCCGATGCGTCTCTGAAAAATTCAGATTCGACTTATCGTTTTGCTCAACCAAACTTAATCTCTCTTGATTGGAAAAACTAATTTTTAACTCGTTTTAAATTCCTTGGATTACTCGTAGTGCGTGTGACTAAATAGACTTTCGATTTATGTTGTTTGTCTATAATTAATCAATTAATTATAGAACGATCATGAGTGGCACCTAGTAGTACATCATCATCCCCAATTAATCGAAAGATCAACGGTTGACCTCAGAAACAATTCTGAAACCCTTCAGCAGCTATAATGAATCGTGCCCCATTCCCATCACCATCATATACCCACTTGGTTCAGGACATGGTCTATGTGTGTCAGTCCCAACTAGGCTGACTACTTCACACCTAGCCCAAGTAACGTTTTCTCGTCCTACGGATTCTACTTACTCTCATGTATTTAAGAGATTCATACTCTGAACATATCATGCTCTCGCCAGAGGCTTTGAGTAACAATCCGATGATAGGCCTCGGGTATACATCTCCTCGCAAGGAGTGGTGAATCCTTTATAGGCTGTTCAAACATCTTCGGGCACTTCGTCTTATACCCAATCATCCTCGGTCCACACCTCCTTGGAGATGCTTGCTTAAGATGTCAAAGTATAAGTCTCCATGACCAAGATGACTTGAACACCACAAGTCAAAGGAACATCGCTCTTAAGCTGCAGTAAGAACTTCACTGACATATCTATATGTAGACTACCATATGGAGTTTTACAGCCAGTGACTCCAATGAACTAGTTCCCTTAACTAGCATTCATGTTTATCTCCGGACATCTCAATGTCACCAGCCAGTGAGAATTAGCTGATTAGAGAATAACCCATGCTAGTCTCAACAGAATTGATAGTGTCCGTATTTATCAATTCATCGACTAGGGACAATTTCAATACTTTACAATTGCACATGTAGAGATAATCACTAGTTGTGAATTCATCACAAATTCTCTCATGCTGTGAATTGTATTGCATACATTCAGTAAATGAGTTTAAGATCTCAATCAAATACACAATCATGTATACTCAAATAGTGAATATTCATTTATTAGAATAAATGATTACAATCATAAGGCGATTGCCTTAGGACACTTCTCTCATATCACTAACAGTTCCAGGAAACCCGACAACTAGCTGATGGAGAGATTACCATCTACATGGGCAATGCTACGGAGGTGGCGGCTATTGTAGTTGGAGACGTTTATTTGCCATTTGATAGAAATAAAACTTTGGTTTTGAGAAATTGCCTTTATGTACCTACTTTTAGAAAGAACCTTATTTCAGTTTCTAAAATAATTAAGGATTGGTATTCTATTTCTTTTAATGACAGAGTTGTTTAAAAAGGAATAGAGAGATTATCTGTTCTGGTGCATTGGTTGGCAATTTGTATACTCTTGAACCAAAAACTCCCACGATGCAAATAGAAGTAAATAACTAATCGTCTAACCATAAGTGAAATGAACCTTCGAAAATGAAACAAACTTATCATTGGCATCTAAGACTAGGTCATATTAACCTTAGTATAATTCAATGGTTGATAGTCATTGGTGGTGGATGATTTTCTAACCTGTGAATCTTGCTTGGAAGGTAAGATAACCAAGAGGCATTTCAAGGCCAAGGGGTATAGAGCCAATGATGTGTTACAATTGGTTCATTCTGATTTGTGTGGTCCTATGTCTATCCAAGATAAAGGTGGCTTTGAATATTTCGTCTCTTTTATAGACGATTATTCAAGGTATGGATACATTTTCTTGATGCACCACAAGTCTGAATTGTTAGTAGGAGCCCTAGAGCTAATTTTGTGATGATTGACTAGGGACATTTTGTATCATATTCTATCATTAATAAAAGCATGTTTGGTTATTATACTTACTTTGTATTTGTGCCAAATAACTAAGTATAATAATTTTCTTGGGTAGTAAGTTCTTATCTACATTATATCAATTGGTTGAATCGATAGTGAGATGATGTAGAGAACACTACTCTAAATCATTCCTAGTCAAGTATTAATATTCAAGGACAATATTAATCCATGGAGACTAGCATGTAGGTCAACTGATGACTTGAGCTCACAAGTCATGGATATGTGATATCAAGTGACACATGGGTATACATTGGAGAATGAGTACTAAATTGACCTGCCATGAGAAAGTTTCATAGATTGTCATATGAGTGTCATAAACTTTCTCATGTGACTATTAGTATGAATAGTCCTTAGACCTGAAGTCACTACGGTTCCCTACATAAGGAGTTATGTACTTTGGTATCGTCAAACGTCACCCGTAATAGGGTGGACTATAAAGGCGATCACTGGGTATGTAATGAATTATGCGGAGGGATGTGAGTGATGTAGATGGGATGTATCCCTCCCATATGACGGGAGTGATATCTGTGGGCCCCTTGATCGAGTAGGACTACTGAAACGCATGGCCATGCTCAAATGAGTCAATATGAGATATTGAGCTCATTTGTTTGAGTGAGTCTACTCGGGGATCAAGAAACACAAGATTGATTGAGGATGACATGGTCTATGCCTCATTGGTCAATCTTGATATCAAGGATAGAAGGACAAGGTCATATATACGCTATCATAGTCACAGAGGTTTAGTCGGATCTCGACTTTTCTTGTTACTTAGGTAGCAATGATGTATTGCTAGATGCCGCTCATTGCTTATGTGTCTAAAGCATTTAAGCACATTGCCAATGTCACGAGAACCTATTGGGTCACACACTAAGGACATGATGCTTCGGGATATATGATCGGGAGCCCGAGTTGGGAACTCGGGAGATCTGATTGGGAGCCCGAGTTGGGACTCGAGAGGTCTGATCGGGAGCCCGAGTTGGGACTCAGGAGATCTGATCGGGAGCTCGAACTTGGGAACCTGGGTTGGGAGCTCGACACTCGGCAGACTAGGCTGGGAGCTCGGCAGGCTGGGTCGGGAGCTCGACACTCGGCAAGTTGGGTCGGGAGCTCGGCAGACTCGGTCGGGAGATCGACGACTTGCTCGGCAAACTTGGTCAGGAGCTCGGAGACTTGCTCGGGCGACTTGGCCGAGAGACCTAGTCGGAAGGACGAGAGACCCGGTCAGAATTACGGAAGAAATTCATTAAAGTGTTTAATGAAGGAAAGAGAAAAATCTCTCTTCATTGGATGATGAGAAGGTGAAGAGTCATATGAAAAGATGTGCTCTTTATTGGCTTTAATGAAGGGAAGTCAAAGAGAAAAAAGACTTTTCATATTCATGGGATGAATGGGTATAGTAATTTTGAATGATGGGTGTGCTTTTTCTTCTTCCCTTCGTCTCTTCTTCCTCTTGGCCGAAACCCCTTTGGGGTTCTTGGTGATGTTGTGAACTGCACAAGTTGCTAGCACAACTAAGGTAGTTCTTCCCGAAGATGAGAGATCGTGTCCGTGTGGATACAAATAGAGGCATGAACACTTGAATGTGCAAGACATCCGACGCATCTTAGACGAGCGGGATAAGCGAAGGGCACGCTCCAAAGGTATACACTGTAGATAGATCTATTAGATAGATGAACTTTGTACAAGTTTTCTTTCGTATGGATCGCTCAAGGGAACTTATTTCCGTTGCGTTTTTGTGTTTTAGAGCCGGGAGATCCCAACATGAATGCTTTGACAAGTTCATAGAATTTAATGCTGATGTGGAGAAACGTCAAGGTAAAAGTATCAAGACACTACAATCTGATCGTGGTGGTGAGTACCTCTTGGGAGAGTTTAGGAATTACTTATCAGAGGCTGAGATTCAATCTCAATAGTCTACACCTGGTGCGCCCCAACAGAACGGTGTATCAGAGTGAAGGAATAGGACTCTTATGGAGATGGTTAGATCGATGATGAGTTACTCCGAGTTGCCAGATTCATTCTGGGGATATGCTCTAGAAACGACAGTGAACATTCTGTTGGGTATAGCTTGGCGGGTTTTCCTAGCAAATACTTTGTCAATCCGAGAGACCTCTCTATGCCTACGGATTAAACAATTCAATCCAAATAGAGAGCCGTTTCCCATCGACCTTCTCATGTCGTATCGAACGATCCAAAATTGCAACTTAGCCAATTACCAAAATTGGCCTTGCACTTTGCTCAACTGTTTGACAGCGAAAAAGGCGACGAATTGATCGCCGGCTTTTGTGTATATGGTCGGGGTCCAGTTTAGAATTTATTAAATATATTTTGCAAGCAAAACAATAAATTCTAACACATAAAATGACGAGACAAATTAACATTGCACATGTACGACATAAGGAAATACAAAGGAGCTTATGGAAGGTAATACCTTTTTGATCACCTTGCGGTCTTCTACCTTATGTCTCTCCCTTCGCGGACGTCGTGTGGGTGACGATCTACCGCGATCCGAGATCACCAAGAGCACCAACCAACCCACTTCCTCAGCCGACCGAAAACCCTAAGCCCTAGGGTATGCGCCACCGGCACCTCCTCCCCTCCCTTTCTGCCGCCGTCCACCGGAGCTGGGTCCAAGCTCTCCGGATTAGCGGTACACCTCGAGAGGAAGATGAAGAAGAAGAAGACAAGAAATAGCCTTCTTCTCAGCCACAAAAACCCGCACCTCTTCTTCTTCTCCTTGCTTGCGGCGCCGTCACAACCCAAGGTTGCACCGCCTACAGCCGGCCGCCGGCCCCACTTCCGAACTCCCTGAGAACCACGCAAAGTAGAGGACTCCTCTACCTTGCTTCTGTAAGCCTCAGCCAGAGTTTGGTGGAGGAGGGAAGAAGAACCGAGGAGTTTCCTCCTCTTCTTCTTGTTGCGCCGCCGAGAGAGAAAGAGAGAGGGAGAGGAAGAGGGTTTTTTTCTTGGCTTCTAGGATTGATCAATTGGTTTGGTTTCTTGATCTCATATGGTATTTAAAGGGCTAAGGCAGGGACCAAGAGGAGGAGTTGGTTCTTGGCCCGCTAATGGATCCAAACCTGATCCATTAATTAGGATCCATTCCACCAAAGGATCCTAATTGAACTCACCTCACCAACCCCCATATTTTCATATGGGATCCACATATTACGAGTCTTCCATCCCCCCGTGTTTAAGATCACACATGCCTGTTAATTAATTAAATTACTGACAATTTAAATTAATTAACTTCTGGATCCTTGATTAGTACCACTCAACCTTATCAACGTGCCAGATCAAATCCACCTGCAGGGTATGGCACAATGAATCTTTTGAGCTCATCAAGGGGGCATCATTATCCTGACTCACCAGGACATGGATTCTGTCAATAATTATCGACACATCATATTATTAATATTATTTCCCAACTTACCGGGTCTGCCGATCTAACAGAATAGATCTTGCCCATTGATAAATCAAAGAAATAATAAATAATAATATATGCCCAATATTATTTCAGGATTAAGGGATTGTCCTCCATAATAACAATTTAGGTCGTATCCAATTATCTAGTCAGTACAAATCGAATAACCTCGGGTTTCGGTCCTGCTCAATGTACTCATAGCACACAAGTGTAGTCCTATGATCAAGACCAACCATACCTCACTATACTACCAATATCCCGATGGGTTGTCCAATTCCATCTAGGTTGTGAGCCTCTATTTATGCAAAGTAAGGCACTGATAACATGATCTTCCCAGTGACACCACACAACATGTTATCTACAATGCTAAGTAATGAGACTTCGTGTATGTACTATTATAAACAAATACCTGGTGTAGTGTGATTGTCTTTTCATAAAAGATGTTCATATAATAAAAGTCTTGTCCTTCAGTATACACATCTTACACATTCTGAACTTGGTACCATCTAAATCAGTACCTTCTACTCCCACATAGTTGTGGATTGGTCGAAAGCCTAGTCTGAGACATATTCGGATTTGAGGTAGTCCAGCACATGTGCTAAAGGGAGATGCTGATAAGTTGGAATCTTGTACAGAAGTACGCTTGTTCGTAGGCTATCCTAAAGGAACGAATGGTGGTTTGTTCTATAGTCATAAAAATCAGAGGGTGATCGTTAGCACAAATGCCAAATTTTTATAAGAAGACTATATGATGAACCACATGCCCATGAATAGTATTATTCTTGAGGAATTTAGAGGGGATGTTCCAACTTCAGTACCAACGGTACAGGAGGATATACCACAAGAGACTGCACCGCGTGTCACAGAGGATACACAAGTAGTACCTCGTCATAGTGGGAGGGTTGTTAGACAACCTGATATATTCATGTTCTTGGGAGTCTTCGGACTTGGTCCCTAGCGAATATGAATCTGATCCTTAGACATATGACGAGGCACTCCAAGATAATGATGCAGTATCTTGGCAAAGTGCGATGAATTCTGAGATAGAATCTATGGATTCTAATCATGTCTGGGAGCTAGTAGAACCACCCAATGGTGTAAAAGCCATTGGATGCAAGTGGATCTACAAGTGAAAATGAGGATCAGACGGGAAGGTAGAGACCTTCAAAGCAAAGCTTGTTGCGAAAGGGTATACTTAGAAAGAGGGTATCGATTATGAGGAGACCTTTTCGCCAGTAGCCATGCTTAATTCGATCCGGATTCTCTTATCTATTGTCGCTCATATGGATTATGTGGTTTGGCAGATGGATTTCAAGACAACTTTCCTTAACGGAAGTCTTGAGCAAAACATCTATATGAAGCAACAAGAGGGATTCATTGTGAAGGGCAAAGAGCATCTTGTGTGTAAGCTTAATCGATCCATTTATGAATTGAAGCAAGCTTCACGATCTTGGAACATCAGCATTGATGAGGCAATCTAACATATGGATTTATTCAGAGTCTGGATGAGTCTTGTGTATATAAGAGATGTGTCGGAAACGTAGTGGTATTTCTTGTACAATACGTAGATGACATTTTGCTCATTGGAAACAATGTCAAAGTGTTGTCAGACGTAAGGGTATGGATGTCCAAATAGTTTGATATGAAGGACATGGGAGAAGCGGGACACATCCTTGGGATCAAGGTTATATGTGATCGCATGAAAAGGATGTTGTGCTTATCTCAAGCTTCATACATAGACACTGTCCTAGCTCGTTTTAGCATGCAGAACTGCTAGAAAGGTTTTCTACCTTTTAGGCATGGAGTACCTCTATCTAAGGAGATGTGTCCTAAAACATCAAAGGAGATAGAGGAGATAAAGCTGGTTCCTAATGCCTTGGTTGTTGGAAGCCTCATGTATGCTATGCTATGCTATGCGCGAGACCAGATATATATTTTGTCGTGGGCATGATTATCAGATATCAGAGTTATCCAGGACAGGGACATTGGACTGCAGTAAAGCATATATAGAAGTACCTAAGAAGGACTAGGGCTATATGCTAGTTTACTAGGCAGATCAATTATTCCCTGTGGGTTATACGGATTCTGACTTCCAATAGATAGGGATAAAAGTAAGTCTACCACGGTGTATGTGTTTACTTTAGGAGGTGGAGCCATAGTATGGAGGAGTGTCAAGAAGAAATGCGTGGCGGACTCCACCATTGAAGTTCAGTGTGTGGCAGCCTCTGGGGCGGCTAAAGAAGTTGTATGGCTCTAGAACTTCTTAATGGACCTGGATGTGATTCCTGGTTTGCCTAGAGCTATCACAATTTATTGTGATAATAGTGGTGCAGGTGCAAACTCGAAGGAACCACGAGCCCATAAGGCGAGTAAAACACATAGAGCGCAAGTACCACCTGATACGAGAGATCGTAAAGCGAGAAGTTGTTGTTGCCAAGATTGCATCAGAGGACAACCTAGCAGATCCTTTCACTAAGGCCCTTCCAGCGAGAGCTTTTGATAGGTATGTGGAGGGTATGGTAGTCAGATGTATTGCATTGTGATGGCAGCATAGTATTTTAGTATAAGTGGGAGATTGTTAGTGTAGGTATAGCTTGGCGGTTTCCAAGACAACCACGTGGTCGTATCTAAGAGACCTCTCTATGACTACGTATTAAAAATTTAATCCGAATAGAGACCTGTCCTTCTAACGACCGACTCGTCGTCGTGTTAATTAATCCAAGTTACAACTTAGCCAAAATCAAGGTTAGGCATTGTAACTTTCTGGATTAATTAACTGCGGAAAAGATGACGGTTTGGATCGCCGGTTTTTATGTTTATCTTCGGGGTCTAGTTAGTAAATTATTAACTATGATATCAAATCAAAATAATAAACTAACTTATATAAAATGACACGGCAAAGCATGATGACACAATTAAAACATATCATAACGAAACTGAGCCCGGGAGAAATATACTGTTGGTGCAGGCAACAACACTTAAGTCAAACCTGGGTTTTGATAATGGCAAAGGGTTCAGAAGTTAAGATGTTATTGTTGTCTAATTTGTTTACTAAGTGTGTAGGAAGAAGTCCTAGGTACACTAAGTAAGAAGTCCTGGCAAAGGCCTGGGCAATGAAGTCCTGATTGAGGATTGGGCAAGAAGACCTGACCGGATGTCAAGCAAAGAAGTCCTGGTTTAGGACTGGGCACGAAGTCCTGGCAAGGGGCTGGGCACCGAAGACCTGACCGGAAGTTGGGCACGAAGACCTGATCAGATGTATCGGGAAAAAGTCCAACCGGAGGAGCCGGTTGGCAAAAGGTAAACTCTCCTGAGATGAGTAGGTGAGGACGCGTTCTCCGTCAAGGGAACAGTAGGCGTCGGTTCGACCTAGGGTTCTATTTGGGAATCCCGAAGTCAGAACCACGACAGCTACGACTGTAATTATTACTTACTATGTTTTTGGGACTAACCTTAGTTGCAGGGTCGAAGGACTGACCGTCTACAAGTGAAGGTTCTTCACTGGGCCAAGGCGCCCGAATGAAGACAGGCGCCCGTAAGGATACGAGCGCCCAAGAGTGAAGGCAAATCCCAAATCATAGCTATGAAGCCACTGAACCAAGGCGGATCTGGCGCCCGTGACCTGTCGGGCGCCCCCATCTGCTCAGGCGCCCAAGAGGGAAGGATAGGCGCTGACCGAGCCCGCGGATAAGGATTCCCGGATCGAAGGGCACGTGTCAGGCGCCCCCAACCTATCAGGCGCCCGATAGAGTACTATAAAAGGGGCTCGACCCCAAGGCCTCAACAACACAGTTTCTCAATGCTCCAAAGCTTTTCGTTCAAGCGCTACGCCCCGGCAAACTCCGACTTCAAGATTCCAGCACCGACGATGACCCTCTGCTCCTAAATACAATCCACATCAGGCGTCGGTAACGAAAAGTGTAGCTACATTCATTTATTGCAATATTCCTGTACTCAACTTGTAAACTGTTTTGCGCGATTATAGTATTGCCCAAAGTAAACGGTCAAGGACCGTGGGCCTTGGAGTAGGAGCCGAGCGTGACTCCGAACCATGTAAAATCTTGTGTTCCTGTGTGCATTTAATTATTTCCGCTGCGTTTTCGCTCTTTATTCTATCCGAAAAGTTTTAATGATATTCACCCCCCCCCCTATCATTTTTCTAGATCCAACAAGTGGTATCAGAGCGTGTGGCTTAAATTTTGTGCAACCACCAATTTGAGAGTTTTTCGGATTTTACAAAAAAAAATTCATTTTCTTTCGAATTTTTTTCGTTAATCGAGGTTGGTGCAACCCCACTCGATTATTTTTTTTAATTATCTTGTTCCCACACTACTAATCCAAGACCATGTCTTGGGATAGAATTTTTTTTATTTCAGAAATCTTAAATGACCATGCACGAGGGTTTCAGTACAGCCAGACCACCACTCTTCAGTGGAGAAGACTTCTCTTAGTGGAAGAGTCGGATGGAAGTCCACCTGAAAACTCAGGTGGATATGTGGATCATAATCCAATTTGGTCTGGAAATACCCAAGAATGCCGAAGGAGCAGTACAACATTACACAGAATGGGACGCCTCGCTGAAAAAGAAGATCGAGGTTGATGCAAAGGCAACCCAGACACTCCAATGCGGATTGACCAAAGAAGAACTGAACAGGGTGGGACCCTTCAACAGTGCGAAGGAACTCTGGAGTAAGTTGATCGAGTTGCACGAAGGTACCTCCGACACCCGAATCAGCAAAAGGGACCTACTGCTGAACAAATTGTACACTATCGAAATGAACGAAGGTGAGTCAGCAGCCCAGCTCCACGCCAGGATCCAGGAGCTGATGAACGGTCTACACACAATCGGTCACAAGGTAGAAAACCGTGACCTTATCAGGTTTACCCTAAATGCCTTCCCGAGAAATACTTTGTGGGCATCTATGGTAGATGCTTATAAAGTTTCTAGGGACCTTTCCAAAATTAAATTAGACGAATTATTTTCTGAACTAGAATTACATGAGCAGACTAACTGCACCTTAGCCGAGAAAGGTATTACTTTTCATGCATGAAAAACAGGAAAGGTGGCCAAGAAAAAGCCTCAACCTGCACCACTCAGACTCAGACTCGAAGACAGCGAAGGAGATCGACCCAAACTGGTTCGGCTAGCTCGGAACTACTACAAGGAGCTGAAGCATCAGACCAACAAAACAAAAGCCAGCCGAAAGAAGGAAGATCCAGCTGAACCATCAACATCTAAGACCAAATCAAACGTAACCTGCTACGAATGCAACAAGAAGGGACACTACAATCGGAGTGCCCTAATTTGAAAGAAGCTAGGAAGACAAGAAGGAAGAAGACCCTTCAAGCTACGTGGGACGAGTCTTCCTCCGAAGAAGAAGAAGAGGCCCCACAATCAAACCTGCTCGCCTTGACTGCTTCGGAAGAGATCGACACCGGATCAGAATTGGAGTCGGATGACGGAAAGCTCACAATTTCGGCGGACGACAAAATAACTGTAAGTGGTTATTCTAAAGTTGAATTAGCAGAATTAATTAGTTACCTATCTAGTAACTTGGCGAGAGCCAAAATCCGAGTCGAGTCCCTCCGACAGGAAGTAAAACTCCTGAAAGAGGGAGCTGACTCTAGATCTTAGACTGAGAAGGTTCAAGAAGGAACCTCTGATCAAGTTGAAAAGCTTGAGAAAGAGAACTCCTCCTTGAAAACTCAAGTCAAGGACCTTAGAGCGGCTTTAGAATGATTCACTTCGGGTTTCAAGGGTCTTGACATGATCCTTGGAAAACAGAAGCTTGTTCTAAATCGGTCCGGGTTAGGGTATCGAACCAAGGCTAGACAAAGGTCATACTATGCTATATTGAACCAATCTAGGCCCAAAGTTCAGGCACGGGTACCCAAACTTTGCCTGAACAACTAAGCTGGACCAAACCAGTATTGGATCCCCAAGGACAAGATTCATATCTTGCCTAATCATTACCGTGGCTTTAGTCCAGGGGGAGCCACTTAAAAATAATTTTTATAGTTAGATAAATTCTTTTCTTATGTTAAAATTGCATGCTTGCTTGTTTATTTACTTTCTGTAATTTACCATGCTTAGACCTAGGACTAGTTAGATTAAGGACTAAAACGATTAACTAAAATTTGAACAACATAGTATTGGGTGGAGATGAGATGATAGTATGTTAGGGAAACCATTTTGGCGGAACTAGCCGAAGCTACCGATCCAAGACCCAAACTAGTTAGACCAAAATCTTTCAAGGATTAACTGGAAAATGGAGTTTCAATAAAAGGCTTTGTCAAGGAAAGGGTTGATGATCCAATAAGGTTATGGCCAAAGAAGGCCTAGTGGCTCGCCAAGACCTGGAAGCCGATTATTGAAAACCAAATTCACTTTACTATTGTCAGATTTGAATCTAACACAGATTTCAATTAATCTTAGATTCAACTATTTTTTTTAAAAATAAAATTTAAAGCATAATTAATTGTTTTTAAAATAAATTTAACTTTTCAAAATTAATCATGGTTTTTCAAAATAAATTTCTTACTTCTATCAAAAACTGTCCCACAAAACCTATAAGGTTAACATGATTGATAACTATAGACTGGGTGAGATGGTTAGGATCTAATTCAACTTCATTTGTTTTTGTACTGAATCATACAAATTAGAGCTTAACTGACCTAATTGTGAGTTAGTCAAAAGAGTCAAACTGGGTCAGGTAAAATTGAACTCAAATCTGATTTTGTAATTAATAACATACTCTTGGTTGAGAACTTTAAGTTTAATTTGCTTAGTATAAGTCAATTATGTGATACTGGCTATGTAGTTACCTTTACCAACTCTGACTTCCTGATTAGAAATTTACAAGACTCAGAAGTCATGCTTAAGGGCACTAGGAGAAATAACGTTTACACTATAAACCTACCCGTAGAACCTGAATGCTTCTTAACTCAGTTAGAAGAATCAAACCTCTGGCATAGGAGATTAGGTCACACTAATCTAAGATTAATTTCAAAAATCACCCAACCTGGTCTAATTAAAGGAATACCAAAAATTAAGAACCATGAAAATATGATATGTGAATCATGCAACCAAAGTAAACAAACCAGGTCCAATCACCAACAAATTCAATCAGATCTAACTCAAACTACGCTTAAGCTCCTGCACCTTGACCTATGTAATTCACATGGAGCCAAGTCACTAAGCGGAAACTGGTACTGCTTAGTAATTATCGATGATTACTCTAGGTTTACTTGGGTTAGGTTCCTAAAGACTAAAGATGAAACCCTAAACCTGTTTATTAATTTTTGTAAGATAATTGAAAATCAAAACGATACCAAAATCAAAAGACTTAGGAGTGATCACGGGGGAGAGTTCGGAAATCAAAGGTTTGAGAAATTTTATAGAATAAACGGGTATACACACGAATTTTCGTGTCCTAGAACCCCCCAATAAAATGGGATAGTCGAACGGAAAAATAGAACCCTACAGGAAGCCACTATGACTAGGCTCAATGAATTCAACCTAGCTATCCAATTTTGTGCAGAAGCAATTAGTACGGTTTGCTATATCCAAAATAGGGTCCTAATTAACAAACGACATAATAAAACTCCCTATGAATTATACTACCATAGACTTCCAAACCTACATTACCTAAGGGTCTTTGGGTGCAAAGTCCATATCCTAAACACCAAGGACTACCTAGGTATATTCCATTCTAAGTCAACCCCATGGGTCTTCTTAGGATATTCAACAACAAGTAGGGCCTATATGTTTACAATAAACAAACTAACAAAATTGGAAAACAACAAATCTAATATTTGATGACGAAACTAATTCAAAATCTGATAATCCAGATCTAAATTCATCAAATATTGATCATGAAGATAATGAACAAATTGAACCATCAATTGAACCACTACTTGAACCTCTAAATGAACTGACTATTGAATCAACCACTGAGTCAATTGAACCAACCCAAATAGTTGAACCAAATACTGAACCAAACCGTCCAGCAGGACCTGAGGCTGAACCAAGCTCTAGAAGAACCAAGAAACCCAGACTCAATCACCCAACTGATCAAATTGTGGGTGATCAAACCTTAGGAGTCAGAACTAGGTCTTCCTTTAGAAATCTTAGTCAGATTGCACTGATTTCGAAAATCGAACCGAAGACTATAGAGGAAGCCTTACCTGATCCTGATTGGATCATAGCAATGCAAGAGGAGTTAGCCCAATTTGAAAGGAACCAAGTCTGGGAACTAGTACCTAAACCTGAGGGCAAATCCATTATTGACACTAAGTGGGTGTTTAGGAATAAGCTAAATGACCAAGGGGAAATAGTTGGAAATAAAGCCCGCTTAGTAGCTAAAGGGTTCAGTCAAATCGAAGGGTTAGACTATGACGAAACCTATGCCCCAGTAGCCAGACTTGAGTCTATTAGAATGTTGCTAGCCTTTGCAGCACATAAAGGATTTAAACTCTACTAAATGGATGTAAAATCAGCCTTTTTGAATGGGTTTATTAGGGATGAAGTCTATGTAGGACAACCCCCCGGTTTTGAGGACTTAGAAAAACTTGACCAAGTTTACAAACTCAATAAGGCATTGTATGGACTAAAACAAGCACCTAGGACATGGTATGAACGCCTATCGACCTACCTCATTTCTAAGGAATTTAACTAAGGATAAATTGACTCAACCCTTTTTGTTAAAACCGTAGAAAAAGACATCTTTATTGCCCAAATCTATGTTGACGATATAATTTTTGGATCCACCAACTCAAATTTCTTAAAAGAATTTGTAAAAATAATGGAAAACGAATTCGAAATGAGCTTAGTTGGTGAGCTCAACTTCTTTTTAGGATTACAAATTAAGCAAACTAGGGATGGAAATTATGTCCATTAATCCAAATATGCTAAGGAGTTAATAAAGAAATTTAAAATGGATAACTCCAAAAGCATAAGTACCCCTATGGCCACAAATGTAAAAATAGATAGTGACCCTAATGGTAAACCTGTAGACCTTAAACTATATCAAAGTATGATTGGTAGTCTACTTTACCATACATCCAGCAGACCTGATATCCTTTTCGCTGCAGGAATGTGTGTTAGATACCAAACCTGTGCTATACATAGGTACATTAAGGGCACCCTAAATGTAGGGATTTGGTATCCTAGGACCTCCACTTTTGACCTGTAAGGATACTCGAATTCTGACTATGCTGGTTGCAAACTAGATAGAAAGAGTACAAGTGGAAGCTGCCAACTTTAGGAAATAGTCTAGTCAGTTCGTGCAGCAGAAAGCAACACTGCGTAGCTCTATCCACAACCGAAGCTGAATATGTTGCTTTAGGAGAGTGTGTAGCACAACTCTTATGGATGATGCACACTCTTAAGGACTTCCAACTTGATTACACCCAAACCCAAGTCTACATTGATAATATAAGTTCAATTAATCTAACTAAGAACCCAATCCAACACTCTAGAACTAAACACATAGAAGTTAAACACTACTTCGTAAGAGATCATGTAGCCAGGGGTGAGATAGTCCTTAAGCATGTAGACTCCAAATCTAACTTAGCTGATATCTTCACCAAATCCTTACTTGAGTATGAGTTCAGCTCACTAAGAAGGCAGTTAGGGTTATGCTTGGTAGAATAGGACTGCTCTACTTATACTTCTTTTCAAAAAACTGTGTTATTTCTTAGTTAAGTTGAAAAATCATTTTTATTATTTTATTTAAAATGATTTTCCGACTTAGTTTTTTTTCAAAACTACCCCCCCTTTAAAACTAGGGCTTTTTCACAAATGGACTTACCCTAGGCTCTAACCCTTGAACTGCATGCACCTATAGATCTAGCAGCCAGCATCTCATAAGCACCTTAGGGTACTTTTGATTGATAACCTAGATTGGGTTGAGATGCTTAGGTCTATGCCTTGATTCAAGATGCTTTAAGTCAGTGCATCTGTAGTAATTGGGGCACTAAATACCAATTAAACAGTAATCAGGTTAAGTGTCAAGCTTAGAAAATCTAACATGATCAGATCACTTAACTTGACTAAATCTAGCGAAAGCTACTATTTATAACAGTTAGTAAGTAGCTAACTGGGTTAGACAGGACCTGAAAGAGAAAATTTAAATTGATTTGGTCCAGTTTTAGAATTGGTTCAGTACAACACCTTACTTTCATTGCTCATTTTTCCTACTATATTTTTTTTTATATATGGCAAAGGGGGAGAAATTGGAAAGGAAAGAAAGTTTTAAAAATTAAGGGGTTAAAAATTAATTAATTTTATTCAAAACTTTTTATCTCTTTTTTCAAAAAGTAAAGTAATTCAAAATCATTTTGGAAAAATTTTCTAAGTGTTATAAATTCAAAATTTTGCTTGAAATTTTTTCTAAGTATTAAAACTGCTTAAAATTTTTTCTAAGTGTTAAAATTTCAGAAATTGTTTTGAAAACTCTTTTAAGTACTTAACTTAAATTGTTTTGAAAATTCTTTTAAGTACTTAACTCAAATTGTTTTGAAAAATCTTTTAAGTACTTAACATAAATTGATTTGAAAATTCTTTTAAGTACTTAACTCAAATTGTTTTGAAAATTCTTTTAAGTACTTAACTCAAATTATTTTGAAAAATCATTTAAGTACTTAACTCAAACTGTTTTGAAAATTCTTTTAAGTACATAACTCAAAGTTGTTTTCAAAATATTTTAAGTAATTACTTTAAATTTTTCTGCTGCAAAATTTTCTAAGTTTCTCTTGAAAATTTTCTAAGTGCTAAAGCTAAATGTGTGGAAAAATTTTCTTAGTGCCCAACTCAAAATTTTTTTTTTGGGAAATTTTTTCTAACTTAAAAATCCCGTTATGAAAATTTTCTATGTATTGAAAACATGAAAAACTTTTCAATTTTAGAAACAAAGACTTAGAAACTATTTCAGAAACCCCATGAATGTTTGAAAAACTCATGGGGAGATTTCTTCCAGGAGGAGGATATTTAAACTGGTACTTTACCTAATTTTTGTTTAACTTAACTTTTTGAACCGGGTTGCCATAAATCAAAAAGGGAGAGATTGTTGGTGCAGGCAGCACCTAAGTCAAACCTGGGTTTTGATAATGGTAAAGGGATCAGAAGTTAAGATGTTATTGATGTCTAATTTGTTTACTAAGTGTGCAGGAAGAAGTCCTAGGTACACTAGAAAAGAAGTCCTGGCAAAGTGCTGGGCAAAGAAGTCCTGGTCGAGGACTGGGCAAGAAGACGTGACCAAAAGTCGGGCAAAGAAGTCCTGGTAGAGGACTGGGCACGAATTCCTGGCAAGGGGCTGGGCACCGAAGACCTGACCGGAAGTTGGGCACGAAGACCTGATCAGGTGGATCAGGCAAAAGTCCAACTGGAGGAGCTGGTTGGCAAAAGGTAAACTCTCCTGAGAGGAGTAGGTGAGGACGCGTTGCCCGTCGAGGGAATAGTAAGCGTCGGTTCGACCTAGGCTTCCATTTGGGAAATCCGAAGTCAGAACCAAGACAGCTACGGCTATAATTATTACATACTATGTTTTTGGGACTAACCTTAGTTGCAGGGTCGAAGGACTGATCGTCTGCAAGTGAAAGTTCTTCACTGGGCCTAGGCGCCCGAATGAAGATAGGTGCCCAAATGGGCTCTGGCGCCTGTAAGGATACGGGCGCCCAAGAGTGAAGGCAAATCCCAAATCATAGCTGTGAAGCCACTAAACCGAGGCGTATTAGGCGCCCGTGACCTATCGGGCGCCCTCATCAGCTCAGGCGCCCAAGAGGGAAGGATAAGCGTTGACCGAGCCCGCGGATAGGGATTCCCGGATCAAAGGGCATGTGTCAAGCGCCCCCAACCTATCAGGCGCCCGATAGAGAACTATAAAAGGGGCTTGACCCCAAGGATTCAACAACACAATTTATCAACGCTCCAAGGCTTTTCGTTCAAGCGCTACACCCCTGCAAACTCCGACTTCGAGATTCCACCGCTGACGATGACCCTCTGCTCCGAAATACGATCCACATTGGGCGTCGGTAATGAAAAGTATAGCTACTTTCATTTCTTGCAATATTCCTGTACTCAACTTGTAAACTATTTTGCGCGATTATAGTATTGCCCAAAGTAAACGGTCAGGGACTGTGGGCCTTGGAGTAGGAGCCGACCACGACTCTGAACCAAGTAAAAATCTTATGTTCTTGTGTGCATTTAATTATTTCCGCTGCGTTTTCGCTCTTTATTCTATCCGAAAAGTTTTAACGATATTCACACCCCCCCTCTATCGTTTTTCTCGATCCAACATATACCTAGCCGTTTACCTTGCAGTCTTCTATCTTATGACCCTCCCCTCCTGGACATCATGTGGGCGATGAGTTACCAAGACACGGAGTCACTAAGGCCTTGAATCAATCCTTCCTTTTCTCCTTCTCTTTGCGCCAAGTCACAAAACCCTAGGGTTAGGGTTTTGCTCCACCACCGGTTGCCCTTGAAGGAGATGATGATGTGGTCATGAGGATGAGCTCCTCTCCTTCACCACAGCCCACGCCACCCTCTCTATCTTCTTCCTATCTCCTGGCAGCAACACCACAAGGAAGAAGAGCTCTCGGCACCACCCTTTTCCGGCGACAAACGCCAAAATAAGTGATCTCTTTTCCCTCCTTATGCTATGATAAACTCATGCTTATGATTCATTATGTGTACATGTTGTATTCTTCCGTATGAATTTTGCGAGTAGGACAGGATCCTTACTAAGCATTTGTGCTTACTAGTTTATGTGTTGTCTTATGCTGCAGATAAGGGTATGGGACACTTAAACTAAAGGAAGAGGCAGGAGGGATGAAGATGTGTGGGGTGGTGGCTCGGGAAAGAAAGATTCTTATATCTACTTTACTATGCTTATGTTGATGTTTCCTTGATAATGAATGTTAGTGATTAGGGTTGGTACTCTTGAATGTTAGTGATTACACTTGGATTACTCTTATACTCGATTATGTTTGATTATGTTGTGAGTTGAACTACTTGTGAACCTATCATGTTATAGGATAACTCTTGATTAAGATATTTCACACGATGTTCTAGACTTCCTTTAGACTCAATCTTATGAACTGTTATTATGCATGGAAACCTATGACTATGCTTCTAAATGATGTTCTAGGATGTAAATTCATGATGCCTTGCAATGGAATGTATAACCTATGCACCTACCATGTTCTAATCATTAAAGCATGATATCTGATTGGCATGCACTGACTAGTATGCTTAGCACTTGTAAATATCACTTGATAGTTTTAAACATGCATGCTCAGTAATTAGTCCTTGCACTTTTGCTTTTTATTTTATGTTAAAATTATATGATTGATTGTACGTAACCCCGCCCCGAGAGTAGATATAAAGGTGGGCGTTACAGCCACAATCAAAGAAGAGGACTCCTCTTCGCCCCTTGCACGTTCTCAGAAGAAGCTGAGGAAGAAGGAAGCCAAAAAGAAGGAGATGAAGGACTCCCTCACTCCTCCAATGCCGGTGCCGACTCCTACCCTTTGCGCCACCAAGCTTTCCTTTCTCCCTCCTTGCAGCACACCACCAAGGGATGGAGGAAGCTCCTCCCTTGCTCTGTGATCCGCAGCAACCTCGAATGAGAGAAGAAGAACTCAAGAGGAAAAGGGTCGAGCCCTTCTCTTCCAATGGCCGTCGGCGCCCAAGGGTTAGAGAGGAGAAGAGAGATTAGATTGTAAGGGAGAGAGATGGGGTTTATATATATGGGTTTTGTTATGATTAATTGGAAAAATTTTCCAATTAAATATGGATTGATTCCAAAAATTTATATAGAATAATTCCTTAATTAATCCAAGATTAATTCCTTTAATTATTCCATTTAAAATTTTATATAGAATAATTCCTTAATTAATCCAAGATTAATTCCTTTAATTATTCCATGATTAATTCTTTAATTAATCCAGATTAATAAATTAATTAATCCCAAATTAATTCCTTAATTAATCGGCCTTATATCATGACTCTTATGGGGCTTTATTGGTCTATGATAGGGACCATGAGGAGGAGTTGGTTCTTGGCCCGCTAATGGATCTAAACGCGATCCATTAATGGAGATCCATTCCACTAAAGGATCCCATTGTACTTCCTCACCAACCCCCATATTTTCATATGGGCTCCACCTATTACGAGTCGTCCATCTCCCTGTGTTTATGATATCATATGCCCGATAATTAATTTAATTTACTGATAATTAAATTAATTATCTTTTTGATCCTTGATTAGTACCACTCAACCTTTTCGACATACTGGACCATGGTCCACTTGCAAGATTTGGCATGACGATCCTTTTGAGCTCACCAAGGGGGCATCATCACCCTGACTCACCAGGACATGGATGCCGTCAATAATCAATGGCACATTATATTATTAATATTATTTCCCAACTTACCAGGCTTATCGATCTAACAGAATAGATCTCGCCCATTGGTAAATCAAAGAGATAACTATTAATAATATATGCCCGTCATTATTTTGGGATTTAGAGATCGTACTGCATAATATTATCCGAGGTCTAATCTAATTTACTAACTCAGTATAAAAATTGGATGACCTCTATTTTGGTCCTACTCAATGTACACAAAGTACACTAGTGTAATCCTATGGTTAAGATAAACCACACCTGATTACACTACAACCATCCCGATGGTTTGTCCAACGCCATCTTGGTTGTCAACCTCTTTCTTATGCTTCGACAAGGAACTTGATAACATGATATTTTGTGCGATATCACACACCATGTTATCTACAATGCCAAGCATTAGACGTTTAGTGCACATACTAATATAAACATGCACTGTGTGATTTTCTGATTCTCTTTACAATGTAGATGTATCCTAACCAAAAGGCAAGACTTTTAGTATACATCCTATCAATTAGGATGTATACTAAAATCCTAGCTTTTGTATGGACATCTATATTTTGAATGAGAATCACATGATCATTGTTTGCATATTTATATTGGTTATTTATGTGTATATTGTCTAATACTTTACATTGTAGATAACATGGTGTGTGGTGTCGCACAGAAGATCATGTTATCAGTCCCTTGTAGGGTATAAGTAGAGGCTCACAACCTAGATGGTTTTGGACAAACCATTGGCATGGTTGTAGTGTAATTTGGTATTGGTTTATCTTGACCATAGAATTACACTAGTACATTTTGTGTGTATTGAGCAGGACCGATATAGAGGTGATTCAATTTATACTAACTATATAATTAAATCAGACCTCAATTATAATGGAGTACATATTCTTAATCCCGATATAATAACGGGCACATGTACTTAATATTTTTTTCTTTGATTTACCAAAGGGCGAGATTTATTTATTAAATCGATAGGCATGGTAAGTTGGGAAATAAAATTATTTACATGGTGTGTTGTTGATTATAGAAGGAAATCGTGTCTTGGTGAGTCAGGTTGATGATATCCCCTTGAGGAGCTCATAAAACTCGTAATGTTAAATCCTGCAAGTGGACTTTGTCTGACATGATGATAAGGTTGAGTGGTACTACTCATAGAGTTAGATATTAATTAATTAAATTGTCAGTAATTTAATTAATTAATGGACATTCGATATCATAAACACGGGGAGATTTTGTACACATAATAGGTGGAGCCCATATTTAAATATGGGGGTTGGTGAGGTAGATCAATGTTGATCCTTTAGGTGTCCAAGACCCAACTCCTCCCCATGGTCCATATTATAGCGTATATATATACCGCATGTAGTCATGATACCAAGACACAATCAAGAGAACCAAGCCTTAGGTTTTTTCACTCCCTCTCCTTCTCTCTCCTAGGGATGGGCGGCGGCAAGGATAGGGTGAAGGGGAGGCGGCAAGAGTCTAGGGAAGGAAGAAAGGTTTTGATTCCTCTCTTCTTCTCTTCCTCTCTTGGCTTTCTCTTCTCTCTTCTTGGGCGTGCGGCAAAAAGGAGACATAGGAGTGGTTTGGTCAGCGCAACCCATAAGAGAAGTAATCTTCTTTCTTCTTTGGTTGTTGGCGTCGCAAGCAAGGGGCGGGAACCGGGTGGCTTGGGTTTAGGGAAAGAATCCTTTCTTTCTCTTCTTCCTCTTCCTCTTCATCCTCTCTTCATCCTTTGGGCTGACGCAAGAAGGATCTTTCCTTCTTTGGTGGTTGGCGCAAGCAAAGGAAGAAGGTGTTCTTCCTTTTGATGGTTTGCTCAAGCACAAGAGGTGAAGAAGGTGGTGTTGGTGACTTCAGTTCTTGGAAGATCATCACCTACTCTACGTCCAAGAAGAGGTTGGGTCATACAACAGAAGATCGCAAGGTAAACATGAAGGTATATTTCTTATTTTGGTTCCTTTGATCTTGTTTGATTATGTTTGATTATTGTTAATTATTGTATGATTAATTATTGTCATGGACCTCGATGATAAATATAATAAACGGCAATCCACTAATCGTCTATTCCACGGCTAATCGGTTGGGTTCCTATATGAAGACTTTGTCCTTACTCGTAAGGTTGGATCACCCATAATTTGGTCAGTTGGGGGATTTAGTTTGGGTTTCTTAGATCTCCTAGAACTTGGTTCAGCCTTAGGTCTAGCTGGTAGGTTTTGGGTTGGAGCAGGTTCAACAACTTGAGTTGGTTCAGCTATTGGTTCGATTATTGGTTCAATTGTTGGTTCAATTGTTGGTTCAATTTCATCTTGATCTTGCTTCGAAGTAGTTAGATTTAATGAATTGGTTAAGTTGATTGAGTTGGGTTTTGTTATAATTTCTTCATCAAATATAACATTCATGGTTTCTTCAATTTTAAGGGTATGTTTCTCATAGACCCTACATGCCTGACTCGTGGTTGAGTACCCTACAAAAATCCTTGGGGTTGATTTTGATTGAAATTTTCCTATGTAGTTTTTTGCATTTAGGATATGTACCTTACACCCAAACACCCTTATATAATATAAGTTGGGTATTCTATGGTAATAGATTTCATAAGGTGTTTTATTATGTCTTTTATTTATTAGAACCCTATTCTGAATATAACAAGCGGTGTTAATCGCCTCTACCCAAAATTGATTAGATAAGCTATATTCGTTGAGCATGGTCCTGGCGGGTTCCTGAAGGGTTCTATTTTTTCTTTCAACTATCCCATTTTGTTGGGGGTTCTTGGGCAGGAAAATTCGTGAATATAGCCATTTATTTTACTCACCTCATTAAACTTTTGGTTTTCAAATTCTTCCCCATGATCACTTCTTGTTCTTTTAATTTGATTATCTTTTCGATTTTCTAGTATTTTGTATATGTTGTTAAATGATTCTCTTTGGTTTATAAAAACCTAACCCAGGTAAATCTAAAATAATCATCAATAATTACTATGCAGTATCAATTTTCGCTTAGTGACTTGGCTTTATGAGGATCAAATATGTCTAGGTGTAAGAGCTCAAGTGTAACGCCCCAAATTTTCCTCTCTAGCGTGGTAATAATGGAACATGTGGCCAAGAATAATATTATGAATTTAGTGGAAAAAGTTGTCAATAAAGAAATGTTAGGCATTATCTTGACATGTAGTGGATGTGAGATAATTATGCTTAGGTATTATATTTAATGTTATGCTTGAGTATCTTACACATGTAAGAATGAATAATGATATGCATATGCATGTGTATGAATTAAATAAGTAGCATTCTATAGGTGGGCTTTGGTTATGCGGGCTTAAAAAAAATAATAAAAGGAAGAGAAAGCAAAAAGAAGAGGAGGTGCCAAGGATTAAACCTTGGACCTCAAAGAAAAGCCAAGGCTTAAGAATGCATATGTAACCAATTCACCCAACAGGGGAGCGCTATTAGGACGAGATGGGAAATCGTAGATGAATAGAAGATAAGTGAAGAGACACATGAAAATGAAGAGGCACTATTGAAAGAGGTGGTTACCTTTTCACTCCCTATAAAAGAGCATGGGGAGAGAAATGCCCAAGGCATTTTCGGCCACAAGCCCTCCCCTTTCTTCTCACCAAGCCTTCCCTCTTCTTCCTCTCCCTCACTGAGACCTAGGGTCTCGTTGCAGCCCAAAACTGAGCCCCACAAACCGGATGAAGAAAAGGAGAAGAACAAGAGGAGTACCAAGCCTAAGAGCCTCTTTCTTCTCCAAAGTCTAGAACACCTTTTTGAATTTTTTTTAGCGCATGAGGTAAGACTCTCTCACCTGCAACATAATAGCCTCGAATGTGTATTTATGATCCCTTATGTTTGCTTGTGATGTTGGGTGGAAAGAATTGAAGAAAGGCCATGTTGTGTGTTTCGGTCAAGGGAGGTTTTCTCCTCTTTTGTTATGTTTAAGTTTAGATGATGATTCTACATGCTTATTGCTACCTTCTTATAGTAGATGAATGATGAATACATGATGTTGAGTGCCTTTCATGATGTAAACGACTTAGAACCTCTCGGCCAAGTGGTGGAGATGGGTAGATGTATGTGTATGGACTAGGGTTTGATTCTATGTGAATTTTCCCTTGCTTATGTAATGTTTTATGTCAAGAAAACTGTGGAATCAATGCCTTATTAAATCTATGAGTTTCGGCCAACAACTAGGTAGAGGGCTAAAATAGGTCCAAACTACAAATCATGTACCTAAACTAATGATTAGTGAAGTCTACACTACCCTTATACTTACAAATGATCTCTTATGCAATTGTTTTCATGTTACATGCATTTTTATGCTATAATACCATAACTATGAATTTCGGCTAGCATCTAGAATGAGGACTAAAATAGGTCCAAAATACAAATCATGTACCTAATCTAATGTTTAGTGAAGTCTAGACTACCCTTATACTTGTAAATGATCTCTTATGCAATTGTTTCCATGTTACATGAATTTTTATGCTATAATACCCTATCTATGAATTTCAGCCAGCATCTAGAATGAGGACTAAAATAGGTCCAAACTACAATCATGTGCCTAAACCAATGTTTAGTGAAGTTTAGACTACCTTTCTACTTGTAAATAATCTCTTGTGTGAAGTGTGCACTTATTTCAATGTTATAGGAATTTTATGCTATGAAACCCTACCTATGAAGTTTCAGCCAGCATGTATTAAGATAGGAAAAGAAAGCTAAAACCAATGTTTTACCTTGATTAAGACAAATATGTTACATGAATGATGTGTTGATAAGACTAGCATGATGTTTGCTTCACTTGCATGTTTTTAAAGAAAGATCCTACATTGTCATGCTATTTATGGGAATGATTGTGCCATGAAAGTGTGCCTATACTCATGAATAATTGAATGTCAATAGTACATTCATTATGAAAGAATGAAAAAGGAAAGAACGCATGTATGTATTTTACTTTAAAGTATGGCTTGTACCGGATCTTGAAAAAGATCCACGGTTCTGGACTACCGAAGTTGTCCATAGGTTGAATGAAAGTAGGCCTAGTAACCTTAGTAGGTCGAGACTAGCTATCTCGCATCTATTTAGGGATGCGCGCAAAGAAAGAATGGGTACAAGTTGGGGACCCCAATAAAAATGATGTATGCTTATGTTAAAGTATTACTTATTATGTTTTCTAAAGAGCATCCTAAATGTTTTTGCAATGCATATGTTTTATGTTTATATGCATTCATGTACCTTATGTGCCTTATGAGTTTTATGCTATACATGAGATGTTATATGTCTTTCAAATATACGTGACATGTGGATTTAGTGAGTAGGAAAGAGCTTACTAAGTTTCATACTTATAGTTAATTGCTTATGTTGCAGATCAACATAGAAAGTTCTAAAGGAAGGGAAGCTGCAGGAAGGGCTCGTGTGTGTGGTGGTGACTTGGCTGATCGATCCATTTTAGTGCCATTATAGACTTTGCACTTATCTTTATAAGAAAACATGCTTTACTACCTTATACTTGATACTTGTTAACTCTTTTGGAATTTATTTAATGCATGGATGCTACTAGATACTATATGATCTTCATACCCCCTTCTTGTTGCATGTGTTATAGTTATGTTTTATTTCCGCTGCAATGCTTAGATTCATATGCAATAATATGCGTAAGTTAAGTAGCAAGAAAAATGTAACTTGCTGCCTTAACGGTAAGGGGCTGGCGTTAGAGTATGGTATCAGAGCAGTTTGTCATCTCACTACACACACATCAAGCCTACATCTTGCCGCTTCCAAGTAAGATCTTACCTTACATAATTTATGTTTGCTTATGTTTACTTATGATAGGAATGTTCATACAAGTAGATGTGATACCCTATATGGTTCTAGAACGATAAAGAATGTTTATGACTAAGTATGCAAATACAAAATTATGGAACCATGTTTTTACCTGGGAATGGAAACCTAGGGTAGTACCTTACCGTACCTTATAATGAAAAAGATACAAATGCATGCATATACATCAAAATGATGAAAATGATAAATAACCTTATACTATCTTATTGTTGTAAAATGTTTAAACAACAGAGCAAGAAGACTACAATGTAAGAACATCTAAAAAGGGATATTAGTAGAATAAAAATATTTTTCTTGTACGTAATATACATAAGTGATAGATAATAGGAGAAAATGACAGTGTTGGAAGATTAGCACTAGAATTAAGAATAGAAATAATGAGTATAAATCTATAAACATTTAATCCGAACTAAACTAACTTAATTGATCACTAGGTTGAACCCTAACTTAAATAGGCTTATGTGAAGCAACAACAGTAATACCTACAAATCGATCAGACCTGTAGCATAAGTAATTTAAACCGCTGAAGTAAAGGGAACTTAGTGACTTTAGGTACTTCTTTTTGTGCATATATTTGTGAATTGAAAAAAAAGAAAACTAGTTTATTACCGGTTTTCATCATTTTTTGTGCTGACTATGTCATTTTTCAATTCCAGATGTCGCATGAGATGTGAACTACGACTCGTGGCTATGAGCGATGTCGTGAGCTAATGGAGCAGATAGAAAAAGTTGACTATAGTCCGATTCTTGGAATCCAAGGCAACATAGGAAAATTGGATCGATTATTTTGGAAACTCGAGCAGGAAGAGTTCCCAATCTTGGATTACTATAGAATTGGAGCACTGATTCGTTCATTGCCAAAGCGTGCGAGAGAAGTTGCACATCAGATATGGGGGCATCATGAATGTCGTATCTCATATACTGAGTTATGTAGGCAGCTTCTTCGCCATGAGTTTCCGGAGGATCTAGAAGATTCTGAGGAAGATCCCGAGTGTAACACCCCAATAATTTTCATGAATTATTAGGAATTTTTCTGAATTTTCTAGCAATTTTTTGAAATAAAAATAAAAAGAAAAAGGAAAGGGTCGAGCGGAGGTTCGATCACGCGACCACGTGGCAAGCCGGTCCTTAAGCGGACTCAGCTAGCCAGAAGGTTGGAGGGTATCAAGCAAAGAAAAGGATGGATTGAAATTATGTTATAGTTGAGTAAGCCCTTTTCATGAAGAGGTGTTTCAACTTCCGCTTAAGTTGCGTTAAATCCCCTTTAGGGATTGGCGTCGGCGTAAACAGGCAAGGGGGGCTGCAAAAACAGGGAGAAAGCAAGGGTTTTCTTCCTCCCTCTTCTTCCACTTGAGTAGAGAACCTAGGGTTCCTTCCCTAGGGCCAAGGAGTGAAGTTTTTCGCAAGGAAGAGAAAAGGAGTCCTACGCTAGGGTTTTTTTCTATATACTTAGTGAGTTTTCTTCAAGCAAAGGGGGGTAAGTAGATCACTCACCTGCAATAGAAGTAGTTTCGTCATGTATTTCTCGTTGTAGAACTATGTTTTGTGATATAAGTGCATGCTTTAAGACTATTTTAAATTGGGTGTCTAAGTATCTCAAGAAGACATATTTCTTATTATAAAACTTAAACTTGAGTAGGTTTTGTGTATGTGAATCTAAGCATGATAAGACCAAGTTCATGAAAAGTCCCAAAAATGAGTTTTGGGTTAAGGGCACGCAATGTGCTCGATGAATGTTCCAAGTAAGAAAAGTAAAGGTTTATAGTGCCAAATTTATGGAAAAAGATAAGAGAGCTTGATAAGGATAAATATTATGAGTAAGAAAGTATTTTACTTTTGTAAAGTGACATGTACAGGGCAAATGAGAGGCCCACATAAAGTAGAAAGAAGCTCTAATAGGGTGCGAGGCTAGCTACCCCGAAACCTACTAGGGATGCGTGCATTGGTACATTGATTCCAGGTACAATGTCGAGGCCTAGAAAGTTGATTATTATTTTGAAGTATATGAGTATATGTAAGTGTTTTCAGTTAAGTACATGTTTTGTTATATATGTTAACATTGTTATGTTACAAGCATGTTAAAAAGCAAGAGCAAGGAAGTTAGTGATTTAAAGTATGGAAACGTATAAGTATCAAGTCTCAAAAGAAATCATGAGCATGTTAAGTTTGCAAGTGTTTTAATGAAAGTAAATGTTTTCAAGCATGATTGAGCACGATAATTATATGAAAGTTCCCTTGTGCAAGTATTTCCAAGTGCATGTATTTTGAAGCTAGCATTCTTTGGAAAGAGCATGTTTGTCATTGATCGCATGGATTTGTGAGTTAGGATTTACTTACTAAGCAAATCACTTATTAGTTGCATTTCCTTCTATTGCAGATAAAGGTAATGAAAAAGCATAAGCTAAGGAGGCCAATGGGACTTGCATTGATGTTCAGTGGCGGCGGAACCGTGGGGGAGATCTTTGGGTTAAGTCTTATAGATACTTGTGGTTGGTGTTTTGGATTGGTAGAATGTAATGTTTTTGTTTAAACCTTGCATAGAGACAAAGTTGAGTACAAACTCTAGTATAGATTCCATATGTTTTGATAGTTTATTAAATTCCGCAGAGATCCTAATTTCAAGTTAATGGATTTGTTTTGGGTTACTAAGATGCTTATAAAACTAGTATAGAGTATAGATTTGGAGTTATTTATCTATATGCCTTGGAAGTGTATGAATTATGGACCCTTGAAAGTATTTCCCAGGTCTGAAACTGCAGCTATTCAGGCGTGCCAGTTGACTGGTTCAGATACCAGTCCACTGACATATCGAACAGAACCCTTCTGTTCGATGCACCAGTCGACTGCCAAGAGGCCAGTCGACTGGTGCCGCGCATAGAGAGTTCTGTGGCTGACATCAGTCGACTGGCCTTCTATCAGTCGACTGGTGCCATTGGAAAAAAAATGTTTCAGAGCAAGTTAAGGGAAGTCATGTAGTTGTAACCTAAGGCTAAGGATAAGGTAAAGTTAAGGTTAAGTAAAAGTGACGTCTGCCTTAAGAGGGAGAGAATTCGGGTCGTCACAGAGTGGTATCAGTGCAAAGTTTCCACCCTTCCACCACACTGACATCAAGCATCAATCCTGCCGCCTGCCAAGTAAGAAGTTCACATGTTGTAGTTTTGTATGCTTTTCATTATTGACTGCTAGTATCAGTAAGTGCATGATGATAAGGAAGTATGTTAGTATTATTATATGCTAATATGTGCATGGAGATAATGAAGTAAGTTAGTAAGAGATAATGAGCTTTTATTTTCTTTACACTATAGAGTAAGAAAATGGCATGAGGACGTCCCAGAATTGTCCGAAATGAGGAGCAAGATCCTAGAAAACAGGAGTCAACGGAGTCAGTACCACCATCATACCTTCAAGGAGTTGTAACGACCCGGAAAATCTCTTCAATATTTTCTTTAAAATATTGATCATGTCTAAATAGTTTTGAAGGAGTTTAGAGATACTAGTACGAATCTTAGCCTAATTATCCATAATTTCTCATTTAAATTGAGAAGCTAAGTACTAATGGGCTTTTCTAAGACCATGGTTATTAGTGGATTTTAGGTGAAATTTAATATAAATATAAATGGGTTTTAATTAGGAACATTAGCATGATCATGGGGGATTTTTGGGGAATTTTAGAAAATAATATAAAAATAAAATAGAAAAATAAAGTGCATGCACCAAGGATTGAACCTTGGACCTATGGTACCACCATGCATGTACTAACCAATTCACCTAGCAAGAGAGTGCTAGTTGTAACACCCCAAATTTTAAGGTAATATCATGACGATGTATGAAAAATGTTTATGATAAAATGATATAAATTTCATACAATCACATTCTGTGAAATGTCATGAAACTATTTTTATAAATAAAATGTCATGAATGCATGAAATATTATATTCATGAAATATTATTATCATGAAATATTAGCATAAAATATTATATTCATGAAATATTATTATCATGAAATATTATTATCATGAAATATTATCATGAAATATTATATTCATGAAATAGTATTATCATGAAATATTATGAATATTATGAAATTTCATGATGGGCTTGGTCTAATGGGATTTGATATTAATTAGTGCAAATTGTGATAAAAAGAAGAAGTAGAAAGGAGGAAGCAAGGATTGAATCTTGAACCTCCTAGTTGCACTCACCATGTCATAACCAATGAACCAAGCAATATTTCTTGTAGAGAGAATAAGAAACATTCTCGTTAAATCGAGGGAAGCGAAGAGACATGCCTCTTCATGAGAAGAGTATAAATAAAAGAGGGGGAAAGGAAGTTACACTTCCTCTTCTTCTTCCCCACTTCATTTTCGAAAATCAAGACGAACCCTCTCCCTTGCATTTTCGAAAAAAGAGAACAACACACCCTAGGGTTCTAACCCTAGGGAATTTGGAAGGAAGAAGACCCTCCAAGACCTTGCCCTCTACTAAGTCCAAGGAGCCCTAGAGAAAGTTTGAAGAAAAGGATTTTCACATACCCTCCAAGTGTAGGGTACCCTACGGTTTAAGAGAAGGTGAAAATCCAGCGTTAGGATGTAAGTGTCCTCTCGCCTGCAACATAATTGCTATTGAATGGTTGCTTGTTTCATCCTTTTGAAAATTCACAAGAACTTCCCTAGTGGAAGTTTCGGCCACCCCTTGTAAGGGGTCCAAGAGAAGGTTTTTGATCAAACTTTGATGCATGCTAGTACCCCTAGGAACTTTATACTCATATGTGATGTTTCCAAATTTTTGGAAGGACAAAAAAGTAGGGTTTGGTACCCTACAAGGTTTCGGCCACCACCAAGCCTTGGGTCTTGGTTACTTTTTGTTGCATGAGGAGATCCCTAGGAACTTAGGGTACCTATGTATGATGACTTTCCATCGTGTTGTGATAACAAAAATTAGGGTTTAGCCACCATGCAACTTTCGGCCAAGAGGAGAAAGGCTGAGGGGTTTTGGGTTGTTTGCTGTCCTATTATGTTTCCATGATTAGTAGTGTAGATAAAATGTTTGTGTGAATGTTTGTGTGAAGGTTGGATGTCAAAAAAACCTAGCCTAGCCATTTTACATCATTCGGCCACCCCTTGTAAGTTAGGGTTAGTGGAAGCTAACCCCACTTTGAAGTATAAAACATGTTTCAATTGTTAACATGAAGTACACTTGAGGTGTTTGTAGAAATGCATGAATGAATGCTTGATTGAAAAACCAAAAGAACTCCCTACCCTTGACTTTAGGCCAACCATGGTTCTAGGGTTGGGAAGTATTTAATGAAACCATGAAGCATGCTACCACTTATATGATGTGTGTATAATTTATGTGACCTACCTTGTTAGGTATAAAAGCATGCCTTATAGCCCATGGGGCACTCTTATGACGTGAACATGATGTGGTTGATAATATGCTTAAAAAGGGATACTCTATTGAAACTGGGATCAAGAGCACCTGAATGTGTGGTGTGTCCCTAGGGGATCAAGAGCACCCTTGATGAGTGGTGTGTCCCTTTAAGATGTGATTAGGAGTACCTTTAGGCATATACATATATGAGTAATTGCATGATAAATTACATTACTTTGAAAGTTGTGTACCCGACTCGGAAGGGGGTCGTTAAACAAATCCAATGTGCATGTTAACTGAAGGTCATGGCATTGGTAGGACGGAAGGGTCCTGCTCTAATTAGATTGGTGGCTCGCTACCCCAATTTATTAGGGAACGTGCTTGATGTGGTACTACAACTGGGCCCTGGATGATATTGTATTTTTAAGTACTTACCTTTATGGAACCTTTTGAAAAACATTTTCTCATTATGTGATAATCTTGTTCTGTAAAGTACTTAGAGATATTTGATGTGATGTTTATGATGCTTGATGAGATGCTTATGATGCTTATAATCTTGTTCTACCTTGATTATTGAGTAGCATGATATGATGTATCGATATGGTTTTGCGAGTAGCATGATATGATGTATCGATATGGTTTTGCGAGTAGGCCCGGATTCTTACTAAGCATGTTTTGCTTACTAGTTCATGTTGTTTTTCTTATGTTGCAGATAGCGGTAAGAAATACTTGAACTAAAGGAGGAGGCAGAGGGAAAGCTAGAGGATGTGTGTGGTGATGGCTCGGGAAAGGATGAAAGATTCTTATCTACCTTAATTTTTGTCTAGAATCTAAACTGCTTCCAATAAAAGATTGAAATTGTATTATTATACTCTGAATGTGTGATGATTATGACTACTCTACTGTTGATTAAGTTAGAGATATGGAACCTATGTCATGTTAGATAACACTATCATTAATGTCTAATTCTTGTAGTATGCATGCTAGGTAAAATGCTAGATATTTACTATTTCCTGTTGCTTATGAATGCTTCTCTTGCATGTGTCTAAGACTAGATAACTCTTGCTATATTCCTATGTTTTATCTTGTTCAAACCATGTTTAGATCAGTAAATTATGAAGTTAAATGATCTCTCTCTATTATGTTGTAATTGCATGGATGATATGAAAAAAAAACCTTGCTTGGTAAATTAGTCTTTAATAAGCCTGCTTACTATACTTCTTGTATTATAATTGTTTTCTACTGGTTATACATGCTTAGCATGATAAATGATATGAATGTATGGACCCGTAACCCCGCCCTAAGGGTAGATATAAGGTCGGGCGTTACACTAGTAGAGGATGAAGTGGATTTTGGTTAAGGCTTAGGGAAAATGAAGAGTCATCAAGGGAAGAGACGCCATGACTCTTCACTTGCCCTCCATAATGTGGTATAAAGGTGGCATGGGAGTTTCATTTTCCCTTCTCTTCTTCATTTCTTCCTCTTCCTCCTTGCTCTAGCCGAAACCCACTGGGTTCTTCCCTTAGGAAAATTTTCCACCAAGGACTCCATCTTGAAGACTCAAGGCTCTCTTCTAGGTTACGAGGGCTAAGGAGAAGTTTGGAGTCAAGACGGTTCTTTCTATTTCTTTATTCAAGGATTTAAATCCAAGATAAGGGAAGGTAAGGCCCCCTCACCTGTGGTATGATTGCTTCCAAATTATTTATCATGATCTATGTTTTTATTGGAATGCTATGTTGAAAAATCCATAGTTAGGGCTTGTGATGATTTCGGCCAAGCAAGGTTTTGGGCTAAAAAATCATGTTAAAGACCTCTCTTATGTTTTCAAATGTTTACTCTATTAGTAATATGAGAGAAGTGTCCTAAGGCAATCGCCTTATGATTGTAATCATTTACTTTAATAAATAAAAATTCACTATTTGAGTATACATGTTTGTGTATCTGATTGGGATCTTAAACTCATTTATTGAATGCCCGCAATACAATTCACAGCATGAGAGAATTTGTGATGGAATCACAACTAGTGATTATCTCTACATGTGCAATTGTGAAGTATTGAAAATATCCCTAGTCGATGAATTGATAAATACGGACACTGTCAATTCTGTTGAGACTAGCATGGGTTATTCTCTAATCAGCTGATTCTCACTGGTTGGTGACATTGGGATGTCCGGAGATAAACATGGATGCTAGTTAAGGGAACTAGTTCATTGGAGTGACTGGCTATAAAACTTCACATGGTAGTCTACATATAGACATGTCAGTGAAGTTCTTACTGCAGCTTAAGTACGATGTTCCTTTGACTTGCGGTGTTCAAGTCATCTTGGTCATGGAGACTTATGCTTTAACATCTTAAGCAAGCATCTCCAAGGAGGTGTGGACCCAGGATGGTTGGGTATAAGCCGAAGTGCCCGAAGATGTTTGAACAGCCTATAAAGGATTCACCACTCCTTGCGAGGGGATGTATACCCAAGGCCTATCGTCGGATTGTTACTCAAAGCCTCTGGCCAGAGCATGACATGTTCAGAGTATGAGTCTCTGAAATACATGAGAGTAATTAGAATACATTAGACGAGAAAGACATTACTTGGGCTAGGTGTGACGTAGTCAGCCTAGTGGGGACTGACACACACAGACCATGTCCTGAACCAAATGAGTATAAGATGGTGAAGGGAATGAGGCATGATTCATTAGAGCTGCTGAAGGGTTTCAGAATTATTTCTGAGGTCAACCGTTGATCTTTCGATTAATTGGGGATCATGATGTACTACTAGGTGCCACTCATGATCGTTCTATAATTGATGAATTATAGACGACCAACATAAATCGAAAGCGTATTTAGTCACACGCACTACGAGTAATCCGAGGGATTTAAAACGAGTTGAAAATTGGATTTTCCAATCAAGAGAAATAAGTCGAAACTGAATTTATCAGAGGCGCATCGGAAGCTTAAAATGGCTAAGTCTTTTGAAGGCTTATTGGGCGAATTAAATGAGTTTAATTCGCGAGGAGGCGGCTTGGTTTGGCCGGCCAAAGAGGGTCCCCACCCTCTTTGGTTTGGCCGGCCACCACATGGAGAGAAACCAATTTATTTGGTTTAAATTATAAAATAAATCAAGTGCGATTTGTTTTATAAAATTATGGATAAATAAATTGATATATAAAGAAATTTATATAAAGAGATTTATGTAAAGAAATTTATATAAAGAAATTTATAGAAATTTATTCTTTTTGTGGAAATTAAAATGAACTATGTATTGGTTTAATTTTATTTATAAAATCAATTATGAATTGTTTTTTCCATGATAAGAAAAATTTATATAATAAATTTCTTATAAATTTTATTCCATAATAAAAGGAGAGATGAGTTTGTTTTATTATAGATTTAGTTATAATAAAACTTAGCATAACGGAATAATTCATAAGAAAATTTATAGGATAAATTTCTTATGAAAATTTATTCCGTTAAGAGGAGACTTGGCGATGGAGAGGCTACTATATAAAGGAACCAAGGCAAGCCTTGAATTCCAATTAATCAAGAGATTATGAAGTTCTCTCTCTCTCATTCTCTCCCTCTCTCTCTAGGGCTGGCGCCCACCCTTTCTCTCTCTAGGGCCGGCGCCCCTTTCTCCCTCTAGGGTCGGCGCCAACTCCCTAGCCGTGAGCCACCACCAAGACGAAGCGGGTCGCGACTCCTTCCTTCCTTTGCGGAATCTTGATTCCGTTACTTGGTGGTTAGTTTCCATATCTCTCTCTTGATATTCTAGTTGTGTCTTTGGAGAATCTAGTAGTTCTTGTCGGCACAAAACTCGTGGCTTTGCGTAGTCATCCCGAAGAGAACTCGGCGTGGACACGAATAGAGGCGAAGCTTCCAAGGGACGCTACGGTTGGATCTCGTCCCTTTCTTCGAGTTACGCTAGGTACAAAGTAAATTAGTTTACTTTTCTGCAAAATTTTAATTTATGATCATGTCCACACATCATAAGGTCGCATGCTAGATACGTGGTTAAAAATAATTTGAGAAATTATTTATTCTAATTCTTCCGCTGCACGTAAATATTTTAAAATTTACGAACTCGTATCCTTGTCAACATGCACCCGATCCCAACATACTCATGATAGGTTAAGCATAAAAGTATGATTTTGGAAGTTTTTGTAGCACCCCAAAACCCCCCTAGGGTTTCGGCCACATCAAGGTTAAAGGGCTAGGGTAAACTCCAACCTTTCCAAGCATGATTAGTATGTTTCCTATGATATCTTATGGGTAATAATGGTGATTTATATGAATTTTCCAATGCGCTTATTATCCCTCTAGGGTTTCGGCCAACTCATGGTTTGGGCCCTAGGACTTAGGGTTAAATCCAACCAAGGGTTCAAATGGATTCTATGGCATGATATGTAAGGTATGGGATGTTAATCATGACCTAGGTAAATTTTCTATGCCCTAATGGTACCTTAGGGTTTTCGGCCAAGACCCAAAGCTAGGGTTTGAAATGGGCTAAGGTCTCAAGGATACATGTTTATAAGTTATCATGATGTAAGTACATAGTTAAGCATGATGTAAGGATCTTTATATTACTAAAATCTTAGTTTATGTATTATGTAACATGACCTTGTATGTTAGGTTCTATGTTATGCTTTATTCATGAATATTTAGATCATATAGCATGATATGTAATGAATGTAGGGGTATGTTAAGTTAAATAGAATGATACATGTAGAAGGTTAAATGCTTATATTAGATGTATGTGTATGAAGGTCGATGCATGTTCTACGATGAATGCCATGTACTTAAGAAGTATGCATCATGTTTATATGTACCTTACCATGCATGCTCTATGATGGATACTAAGATTATGTATGCTAGATGAAATGTATCATGTATGAATTGCATGTTTATTTATGTACCATGATTATGCAAGCTTTATGAACCAAGATAATATTTATGCCTGGAAGTATGAATATGTATGTATGTCATGTTTTTTTTTATGAAGAAAAGAATATGGATAAAGATGATGGTTATGCCTTCAGTACGAATGATAAGTATGAATGATGAAGGCATAATGATGTTATGAAATAAGTATGAATGACGAAATGTCAAGTATGTTTATGCCATGTTTCATGTAACAAGAATATGTTTATGTCCTAAGATATGTCAAGTATGAATGATGAATCATGCATAGTTATTTTATTTTATGAATGGGCTTATACCGGACCGATGTAAGGGTCCAAGGGATGGGCACCTTAAGAACGCCCCGGTTCTGGACTACCGAAGCTGTCCACGGTTCTGGGACTACCGCAGCTGTCCAACAGGGATGGACACCTTAAGAACACCCTGGTGTTTGGAACTACCGTAGCTGTTCCTAGCCTAGTAGGTCGGGGCTCGCTACCTCGTATTTACATAGGGATGCGCGCTTATGATGTATGTATGTGGTACAAGCCAGGGACCCCAATGATGTTATGTTTATGTTAAGTATTTAAAAGTATAACTTTAAAATTAAGCATCCTTATGTAAATGCATTTGACTCATGTATCCATTCATGTTATGCATCGCGCCAGGGTAAAATGTTTTATGCTTATGCTTATGTTAAGACTGTGCTTATGCTCATGTATGTTAAGAATTATGCTATGCTATGTATGTTTCATGCTCATGTATGTTAAGAATTATGCTATGCTAAGTATATTTCATGCTCATGTATGCTAAGAATTATGATATGCTAAGTATGTTTCGTGCTCATGTATGCTAAGAATTATGATATGCTAAGTATGTTTCGTGCTCATGTATGTTAAGAATTATGCTATGCTAAGTATGTTTCATGCTCATGTATGTTAAGAATTGTGCCATGCTAAGTATGTGTTAAGTTTATGTTTATATTAAGAATCATGTCATATGTTTACGATTTACGCCAAGACTATGATTACGTTTCATGTTCAGAATTATGTTATATCAGATGCTTGATATGTTTATGTTTAAGCGATGTATGATTTTAGTGAGTAGGAAAGGGTCTTACTAAGCCTGTGTGCTTATAGTCTTATTTTCCTCGTATCGCAGATCAAGCCAGAGGTTACTAAGGGAAGCAGCAGGAGGGGCAAGAGCATGTGTGTGTGTGGCGGTGACTTGGCAAAGGATCCTTTTATTTACACATATCGCATGACTTGGGTTTTGAAATGCCTCTTTAGATTCTATGCTATGTTTATCATGGTTATGCCTAATGACTGACTTAAGACTCATGATGTTTACGAATAAGTTACTTGCTACTGATGATGCTTATGAATAAGCGATGGAATGTCTATGCCATGTTGCTACGTATGCTGTTAAGATGCTAAGTTACAAGGTCACCATGTTCATGAATGTTAGCTAAGGCATATATACATGATTCAAGTAGTAGTTACGTGGCTAGGTGCATGTATGTATGATGTTTTAAATGTTTCCGCTACATTACAATGTTTTCATGCTTATGTATGTTAGCGTAACGCCGTCTCTCGCCGCACTGTAAGGTGTGGGAAAAAGACGGGCGTTACAGGAGTGGTGGCCCAGCTTCAGAGGCAACTTGTTGAACAGCAGCAAGTCATTGTCACCTTAATGGCTAATCAGCAGGCCACCCCTGCTACCCCTCCAGTGGCGCTAGTGGTGCACGTAGTGGCACCAGTGGCGACAGATGTTCCCCCAGTACCTCTGGCAAGAGAAGTAAGACAAGAGGCATATCTGATCCAGTGGCAGAGACTGAAGCCCGAGAATTTTTCTGGCACAAGTGAACCATGGGATGCTCAGGCATGGTTCAAAACGGTGGAAAGTATAATGGAGTTACTGGACTGGCCTGAGGTGGAGAAGATAAAGTGCACATCCTTCTGCCTTACTGGAGACACCAGGATGTGGTGGGAAAGAGTGAAGGCTAAGAGAAATGTGAGTCAGATGACCTGGGCCGACTTCGAAGTAGAGTTCTTGGAGGAGTACTTTCATATGAAGGTAACGAACAAACACTACGATGAATTCACAGAGTTTCGTCAAGGAGAATTGTCTGTCGATGAAGTCGTGAAGAAGTTTAATCGACTAGCTCGCTTGTGCCCGGAGTTAGTTAGCACTGAAAAGGAAAGGGTCAGGTTAATGCTCAAGATGCTGAGGCCTCAGATAGCTCTGAATGTGGCCGGCGGTGGTAATAGACCGCAGACTTCGGAAGAACTAGTAAGTAGTGCTTTGATCACTGAACACTACTTAAATAGTATAAAGGCCACACGTGTGCAACAATAACAGGCATCAGCCTAGAAGTCCCAAGGAAATCCTCAAAACCAACAAAATTGGAAAGGAAATTCAGGTAAGAGGAAGCAGTGGGACCAGAAGTCTTCTGAGGGCAATAAAGGGGGCTCGTTAAGCAAGCAGCTCAAGTATTCCCCTTGCCCAAAATGTGGGAAGATGCATCCCGGAGTATGTTGTCATGGCATGAGTGGATGCCATATTTGCGGAGCAGAAGGACATATGATCAAGGCTTGCCCTAACCGGTCGAGTATTGGCGGATGTTATATCTGTGGAGTAGTAGGGCACCTGGCCAAGGCTTGTCCTAAAGCAAAGCTGCCTCCACCACAGCTCCTTCAGTACGGGGGTGGATCAGCCCAGTTGCACCAGATGCAGCCAGCAATGGAGGGACCCTATTTCAGTCAAGCGAGAATGGAAGCCCCACCAGCCACGACCAATGCCAGGATTTTCGCCATCACCAAGGAAGAGGCGGCAAATTCTCCTACTATGGTCACAGGTCGAATACTCATCTCATCCCAATATGCTGTTGTGTTATTCGATACTGGGGCAACCCATTCCTTTGTATCCATGTTTTTCTCTAAGAAGCTAGGGATCCCACCAGAAAGATTCAGTCAGGAGTTCTTAACAACTTTACCGTCAGGGGAAGTAATGGCCTCTATTGAGAGGCTGAGGGCAGTACCAATCTGGATTTCCAACCGAGAGCTCTATAGTGACTTGGTAGTCATTGAGATGAAGGATTACGATGTCATTTTAGGGATGGACTTCTTGAGCAAGTACAATGCTTCTATAGACTGCCGCAAGAGAAAAGTCAAGTTCACACCAGAAGCAGAACCTCCATTCGAGTTTATTGGAGACCCCAAGAGAAAGACAAAAAGGTTCTTATCTACCTTACAAGCTCAGAGAATGTTAGAGAAGGGGTGTTCTGGTTTTCTAGCTCATATAGTAGATGCATGTCAAAGAGAAGGATTAAAGAAAGAGGAAGTGAGGTTAGTCTGTGACTATCCGGAGGTGTTTCCTGAAGAGTTACCAGGACTCCCTCCCAATCTTGAAATTGAATTGGAAATTGAGTTGGTTCCAGGAACCAACCCAATTTCAAAGGCAGCTTATCGCATGGCACCAGCAGAACTGAAAGAGCTGCAAGAACAGTTACAAGAGCTGCTCGACAAGGGTTTCATCTGCCCTAGTCATTCACCTTGGAGAGCTCCTATGTTGTTCGTCAAGAAGAAGGATGGATCCATGTGAATGTGCATAGATTATTGAGCCTTGAATAAGGTAACCATCAAGAACAGATAACCCTTGCCAAGGATAAATGATTTATTTGATCAGTTGAAGGGAGCCACGGTGTTCTCCAAAATAGATCTGCGATCAGGTTACCATCAACTCAAAGTGAAGGAGAGTGATGCGCCAAGGACTGCTTTCAGTACAAGATATGGGCACTACGAGTTTGTGGTCATGCCCTTTAGAGTGACAAACGCCCCTGCGACATTTATGGATCTAATGAATCGAGTGTTCAAGGATTTTCTTGACAAGTTCATCATTGTATTCATTGATGATATCCTAGTGTATTCAAAGACTCAGGAAGAACATGACGAACACCTGAAGATAGTGTTACAGACCTTACATCAGAGGGAGCTGTATGCCAAATTCTCAAAGTGTGAGTTTTGGCTTGACCAAGTGGCCTTTCTAGGCCACATCATTTCCAAAGAAGGCATTATGGTAGACCTAGCCAATATTGAAGCAGTTAGAAACTGGAGTCAACCAACGAATGCTAGTGAGATCAGAAGTTTTCTAGGTTTAGCAGGGTACTACAGAAGGTTTGTGGGAGACTTTTCAAAGATTGCTTCTCCACTTACAGCCCTTACCAGAAAGAATAAGAAGTATGAGTGGACTGAAGACTGTGAGCAGAGTTTCCTTGAGTTGAAGAAGAGACTGACAAGCGCTCCTATTCTTACAGTACCGTACTTATGCAAGAAGGCAAAGTCATAGCTGAAGACTGTGATAAGAGCTTTGATATATACAGTGATGCATCAAAGCTAGGACTTGGAGCCGTACTTATGCAAGAAGGCAAAGTCATAGCTTATGCTTCCAGGCAACTCAAGGATTATGAAAAGAATTACCCCACTCATGATCTGGAGTTGGCAGCTGTAGTCTTCGCTCTAAAAATATGGAGACATTACCTGTATGGAGTGCAGTGCAAGATTTATACAGATCACCAGAGTCTGAAATATTTCTTCGCTCAGAAAGACCTCAATATGAGACAGCGAAGGTGGCTTGAGTTAGTGAAGGATTATGACTGTGAGATCCTTTACCACCCTGGTAAGGCAAATAAAGTAGCAGATGCACTAAGTAGAAAGACGTGTGCCACTTTGATGTCCTTGTCATCATTATCACCACCATTACAGAAGGAAATAGTAGATTATGGAGTTAAGATCATTGATGGGCAGTTAGCTCTATTGACACTAGAGTCAACCTTGCTTGAAAATATACAGAAAGAGCAAGCTGAGGATTCTGATATCCAAAGGATCAACCAAGAGATACAAGAAGGAGAAAGTAAAGAGTTTAGAGTATCTGACAGTGGGATACTCTATTATGGTGACCGTTTATGTGTCCCCAATAGTGAACAGCTGAGAAAGAAGATTCTTGAAGAAGCCCATAGAACTCCCTACTCAATGCACCCTGGTTCCACTAAGATGTACCAGGACTTGAAAAGAAGATTTTGGTGGTCCGGAATGAAAAGAGACATAGCTAAGTATGTCAGCACCTGCCTGACATGTCAGAGAGTTAAAGCAGAACACCAGAGACCAGGAGGTGTCCTACAACCCATTCAGATTCCAGAGTGGAAATGGAAAGACATAGCCATGGATTTCATAGTTGGTCTACCAAAGACAACTAATGGCTATGACGCTATTTGGGTAATAGTAGATAGATTGACCAAGTCTGCCCACTTCTTGGCAATCAAAGTGTCTTATTCGATTTAAAGATTAGCCCAGCTATATGTATAGGAAGTGATCCGACTACACGGAGTCCCGAAGACCATTATCTTTGATAGAGATGGTCATTTCAGTTCACACTTTTGGGAGTGCGTACAGATAGCGTAGGCACCAAACTAAAGTTTAGCACAGCTTTCCATCCCCAGACTGATGGACAGACAGAGAAAGTGAATCAGATTCTAGAAGATATGCTTAGAGCTTGTGCATTAGATTTCAAAGGCAGTTGGTGCAAATATTTATGTTTAGCTGAGTTTGCCTAGAACAACAGTTACTAAGCTACTATTGGTATAGCACCCTATGAAGCTCATTATGGTAGGAAGTGTAGATCTCCCCTCTGTTGGTATGAAGGTAGTGAGAAGAAAGAAATGGGGTCTCAGACTGACCTTATATATGATACCACAGAAGCTATAAAGAGCATCCGCCAGAGAATAGAAGCTGCTCAGAGTAGGCAGAAGAGTTATGCCGATGTACGCCGTAGTTCGTTAGAGTTTGAAGTTGGGGATGCAGTTTTCCTCAAGGTAGCTCCTATGAAGGGGGTAATGAGATTCGGCAAGAAAGGCAACTCGATACATAGGACCCTACTTAGTGACGAAAAGAGTTGGCAAAGTAGCTTATGAGTTGGAGCTACCTCCAGAGATGTCAGCAATACACAACGTGTTCCATATCTCAATGCTAAGGAAGCATATCCCAGATGCCAACCAAGTGATTGTGCCACAGATGATACATGTTCAACAAGATCTCAGTTATGAAAGTCGACCTATTCAGATAATAGATCGAGCAGAAAAGAAGCTGAGGAACAAAGTGGTACTGCTAGTAAAAGTCTTATGGCTAAATCAGAAGTATGAAGAGGCAACCTGGAAATCAAAAGATAGCATGAGGCAAAGGTATCCAGAGCTGTTCTAAGTTCGAGGATGAACTTTTTATAAGGTAGGGAGGATTGTAACACCCAATAATTTTCATGAATTATTAGGAATTTTTCTGAATTTTCTGGCAATATTTCGAAATAAAAAGAAAAAGAAAAAAGAAAGGGTCGGGCGGAGGTTCGATCTCGCGACCACGCGGCAAGCCAGTCCTTAAGCGAACTCAACTAGCCAGAAGGTTGGAGGGTATCAAGCACAAAAAAGGATGGATCGAAATTATGTTATAGTTGAGTAAGCCCTTTTCATGAAGATGTATTTCAACTTCCGCTTAAGTTGCGTTAAATCCCCTTTAGGGATTGGCGTCGGCGCAAACAGGCAAGGGGGGCTGCGAAAATAAGGAGAAAGCAAGGGTTTTCTTCCTCCTCCTTCTTCCTCTTGAGTAGAGAACCTAGGGTTCCTTCCCTATGGCCAAGGAGTGAAGTTTCTCGCAAGGAAGAGAAAAGGAGTCCTACGCTAGGGTTTTTTTCTATATACTTAGTGAGTTTTCTTCAAGCAAAGGGGGATAAGTAGATCACTCACCTGTAATAGAAGTAGTTTCGTCATGTATTTCTCGTTGTAGAACTATGTTTTGTGATCTAAGTGCATGCTTTAAGACTATTTTAAATTGGGTGTTTAAGTTTCTCAAGAAGACATATTTCTTATTATAGAACTTAAACTTGAGTAGGTTTTGTGTATGTGAATCTAAGCATGATAAGACCAAGCTCTTAAAAAGTCCCAAAAATGAGTTTTGGGTTAAGGGCACGCAAGGTGCTCGATGAAAGTTCCAAGTAAGAAAAGTAAAGGTTTGTAGTGCCAAATTTATGGAAAAAGATGAGAGAGCTTGATAAGGATAAACATTATGAGTAAGAAAGTATTTTACTTTTGTAAAGTGACATGTACCGGGCAAATGAGAGGCCCACAGAAAGTAGAAAGAGGCTCTAATAGGGTGCGGAGGCTAGCTATCCCGAAACCTATTAGGGATGCGCACATTGGTACATTGATACCAGGTACAATGTCGAGGCCTAGAAAGTTGATTATTATTTTGAAGTATATGAGTATATGTAAGTGTTTTCAGTTAAGTACATGTTTTCTTATGTATGTTAACATTGTTATGTTACAAGCATGTTAAAAAGCAAGAGCAAGGAAGTTAGTGATTTAAAGTATGGAAACGTATAAGTATCAAGTCTCAAAAGAAATCATGAGCATGTTAAGTTTGCAAGTGTTTTAATGTAAGTAAATGTTTTCAAGCATGATTGAGCACGATAATTATATGAAAGTTCCCTTGTGCAAGTATTTCCAAGTGCATGTATTTTGAAGTGAGCATTCTTTGAAAAGAGCATGTTTGTCATTGATCGCATGGATTTGTGAGTTAGGATTTTCTTACTAAGCAAATCGCTTATTAGTTTCATTTCCTTCTATTGCAGATAAAGGTAAAGAAAAAGCAAAAGCTAAGGAGGCGAACGGGACTTGCATTGATGTTCAGTGGCGGCGGAACCGTGGGAGAGATCTTTGGGTTAAGTCTTATAGAAACTTGTGGTTGGTGTTTTGGATTGGTAGAATGTAATGTTTTTGTTTAAACCTTGCATAGAGACAAAGTTGAGTACAAACTCTAGTATAGATTCCATATGTTTTGATAGTTTATTAAATTCCGCAGAGATCCTAATTTCAAGTTAATGGCTTTGTTTTGGGTTGCTAAGATGTTTATAAAACTAGTATAGAGTATAGATTTGGAGTTATTTATCTATATGCCTTGGAAGTGTATGAATTATGGACCCTTGAAAGTATTTCCCAGGTCTGAAACTGTAGCTATTCAGACGTGCCAGTTGATTGGTTCAGATACCAGTCGACTGACATATCGAATAGAACCCTTCTGTTCGATGCACCAGTCAACTGCCAAGAGGCCAGTCGACTGGTGCCGCGCACAGAGAGTTCTGTGGCAGACACCAGTCGACTGGCCTTCTAGCAGTCGACTAGTGCCATTGGAAAAAAAACGTTTCAGAGCAAGTTAAGGGAAGTCAAGTAGTTGTAACCTAAGGCTAAGGATAAGGTAAAGTTAAGGTTAAGTAAAAGTGATGTCTGCCTTAAGAGGGAGAGAAGTCGGTTTGTCACACCGAGATGCTCGAGGAAGATCCCGAGATGCTCGACGAAGACCCCGAGATGCTCGAGGAAGATCCCGAGATGTTCGAGGAAGACCCCGAGATGCTCGAGGAAGATCCTGAGATGTTCGAGGAAGATCTCGAGATGTTCGAGGAAAATCCCGACATGTTCGAGGATGATCCCGAAATGGTTGAGGAAGATCCGATAGAATCTGTAGAAGATCCTGTGTCTTACCGATTAGAGATGAACGAGAGAGTCATAGCCACTGCCATAATATTTTTTATTATGGGAATGATGTTAACTTATCTAGTTCATTAAATTCGGTTGGTTGTTGTATGAACTTATTGATCCTGTTAAATAAAGTTGTGTTGTGTGTTGACTGACTTGTCAAATGATTAGTTCGTTTAATGGGATGTACATAATATAATTGAGCATTGTTAATTAGACTTAATTTCATAAACCAAGTCTAACATGGAATATGAGATATGTGTTGATAGCGATGGTCGTTTCACCTCACAGTTGTGGGAATGCATTCATAAAGCTCTCGGCACGAAGCTGTGTTTCAGTACCACCTTTCATCCTCAAAATGATGGGCAAACGGAAAGGGTGAACCAAGTACTGGAAGACATGCTACAAGTTGGAGCCGATACTTATGTCTAGCGGAGTTCGCTTACAATAATAGCTACCAAGCTACTATCGGAATGACACCTTATGAAGTATTATATGGAAGGAGATGTAGGCCTCCAATCTGTTGGTACGAGGGTGGTGAAACGAAGGAGATGGGACTTCAAACGGATTTCATCGACGACACCACCCGAGCTATACAGAGTATCCACCAAAGGATAGAGACTGCTCAGAGCCGGCAGAAGGGCTATGCGGACCAGATACGTAGACCCTTGGAGTTCGACGTCAGAGATTTGGTATTCCTCCGAGTAGTTCCTACGAAAGGAGTAATGCGATTCGGAAAGAAAGGAAAGCTTAGTCCGCGATATGTGGGACCGGACAAGATCCTGAACAGAGTAGGCAAAGTGGCTTACGAGCTCGAGCTACCTCAGGAGATGTCTGCTATCCACAACGTGTTCCACGTGTCGATGCTCAAAAAGTGCATTTCCAGTACGGACAGAGTGATTGAGTTGCACGTCGTACGGATCCAGGAGGACCTGAGTTGTGAAAGCAAACTCATACGGATCTTGGATCGAGACGTCAAGAGACTAAGGAACAAGGAAGTGTCATTAGTCAAAGTCTTGCGGCAAAGTCAGCAATCTGAAGAAGTTACCTGGGAACGTGAGGATGATATGAAACAAAAATATCCCGAGTTATTTTAAGTTCAAGGACGAACTTTTCAGAAGGGAGGGTGGATTGTAACGCCCCAAATTTTCCTCTCTAGCGTGGCAATAATGGAACATGTGGCCAAGAATAATATTATGAATTTAGTGGGAAAAGTTGTGAATAAAGAAATGTTAGGCATCATCTTGACATGTAGTGGATGTGAGATAATTATGCTTAGGTATTATATTTAATATTATGCTTGAGTATCCTACACATGTATGAATGAATAATGATATGCATATGCATGTGTATCAATTAAATAAGTAGCATTCTCTAGGTGGGGTTTGGTTATGCGTGCTTGGAAAAAATAATAAAAGGAAGAGAAAGCAAAAAGAAGAGGAGGTGCCAAGGATTGAACCTTGGAACTCAAAGAAAAGCCAAGCCTTAAGAATGCATATGTAACCAATTCACCCAACAGGAGAGTGCTATTAGGACAAGATGGGAAATCGTAGATGAATAGAAGATAAGTGAAGAGACACATGAAAATGAAGAGGCACCATTGAAAGAGGTGGTTACCTTTTCACTTCCTATAAAAGAGCATGGGGAGAGAAATGCCCAAGGCATTTTCTGCCACAAGCCCTCCCCTTTCTTCTCACCAAGCCTTCCCTCTTCTTCCTCTCCCTCACCGAGACCTAGGGTCTCGTTGCAGCCCAAAACCGAGCCCCACAAATCGGATGAAGAAAAGGAGAAGAACAAGAGGAGTACCAAGCCTAAGAGCCCCTTTCTTCTCCAAAGTCTAGAACACCTTTTTAAATTTTTTTTAGCGTAAGAGGTAAGACTACCTCACCTGCAACTTAATAGCCTCGAATGTGTATTTATGATCCCTTATGTTTGCTTGTGATGTTGGGTGGAAAGAATGGAAGAAAGGCCATGTTGTGTGTTTCGGTCAAGGGAGTTTTTCTCCTCTTTTTTATGTTTAAGTTTAGATGATAATTCTACATGCTTATTGCTACCTTCTTATAGTAGATGAATGATGAATACATGATGTTGAGTGCCTTTCATGATGTAAAGGACTTAGAACCTCTCGGCCAAGTGGTTGAGATGGGTAGATGTAGTATGGACTAGGGTTTGATTCTATATGAATTTTCCCTTGCTTATGTAATGTTTTATGTCAAGAAAATTGTGGAATCTATGCCTTATTAAATCTGTGAGTTTCGGCCAACAACTAGGTAGAGGGCTAAAATAGGTCCAAACTATAAATCATGTACCTAAACTAATGATTAGTGAAGTCTAGACTACCCTTATACTTGTTAATGATCTCTTATGCAATTGTTTCCATGTTACATGAATTATTATGCTATAATAACCTAACTATGAATTTCGGCTAACATCTAGAATGAGGACTAAAATAGGTCCAAACTACAAATCATGTACCTAAACTAATGTTTAGTGAAGTCTAGACTACCCTTATACTTGTGAATGATCTCTTATGCAATTATTTCCATATTACATGAATTTTTATGCTATAATACCCTAACTATGAATTTCGGCCAGCATCTAGAATGTGGACTAAAATAGGTCCAAACTACAATCATGTGCCTAAACCAATGTTTAGTGAAGTTTAGACTATCCTTGTACTTGTAAATAATCTCTTGTGTGAAGTATGAACTTATTTCAATGTTATAGGAATTTTATGCTATGAAACCCTACCTATGAAGTTTCGGCCAGCATGTATTAAGATAGGAAAAGAAAGTTAAAACCAATGTTTTGCCTTGATTAAGACAAATATGTTACATGAATGATGTGTTGATAAGATTAGCATGATGTTTGCTTCACTTGCATGTTTTTAAAGAAAGATCTTACATTGTCATTCTATTTATGAGAATGATTGTGCCATGAAAGTTTGCCTATACTCATGAATGATTGAATGTCTATAGTACATTTAGGGATCCACGGTTTGCCTATAAGACAAACGGAACGAATGCATTTATGTATTTTACTTTAAAGTATGGCTTGTACCGGATCTTGAAAAGGATCCACGGTTCTGGACTACCGAAGTTATCCCTAGGTTGAAAGAAAGTAGGCCTAGTATCCCTAGTAGGTCGAGACTAGAAACCTCGCATCTATTTAGGGATGCGCGCAAAGAAAGAATGGGTACAAGCCGGGGACCCCAATAAAGATGATGTATGCTTATGTTAAAGTATTACTTATTATGTTTTCTAAAGAGCATCCTAAATGTTTTTTTAATGCATATGTTTTATGTTTGTATGCATTCATGTACCTTATGTGCCTTATGAGTTTTATACTCTACATGAGATGTTATATGTCTTTCAAATATACGTGACATGTGGATTTAGTGAGTAGGAAAGAGCTTACTAAGTTTCATATATATAGTTAATTGCTTATGTTGCAGATCAACATAAAAATTTCTAAAGGAAGGGAAGCTGCAGGAAGGGCTCATGTGTGTGGTGGTGACTTGGCTGATCGATCCATTTTAGTGCCATTATAGACTTAGCACTTATCTTTATAAGAGAACATGCTTTACTACCTTATACTTGATACTTGTTAACTCTTTTGGAATTTATTTAATGCATGGATGCTACTAGATACTATATGATCTTCATACCCCCTTCTTGTTTCATGTGTTATAGTTATGTTTTATTTCCGCTGCAATGCTTAGATTCATATGCAATAATATGCGTAAGTTAAGTAGCAAGAAAAAGGTAACGCGCCGCCTTAACGGTAAGGGGTGGGCGTTACATCAAGTGTAGCTTGGGTTAAATCTGATTGGGTAGATTTGTGGGTTGATTTTGTTTGTTTACCTTGTTGACATAGGTTGAAGATTGAATTTTCAAGGTTTTTAATTTTAAAGATTCCCTTAACTAGTCCGTTTTGACTTAATTTAGAAATTAATTTTGTGTGAGTGTGACCTAGTCTTCTATGCCACAAGTTAGATTCTTCTAGTTGGGTTAGATGACACTTAGGTGTTGATGGTGTGGGATCGTTGTAATCGATAGAGGGGGGTGTTAGATGTATATACTAAAAGACATTGCTCTTTTTATATATGAGATCATCTAAATTTTGAAAAGAGAATCACAACTACACTAGGTGCCTATTTATATTAGTACATGTATGAAGTCCAATTACTTTGCATTGTAGATAACATGGTGTGTGGTGTCACACGGAAGATCATGTTATCAGTTCCTTGCTTAGTATAAATAGATGCTCACAACCGAGATGGAATTGGACAACCCATCGGGATGGTTGTAGTGTAATTAGGTGTGGTTGGCCTTGACCATAGAACTACACTAGTGTGCTTTGAGTACATCGAGTAGGACCAAAACCCGAGGTTATCCAATTTGTACTGACTCGATAATTGGATAGGACCTCAGACTTTATTATGGAGTACAATTCCTTAATCCCGATATAATAACGGACATATATTATTAATTATTAATTCATTGATTTACTAACGGGTGAGATCTATTCTGTTAGATCGATAGGCACGGTAAATTGGGAGATAATATTAATAATATGATGTGTTGTTGATTATTGATGGAATCCGTGTCCTGGTGAGTCGGGTTGATGATGCCCCCCTTGATGAGCTCAAAAGGTTCATCATGCTAAACCCTGCAGGTGGATTTGATCCGGCATGATGATAAGGTTGAGTGGTACTGTTGGGACTGGGTGCATGTTGACATAGATGCGGGTTCGTAATTTTAAAATTAATTACGTGCAGCGGAAGGTTTAGCATAAATAATTTCTCAAATTATTTAACCACATATCTAAGCATGCAACTTTATCTTGTGTAGACATGATTATATATTTAAAATTTTGCAGAAACGTAAACTAATTTACTTATTACCTCGCGTAACTCGAAGGAAGCGATGAGATCCAACCGTAAGCGTCCCTCGGAAGCTCCGCCTCTATTCGCGTCCACGCCGAGTATCATTGGGATGACTTTGCAAAGCCACGAGTTTCGTGTTCTCGAGAACTACCAGATTCTCCGAGAACGCGACAAGGAAAACCAAGAGAGAAGTAATCACATCGAAAAACTCACTACCAAGGTTGGCCGGAATCACAATTCCGGCGAGAAGGAGGAAGATGACTTGCGCCTAATCCCAAGGTGATGATGGCCGGAGAGGAAGATCGTCCCAACGGAAGAACTTCGTCGCCTCGGTGCTTCTCCTTGTGCTCACGGCAAGAATAAGAGAGAAGAACCTTGTGGCCGGCCAAGAGGAAGAAGGGAGGAGAGGGAGAGAGCCCAGGCAAGAATACTTCAATTGATTTCCAAGCCTTGCCTTGGGTCTTTTATATAGTGGTCTCTCAACCGCCATGTCTCCTTTTTCTTATGGAATAAATTTTCTATGACTTATTCCATCATGCCAAGTTTTATCATATTTTAATTCATGATAAAAATCGACCAAGTCTCCTTTTTTCTTATGGAATAAATTTTCTTATCATGGTAAATCAATCCATGATTGATTTTATAAAATAAAATAAACCAATCCATGGTTCATTTTAATTTCCATGAAAAATAAACCAAACCATGGTTTATTATATAAAAAATTTATATCATCCATAATTTTATAAAACAAACCACACTTGGTTTATTTTATAAATTGAACCAAAAACTTGGTTCTCTCCCATTGTTGTGGCCGGCCATGCTAAGAGGATGGAGACCCTCTTCGGCCGGCCCATCCAAGCCACACCCCAATGAATTAAACTTATTTAATTCATTTATTAAGTCTTCAAAAGACTTAGCCATTTTATGCTTCCAATGCGTCTATGAAAAATTCATATTCGACTTATCGTTTGGCTTAACCAAACCTAATTTCTCTTGATTGGAAAATCCAATTTTCAAGCCGTTTTAAATCCCTCGGATTACTCGTAGTGCGTGTGACTAAATAGGCTTTCGATTTATGTTGGTCGTCTATAATTAATCAATTATAGAACGATCATGAGTGGCACCTAGTAGTACATCATGATTCCCAATTAATCGAAAGATCAACGGTTGACCTCAGAAACTATTCTGAAACCCTTCAGCAGCTATAATGAATCGTGCCACATTCCCTTCACCATCTTATACCCACTTGGTTCAGAACATGGTCTATGTGTGTCAGTCCCCACTAGGCTGACTACGTCACACCTAGCCCAAGTAACGTTTTCTCGTCCTACGAATTCTAATTACTCTCATGTATTTAAGCGATTCATACTCTAAACATGTCATGCTCTGGCCAGAGGCTTCGAGTAACAATCCGACGATAGGCCTTGGGTATACATCTCCTCGCAAGGAGTGGTGAATCCTTTGTAGGCTATTCAAACATCTTCGGGCACTTCGGCTTATACCCAATCATCCTGGGTCCACACCTCCTTGGAGATGCATGCTTAAGATGTCAAAGTATAAGTCTCCATGACCAAGATGACTTGAACACCGCAAGTCAAAGGAACATCGCACATAAGCTGCATTAAGAACTTCATTGACATATTTATATGTAGACTACCATATGAAGTTTTACAGCCAGGTACTCCAATGAACTAGTTCCCTTAACAAGCATTCATGTTTATCTCCGGACATCCCAATGTCACCAGCCAGTGAGAATCAGCTGATTAGAGAATAACCCATGCTAGTCTCAACAGAATTGATAATGCTTGTATTTATCAATTCATCGACTAGGGACAATTTCAATACTTCTACAATTGCACATGTAGAGATAATCACTAGTTGTGAATTCATCACAAATTCTCTCATGCTGTGAATTGTATTGCGAACATTCAGTAAATGAGTTTAAGAGCTCAATCATATACATAAACATGTATACTCAAATAGTGAGTATTCATTTATTAAAATAAATGATTACAATCATAAGGCGATTACCTTAGGACACTTTTCTCATATCACTAACAAACTCCCACTTGGCCTAATGCCAATTGCTACGGTACCCAATACCATAGGCTCTAACATGACCCTCAAACTTGCTTTGAGGCAAGACCTTAGTTAAAGGATCCGCTAAATTCCTTTCAGTGGGAATTTTCTCAATTTGTATATCATTCCTACTTATAATCTCTCTGATCAGATGATAGCGGCGAAGCATATGTTTGGATCGCTGATGAGACCTTGCTTCCTCCACTTGTGCAATAGCTCCATTGTTGTCGCAATAAACCTGTATTGCTTCATCAATGGTTAGAACCACACCAAGTTCTGAGATGAACTTCTTCATCCAGACTGCTTCCTTTGCTGCTTTCGAAGCTGCAATATATTCCGCTTCTGTGGTAGAATCCGCATATAACACTAGGAATACGACTGTAAGACTGATATATCGTTTCCTATAAGTAATATGTCATCGACATATAACACTAGGAATACGACTGCACTCCCACTAACATTCTTGTACACACAAGGTTCGTCAGGATTTTGTGAGAAATCAAACTCTTTGATTGTCTCATCAAAACGGATGTTCTAGCTCCTGGATGCTTGCTTTAGTCCATATATGGATCGTCGAAGCTTGCATACTTTGGTTTTATTGACCGATGTGAAACCTTCAGGTTGTATCATGTATACATCCTCAAGCAGGTTTCCATTAAGGAAAGTTGTTTTCACATCCATTTGCCATATCTCATAATCATAATGAGCTGCTATGGCCAGGAGCATCCGAATGGATTTAAGCATAGCTACTGGCGAATAGGTTTCGTTATAATCAATTCCTTGTTTCTGACGATATCCTTTTGCCACTAATCTAGCCTTAAAGGTAACAACATTACTTTCCATGTCGGTTTTCTTCTTGAAAACCCACTTGCACCCTATGGGCTTAATCCCTTCAGGTGGGTTAACCAAGTCCCATACTTGATTTTTATACATAAAATCCATTTCTGACTTCATGGCTTCAAGCCATTTATCCCTTTCTGAATTTTTCAGAACATCTTCATAACTGATAGGTTCGTCATCGTTAATGAGTAACACGTTGTTCGATTCATTTATGAGTAATCCATATCTCTCTGGAATATTGCGTGTCCTATCAGACCTACGAAGAAGTGGTGTTGTTTTAGGTTCAACTAATAGCTCATCATTATGAGTTATTGGTTGTAGGTCTAGACTAGGTGCCTCTTTAATGACTATTGGAGTTTCATCAACTTTTTCAAGTTCAATGCTACTCCCACGGTTTTCTTGTAAAAGAAATTCTTTTTCTAAAAATACAGCATGCCTTGAAACAAACACCTTTTGTTCTAAGAGATGATAGAATTGGTAACCCTTCGTTTCGTTAGGGTATCCAATAAATAGACATTTATCAGACTTAGCATCTAATTTGTCTGATACAGTCCGCATTACATAAGCAGGACAACCTCATATCTTTAGGTGAGATAAATTAGGTTTCCTGCTATTCCTGTAACGACCCGGAAAATTCTCTTAATATTTTCTTAAAATATTAAGCATGTTTAAATAATTTCCCAAGGGACCTAGAAATGTTAAAGAGAACTTAGGCCTAGAAAATCCATGTTTTCTCATTTAAATTGAGAAAACTAAGTACCAATGAGCTTTAAATGGGCTCCAAAAAGGGGTATTAATTAGGTAAAATTAATATAAATTAGGTAAAATTAATATAAATATAAAAGAATTTTATTTAGGAATATTGGCATAATTATGGGTGATTTTAGGGGGGATTTTTTGAATTTAGGAAATAAAAATAATAAAATAAATGAAATAAAAATAAAATAAAAATAAAGGTGCATGAGCCAAGGATTGAACCTTGGACCTCTTATACAACCATGTAAGCCTTAACCAACTCACCTAGCAAGGTATTTTTAGGAGGGAATGAAGTGGATATTGGTTAGGGCATAAAAGAAGATGAAGAGTCATGGAGAGACTCTTCATTTGCCTCCTTAATGGGCTATTAAAGGGGGGTTTTGGGAGTTACCTCTTCTTCCCATTTCTTGCATTTTCGAAACTCCTCCTCCCCTCATCCTAGCTGAACACCCAAAGAAGGATTTCCCCTTGGAAAAAACTCCACAAGAGGTCTTATCCCCAAGATCTAAGGGTTTTTCCAAGGATACAAGGACAAGGAGGCAAGGATCCAAAGATTTTGCAATTTTCTTCTCTTCCAAGCTTCAAAAAATCAAGAAACCCAAGGTAAGACTCCCTCACCTGTGGTATAATAGTTCCCTATGATTTTTTATGATTTTTAGTATGATATAGTGGTTGGTTTTAGAATTTGATGTTGAAAGGAAAGAAAACCAAGACCCTCATGCTTAAGGGTTTCGGCCACCATGATTTTTAGGTCTATAAATATGCTAAAAATCTGTATAATGCTATTTAATGTTCCCTTATGATGTGTAGAGGTTAAGTATAATTTTTGGGAATTTTTGGAGTACCTAGGACACCCTAGGGTTTCGGCCAACATGAAAGAAACAAAACTAAGAACCCTAAGTTTAAGGGTTTCAGCCACCATGATTTACAGGTCTATAATTATCCCAAAAATCTTTATAATGTTATTTAATGTTCCCTTATGATGTGTATAGGTTAAGTATAATTTTTGGGAATTTTTGGAGTACCCTAGGACACCCTAGGGTTTCGGCCAACATGAAAGAAACAAAACTGAGAACCCTAAGTTTAAGGGTTTCGGCCACCATGATTTACAGGTCTATAATTATACAAAAAATCTTGATAATTTTATTTAATGTTCCCTTATGATGTTTATAGGTTATGTATAATTTTTGGGAATTTTTGGACTACTCTAGAATACCCTAGGGTTTCGGCCAACATGAAGGAACCTAAGCAAGCACCCTAGGACACCCTAGGGTTTTGGCCGCCATGTTTAAGGGTCTAAAATGATGATAAAAATCCCAATAATGATGTTTAATGTACTCTCATGATGTGTAGAGGTTTAATACAATTTTTGGGAATTTTTGGGGTACCCTAGAGACCCCATATGTTTCGGCCAACCTCAAGGACCCAAGGGTTAGGGTTGAGCCTTTAACATCAAGTATATGTTTATGTGTTGCCATGATAAGTATGATAAGTTTATGTTCAGGATATGAATGATGCCATAATAAGAATGATAGGGTTATGATCACGATAAAAATGATGCTATGATATGTTAGGTTCATGATATGAATGATGCCATGTTAAGTATGTTATGTTTATGTTTAAGAATGAGGATGATGCCATGTTTAAGAATGAAAATGATGCCATGTTAAGAATGAAAATGATGCCATGTCTAAGAATGAAAGTGAAGAATGAAGTTAAGGTTCATGCCTTTAAGGCATAATGATGATGTTAAGTATGATGAATGAATGAATATGCTATGAATGATGATGAATGAAAGATAATGCTTATGTCTTTAAGGCATAAATATGCTAAGACGGCACGGTCGATGGTCGACGGTACGACGGTCGTGAGGACCGGTAAATGGGCCGGTAGACAGGCCGAGCCGTAACAAGTTATGCTATGTTAAAGATGCCATGAATGACATATGAATGATGAAGCATGAAAAGTATTTTACTTTACGTATAGGCTTGTACCGGACCGAAGTATGGGTCCAAGGGATGGGTACCTTAAGAACGCCCCGGTTTTGGACTACCATAGCTGTCCACGGTTCTGGCCCTACCGGAGTTGGGCAACAGGGATGAGCACCTTAAGAACGCCTCGGTTTGGGGACTACCGACTATGCTGTCCTTACCCTAGTAGGTTGGGGCTCGCGACCTCGGACTTGCTAGGGATGCGCGCAATGATGTATGTATGTGGTACAAGCCGGGGACCCAAATGATGTTATGATGATTATGTTTAAGCATTTAATAGTATGTTTTAAAAGTTAAGCATCCCTTATGTATATGCATTCGACTCATGCATCCATTCATGTTATGCATTATGCTATGTTGATAGGATTTTATGCTTATGTTTCATGTTAAGAAGTATGCATGAGAAGGAATGATCTATGCCATGATTATGTTAGGAAGAGGTTCATACGCTATGATAGGTTTTATGCCATGAATTATGTCATGCATAGAATGTTCACTATGTTTATGAATTATGCCATGAATTATGTCATGCTTAGAATGTCTATGATGTGTATGTTTATGCCATGAATTATTCCATGCTTAGAATGTTCACTATGTTTATGATCTATGCCATGAAGAATGTTCACTATGTTTATGAATTATGCCATGAATTATGCCATGCTTAGAATGTCTATGATGTTTATGTTTATGCCATGAATTATGTCATGCTTAGAATGCTCACTATGTTTATGATTTATGCCATGAATTATGTTCACTAGGTTTATGAATTATGTCATGCTTAGAATGTCTATGATGTTTATGTTTATGCCATGTATCATGCCATGCTTAGAATGTTACTATGATTATGTTCATGCCATGCTATGTATACGACAAGTGACGTAAGATGTTATGTTCTAAGTAGAGCACCAAGTATGTTAATGTTTTAGGTGCTCATTATGAGATGATGAATTATGAATGATTTTGTGAGTAGGAAAGAGTCTTACTAAGCCTGTGTGCTTATAGTCTTATTTTCTTATACCGCAGATCATTCAAGGGGACAATGAAGGAAGCAGCAGGAGGGCAAGAACGCATGTGTGTCTTAGTGACTTGGCCCAGGAAACTATATGTTTACTTATATGTTTGAATAATGACTTATGGAACCTTATGATATGATGTTATGTGAGACATGATATGATGCTTAAGTTCAAAGTTAATATGCTAAGGTTCCCATGTCAATAAGTTAAGAATGGTAACAGGGCATGTATAAGTTAAGTTATTCCGCTGCCTTATGATGTCTACATGCCCTAAGCATGTTAACGTAACGCCGCTTAGGAAAA